>CAWUFW010004550.1:1045000-1516873 GCA_963921515.1 Calotriton arnoldi
AGGATTCGTCGACTCAACTCGGCCTCGGGTTGAAGCCTCTTTATCCGCTGCTCACCCATCGCCTCCACCGTGTTTCACGTATGTCTTCTCCAATCGTGATCCCCACTAGCTCTCTCTGCAGGGGCCTCCTCTTTGCACCTCTAATGTCGCCTTCTTTCCCAACCTTCACTGATCACTCCCCACACGTCTTCTCTTTCCCCCTTCTCTCTCTTCCTCTTCAGGCCCTCCGTGCCCATGCATCCACACCCCCACATCTCTAGCTTTCGTTACACCCCCTCTCCCTTTCTGGCCCCCTCTCTCCCCTTTGTTCCTCTCGTCTACCAACATCTGACTCGTTGCCCCTTTAACTCCATCTTTCGCCCAAACGACGGATGTCCAATTTTACACATGGAAATATCATATGTCCCACTTCCGCAAACATTATAACACATTACCCACATAAACTTGTAAATGTACACTACTTAAAGGCCAGTGAACGAATTCAAACAGCGGGCCTTTCCAATACTGATGTTTCACAATCGAAATCTTTTAATCAAACTGTTTACATATCAATTAACATATCAAATAACAATCGAGTCCAGATTTGCACCCGGGTTTACTTGACGTCTCAGCAGACTTTAAAACAAAAGCATCCCCGGCTCGGATCTGGAGAGACCAGAAACAGCGCTGTGTTAGCCCCCTTTACCAGGAGAGCAACACCTCCACTCTTACACAACCGCGGTCCCGAAAGTAAAAGAGGACCGCGCTCTTGTCTTTATGGGGCCATGTGTTTTATGGCCCCATAAAGATAAGAAAGTGCTTTGCGACAGACGCAAAGCAGGCAAGCCAGTCCGGGTGGGCCAAACAAAAAAGCGAAAAGGAGGCACCCCAGAAACATTATTCCCAATGGCAGCCCACCATTTAACATAAACGGTGACGCAAGCCAATGGGAATAAGGGGCGGGGCTTCAAGCCCTTTTCTCAAAGTCCTCATCTGCAATAAATCTCGCCGAGCGAGCTACGCATGTGCGCAGCAACTCTAGGCAAGACCTAAAAAGGTTTGTCTCTTAACAACTGCTTGACTGTAGACTCCGACAATCCCTTTCTGGCATATTTTATAACCTCTTTACTTTTACTCTATCTAAGGACGTCTTTGGGAGATTACATGTTATTTGTGTACCTGTTGGTTAGTTTCTTTTCGAAAAAAGCTTTAGATTGATTTGACAATGGGATTTTATACAATACATTTGAAATAATATTTTTTTTGTATACACCTGGCTTTGCGCCCCTGTGCTTTAGTTTGGGATCTTTAGATGAAGGCACATCCAATGCAAAATGTGGTGATAGGATTTACAATCCAACACAAATCGCGAAATGTAACCAAAAGTTACACAAAGCTGCACAATATGCTGCCTTGTGTTGCTTTGCTTCAAGGGGCCATTCTATGGGTGGTGCATGGCCGTTTCCATGCAACCACCCATGGGTTTTGACCCAAATCCTTATTTAAAGAATTTGTAGACAAGGATTTTCTCCAAAACCCTTCTCCTCCTTGAGGCAGGCGTATCGAAGAGAAACGCTTTCATTTCTCCACTTTTTTTCTATCATTCCGTGTGTGCTGCTTTCTATAGCAAAAATGCAAAGTGGGGAACACCTTAAATCATATTTTTTTCATTGGAAGGGACCCTTTACTGTACAAAAATCTGCTTACCGCAAATCAGCACCCTTGCACTATGGCCTACGGGTGTCTGCGTTGCTGCACAGCTCCCAAAACTGCACCGGTGCAGGGATGGAGTAACAGCACCACATCTTGATGGATATGGTGCTATGCTGCTCTGTCCCATTCAAGCAAAACAGCGCAGCAACTTTACTTGCTGCGCTGTGTTGTGTGATTTTTTAGTAAATCTTGGGCTCTATTTCTACTGTTTACAGTTCTTTCACTGTCTAGCCTGACATTTGCATATTTGCTCACATTCAGGAGAGATCATCCTACAATCAGTGCATGTTACATCATGTGCCTGGAAACACTCTTGCCTATGGCTGTAGGAAAAAAAGATTTTCAATTAATGCACATTTGCTACTCTGTTCAGAGTTGTATTTCGTCATGACTCTTGTCAAATCAACCATCTTTGTTGCTAATGGAGGCAGTGTAGATGCTTGCTGCTATTGGCATACAGGCAGCTGTCTAGTATAGCTTTACCCTACATGTTTCTCTCCCCTCACCACAGCATTGCCATCAAGTGGTCTAGAAAAAATAAACAGGAAACAATCCTTCTCTACGTTCTTCCACACACTCTGGAACAATCACCCCTCAACCTGCATTACTCTCGTTCTCTGACACCCTAAACTGCTCACACAGGCAAATCAGCCAATCTGCATGGACTATACGAATGAAGGGGTTAACAGAATTTCAGACCCACTCCCCCTGCTCCTGTAATGCAATTCTTCACTGCCCCTTAGAATGTATCTCTACTGATGATCAACCTATGTTGTTTTATAAGCTCACTTCAGTAGACCTCGGCCATGCGCCTATAACCACCACGTAGCTGCAATGGTGCTGAAATAAATGTCAGAGTGGTGGTGCTGGCCAGTGGCCTCACACATGTCACTAGTGTCACATAACCGGGGGCAGAGTTTCTGTATTTTCTATTTTAAAAAGTCCCAAAAATATGTTTTTATTGAGTACCCCTTTGCCAATAACCGGATACCACTAAGTCAAGAACAGTAATTTGGTAAACGCAGTGCATCAGTCTCAAAATAAAGGGGAACATTTATCAACACTTTCACAAAAGTTACGCAAACCCAGCGTAAAATGGTGTGTCAGAATTTACCTTCCAATGAAAACAAGCATTGGCATAGCCAATAGGTCTCGCCTTTGGGACCTTATAAATGTTTAGCCATGCAACACGTGATGTTGCACCAAGGATATCGCAAATAGCAATGAGCAAAATTGCCGTAGATGTGTTCGTCTACACGAACAATTTTTTTTTTTTTTGATTTGACGGTGGAAGAAGCGAAAGCATACATAGGAGGCAGTTGTAAATTAGGTAGGCGAACAAGAGTGGTTATGGGGAGTATATACGGCCGGTGAGAGCAGAGAAGCAGCAGTGGGTGTAGGGGACAATTATAAATAGTAGCAGGCAGGGGAGGGGGAAAGGGAAAAGGAGAAAGCACTGGGCCTTCGAAATATTGTGTGACTAGCACTAGCAGATAATGTAGAGTACAAGAGTCCGGCTTGGAAAGGGAGAAAGCAAGTGGGAGGCAAACGGGAATACATGTGGTAAGGCGGTACAAATCAGCTTGTGATATAATAAGAAAGGAATAAAAAGGACTGGGTGTGGGCTGCGGAAATCATGCATAGCAAAATGATGTTCAAGGGCAGGAGTTAAGGTGTAGTAGTGTGCGAGCAAATGGGGAATACGCTACTTTGTGGGCTAATGGGCTATTTGTAAAAAAAAACTTCTAGCAATGGTCTGCGTAAACATGCTCGGTTGTACAGCGGGAGAGTGTGCGTTCTAAACATTAATGAATTGTTGTGGTGGAAGGTTTTAACTTGTATAGCATACGTTTATAGGTATGTGGGGCTTTAACCTCCATCAATATATAATGGAAGGAGGAAGGGCGCGATGGGAGGAGGGTAGGAGTGAGAGGCAAATGGGAGTCCGTGTATGAGCGCGACAAATTAACCTGCAAGGTAGGCTAAGTATTTAGGGCATGTGTGTGGGCTGTGCAAAGTATGGAGGGCAAAATATTTTGTTAAGGGCAAAATCAAAGGTGCAGAAACGTATTAAAATGTGATTAGTGATACTATGTGGGGTAATGGTTAGTTTGAATCAGGGTCTAAAACTAGCACAGCGGTTGTGTACACCCATACGGTGTTTTGACCAGCACCAGCAGAGAATGTTAAAGGAGAGGGGGGTGGAGGGGGGAGGGGGGAGGGAGGTATGAAACCAGGAAAGGAGAACGGGATCCATTTGGTAAGGCAAACAAGATGGTGCGTAAGATAAAATTTGGAAATGAGCCTTTGAAGCAGCAGAAAAGGGCTGGAGGGCATGTGGGTAAGCTGATTGTTACTAGCCGCGTTGGTGTGTGACTAACACTGGTATAAACTGGAGGGAGGAAGGGCTGGGGCGAGGAGACAAAGTGAGTGCGCAAAGGGCAACCAAAGTTTGTGGCTTAAGGTCCTCCAAATTATATTAAAAGGCATAGAGAGGCTGCAGTTGTAAATCAAATAGGCAAAGGGGAGTTGTGTACGGGGAGTATATACGGACGGTGGGAGCACAGAAGCAGCAGAGGGTGAAGGGGATAAATATAAATTGTAGCAGGCAGGGGAAGTGAGAAGGGGAGAAAAGAGAGTACTGAGGCCTAAAATTATTGTGTGGCTAGTACCAGCATATAATGTAGAGCAGAAGGGTCCGGCAGGGCAGGGAGAAAGCAAGCAGGAGGCAAACGGGCAAACATGTGGTAAGGCGGCCACAAATGAGTTTGTGGTGTAAAGGGAAAGTGTTAAAAGGCATGGGTGTGTGCTGGGAAAAGTGTGCGTAACGAAATAATGTATTAGGGGCAGGTGAGAGTAAAAGAGATGAGAGAGAGTAGAAGAGATTTGAGAGAGAGCTACGGCCTGCTGCAGTATAGAGAGGCGGGGGGGGGGGTGGAGGCCAGCAGAGTGACGCGATCTGTGGTGGGGAGGGGGAGGGAATTGAAGCGCAAGCAAGCAAGGCGGAGAGAGGCACGCAAGGCTTGTGAGCCTTGACAGAAACCCACATGGCAGCTGCGCACGTGCATACTCGCGTGAACGCAAGCTTGAGGCCAGCAAAAGCCTCTGGTAGCACTTTCAAAAAGCCACTCACTAAACTTCTCGCAGCGCATGCGCTGACTCAGCGAGACCTAAAAAGGATTCGCCTTTGCACTACTTCGCAAAAAGGGGGCGTTCCGTGGATGGTACATAGGCATTCCCATGCAACCACACATGGGTTTGATGCAAAAATAACTCTACTAACATTGATGGACAGAGCTTTCCGCCAAAGAACTTATGCCTCTGTTATAACCTACTTGTCTGGTTTATGCATCCTCCCCATTGTTGTGCTCTGCCTTGCTGCTCAGCCATTGGTGATGTCATTTGGAATGCTGAGAATGTTGGTGTTTGAGTGAGATCAGTTGGTGTGAGAGGGCTGAGCAGCAAGGAGGCTGCTCCTGGTGGGGCATACATTATGGATCTTACCATCATCCTGAAAGCTGTAATTGATGAAGCATCTTAATGAATAAACCTGTTACCTATTTCTACACGACCTGACTACGAGGTTTACTTCATTTTAACACTGGCGACGATTTGGAAGAACCTACGCGTGTGCTACTTCTATGGATAATGGTTTATGAAACTTAAAGGATTTTCAAGTATATGGAATTTCAAGAGAACTTACGAGCTGTGTATTTAAGGAAGCTGGCACCAATGAGCCCCACCAGTGACCACTCCACCGGTCGCCCTACCACGTAAGTGCCAGTTCCTGCTGTTTGCCTACCTTGCTACCTGCCTGTTGTACTTGTTTACTCAGTGGACTACTGTGATTGTCACGACATGTACAAGGAATGACTACAGATTGTGGCAACTTGGGTGAGTGTTCCCCATATGAGTAACTAGACTAACAGCTACCTGTGAACCGTCAGCCCTAGCATGGGCCTTCCAGTTCCTGTTGAACTTTATTTGTTTGAAATCTGCTTGACTAAGGTGAGCCCACATGCTTGTAGAGCAGAAGATATAGAGCATCACCTGATGTTGAAATCTGCCTACCGATAGACTATTGAGTTTTACGTGTTTAACATGCCTGACAACTATCTGAAGTTTTCCGGAAATACTGAAAGGAGGCACGTTTTGGATTGTGTTGTGGTCTGCATATCACATGGAGATAACCGGCAGTGCAGTCCCTTTATTTGTGCCATAATGAGAAGCATCGCCTGAGGGGTCCCCAAAGCTGGTCATGGAGTTACCTTTGGTTTAAAGTGTTTCCTGGGTTTTTGATCACTATACGAGTGTTTGTTTGCTGTGTCTGTGCTAATTGAAACAACCCGGAGTTCGTGTTATTTTCAGCTTCTGCAGAGCCCCGCCGATGTATTTTTTTTACATTCAGCTTAATGGTGTGGGCTTTGGTGCTTTTCACTTTCACGAGGGAGTTACTGAGGACTTCATCACAAGGAAAACTGCACCGCTACTGATCCATTCTTTGTTTTTTTATTCTTTTCATTTTGCGTTTCATCGCTGTGTGCCTCTGCAGCTTGACAGTTGAACCGCTGCCCTTCAATTTGAAATTAGCACGAGCTGTGCATAATGCACACACAAAGCTCGCGCTGACTTACCTACATTCAGATGTCCGGCGATGCCTCCTCCTCTGTGACGTTTTCTCATCCATGAAGTGTATTGCTGCCTGGCACGTTTGGAAGCACGCTGATGCTGCGAGCCATCCGGCTTAGCGTCACTGCCGTGCCGCCATCTTTTGCTTGGAGGATGCAGCCATATGGTGTGCCACAACGTCAGGGAAGTCTCGCTTTGCAGTTGTCAATAAAGTTTTTTTTTTTTTCCAAGTCCTTGTGACCGCGATCGACGCCTCGTCATGATCGTTTCCTCTCCTCATGTTTTTTTTGCTGCAACCCTTTACATGTAAATGCAACAGTTGACTGTCTCAACGTGTGGTGGAGAGTTCGTATCTTCGTTGCTGCAGACCTTGGACTTTGAACTTTGCTGGCAGATCGGGTGCCATTAAGAAGAACTTCATGTCTGGTGAAAATTCGGGTGAGTGATCGCTCACCGGAGTAAGAGACTTCTTTTGTTTTTCTTCATGTTATCAATGTGATACTGCTTTGAGAGAGGGTTGTTTGTGTTTTTGTTATTTGAGTGGTGGTGTTGTCTCCCTAGAATGTGTAGGTTGTGGGCTGGTGGAGCCCAGTTTTGTGGTTCATGGGAAGGCTGTTGCATGGAGGTTGGGGCCTGAGTGTGTTTTGGATTGATTTTAGGGGTTAGTTATACTTTGATTGTTTCCCTTTGTCATGACTGTACGCATACCCTGGATTGTACTATGTTGCGAGAGTGTTTTGCGTTAAAGGATACCCTAGATTTACTTTGGGTTTGATGATACCCATACTATGTTCGAGAGTGTTTTGGATTTCAAGTTGCCATATTTTGGTGTGGGTGGAGTCTTATTCCTCTTCTTAGAGGTTGGACCCACTGTTCAGTTTCAAGGGAGGTGTATTCCCCTATAGGGAGGTGTGTTCCCCTATTACTGCGAGTTCCTACATTACATTTTGTTCAGTTTCTAAGGGAGGTGTATTCCCCTATAGGGAGGTGGTTTCCCCTATTACGTATGTTCAATTTCTAAGGGAGATGTATTCCCCTATAGAGAGGTGGTTTCCCTATTACGCTTTAGGGGGATTTTGTAATCCCCAGTCCTACCATGTGTTGTATATGTGCAGTAAGGGGGGTGTGTATCCCTGGCCCTGCCATATGTATTGTAAGTGCAGTAGGCCCTGCCATATGTATTGTAAGTGCAGTAGGGGGTGTGTTGTATATGTGCAGTAGGGGGGGTGTATCCCTAGACCTGCCATATGTATTGTAAGTGCAGTAGGGGGTTTCGAATCCCTAGTCCTGCCATGGGTTGTTTCTTATTTTTCCTAGTTTGGTAGTTTTTGTTATTTGTGATGAATTTATGGGACATGTCATATGTATGTTTTATTATCTTGCACTCATTTGTCTTTCTAATCATTATAAGGGGGAAGATGTGTTATAACCTACTTGTCTGGTTTATGCATCCTCCCCATTGTTGTGCTCTGCCTTGCTGCTCAGCCATTGGTGATGTCATTTGGAATGCTGAGAATGTTGGTGTTTGAGTGAGATCAGTTGGTGTGAGAGGGCTGAGCAGCAAGGAGGCTGCTCCTGGTGGGGCATACATTATGGATCTTACCATCATCCTGAAAGCTGTAATTGATGAAGCATCTTAATGAATAAACCTGTTACCTATTTCTACACGACCTGACTACGAGGTTTACTTCATTTTAACAGCCTCCTTGTAGCAGCAATAAGGTTTGAGAAACATTTTCTTTTCCCAAAACTTTTCGAACTTCAGAAGTCTTCTGCACGGTACAGCAAACATATAAAGTGGGATAAGTAATAAATCATAGCTTCTATGCTGGAAGGTTCCTCTTCCAGTACATAACCTATGCTTGACAGAACGCATACACTCCATCACTATGGTGCAAGGGTATCTGCGTTCCAGCATGGCAGCCTAAAGTACACCAGCGCAGAAGGAGAGAATAACAGCGCCACATCTTTGTAGATATGATCCTGTTTTTGTTTTTCCCATTGATGCCACACAACACAGTGCAGCAACTTTGGTTGCTGAGGTGCATTGTGGCAAAACTGAGTAAATCTGCCCCACAGTTTCCAAATTCCTCAATTTATGTGTTGTTTTGTAGAAGTCAGTCCGTGACCATGTTTCTGCCCTTAGCCTATTTAAACTGCACATCAGTGTGTGAGGGAGACAGGAGTGGTATTACGTTATGGCCACTATCTACATCTGCCTTTTGGGAACACCAGAAGAGGCCTCTGTAGGGCACCAGATTGAAACAAAGCAACAAATGGGCTTGAAATTAGGATAGTGACTAGATGACGGAGAGCGTCCATACAGGTGACATTCTGCCTGCATTTAAGAAAATGCTTGCACCAGAGCTGGAGGGAAATTGATGGACATATGCAGCATCTACACAGGCATCATCAGAGACTATGGCTGACACTTTTTCCTCTTTTTTCCAGCTCCACAGGTCTCTCATTGGAGGTGACCACACCTGAAAGAAGAAGTGTCATTTAGAGAGCTCTCGGACATAGGTAAATAATTTACCATAACTGAGAGGTGTTGTTGACACATGAACATTTGCAGCTCTTGGTGAAGGTGCACATTGTTGAAAACTCCATAACACCTCAATGTGCAATCTGGCCCAGGTTTCTCCCTGCTGTTTTATCTCCATGTGATGGGCTAGTCGTGTTATTGCCTAGAGCCTACATTGTCATTAGTCATTTAGATACAGTATTTTGGGCTCTGATTCCCCCCGTCCCATTTCCATACTATTTTGCTGACAACAGGTGCAAGAAAAGGGACGTATCTAGGTGTGGAGTTAATGGGAAATGAACATTTGTGTGAAGTATTCCTGCATCTAACTCTGCCTATTTGGAGTTATTTTCCGTGAAATGGGGAATAACATGCGGACCTGGAGTTGCTGGGTCCTTTTCCACATGAGGTCTCCCTATCCCAGAGACAACTTTTCTCCCTTTCAACTGCGCCACTGAGCCAGTGGTAAATTGGGCCGGGAGTGTCTGTCTGTGGATGGGGAGGTTGGTGGTGAGGTTGTCGTGGAAGAGGTGAAGCTGGTGCTGGACAGGTAGGTAGGAAACATCCAAGCTACCCCAGTGCTGGGGAATAGCTTGAGTACTGATTGGGCTGGGCTTGAGCTCGCAGACACTGCCAGGTCTGCATATGAATGTTCTGATCATATTGTCCAGATGGTAAAATAGGACGTTGTGTTTCTGCACCTCAAGAATCTGGGTGTAGGAGCACCGGGCCACTTCTAGTCGGGTGGAGCAGTGACCCACCATGGGATACAGCTCCACCCAACTCGTAATACGGTCCCAAGTCTGGTAAAACAAAGGGCATTTTTGAGTTTGCCCCAGAAAATATCAGTATTAAATGCAAACAAAGCTGGCTTGTTCTAAATGATTAGTGCACCACCTACTGGTAGCATTAAATTACTGTAAAAGGTGGGAAAAGTTTTTAAGTTCACAAGGGAGCTCCAGAAGGCAAATATACTCTGAATCTTTAGTCATCTTCTCATTTTCTCTTCGATTTCCTTGGAAAAATCTTGATTTTATTTCTTCTTGCTCCCAAGCTTTGGAACTCGTTTCCACTTTCATTTGCCACTGCTCCTACAAGTGACTGCCGGCAATTTTAGGAGGGAGGGGGGAGGATGGGACACACACGTACACATACATACTCACACACACCAATCACACACATGCGCACACACACATCCATTCACAACACTCCTTACCAAATGTTCAAATATGCACGCACGCACCAAATATTAATTTTTTTTTTAAATCGCACTTACCCGCAGCTCTGCCTTGGAGGCCCTAGGAGGGTTAGGACTGCTGCCTTCCCTCATTGGTGGACCTTAGATCAGCCAATGAGGGAAGGCAGCAGTCCCAACCTTGTCACAGAATGAGATGGGGTCAGTGAGACTGCTGACCACACCCCCCCTCTGTTTCGAGGTGTCACTGATTGACACTCGACCCTGGGCACCTCAGGGCTTAAAACTGAAGCACCTAGGTCCGAGGCAATGAGTGATGCTCCGCCTCGTCAAGAGGGGATAGGGCCTCAAGGACCTTTGCTGAGCTGAGGAGGCCACACCCACAGGAGCTGTAACATCCTCAGCCCAGCAAAGTTCAGCCCAGGCAGCCAGGAGCCTGTGCATTTGGCACATGTCTAGGTCCTGGCTGCCTGACCTGAAAATGAAGATTGTCTGTCAGGCTGACCCTTTTTTCAGCCTGACAGACACTCTTCTTGAGGGAAAAAGGTGAGGGGGCATGGCCCCTTAGCCCATATGGACGGACTGGAGTTGATTCCAACCTCAACTTCTATTAGAACTGTTTAAGGGAGAATTTCCATTCACATCTTAAGGTTTGTTTTCTTGAACCTTGATGAAATTGTCACACTGTTTTCTCAGACATCTACTAATTATTTAAGTATTATGTAATAGCCTCTAATAGTGTTTTTGTTGAGGTTTGGCATCCATTTTGGCCTCCTCCCAAGGGAGGTGAAGAAGGGTGCCCCCCTCCATGAGCGCTAGGTACTGCTCATGGAAAGAGAAATGGGCTTGTTCCATTCCCAGCATCGGGCGGCCATCTTGGAGTGTGTTCTTCATATATTCCACACATGGGCCTGCTTAGTTTGCCCCATCACCGCAGAGTTGGAGATGGATATTTCCTCTAAGGCCATGTATGAAACGGCCTGCCTGAACTGCCTACCTTCCTGAAGATGTAAAGTCCAGGTTTGCCTCCTTGGAGTGTGTTCTTCCACATATATCCCACACATGTGCCTGCTTAGTTTGCTCCATCACCGCATAGTTGGAGATGGTCATTTCCTCTAAGGCCATGTATCAAACGGCCTGCCTGAACTGCCTACCTTCTGAAGATGCAAAGTCCGGGATTGCCTCCTAGTTACTACGGTCCAGTCTAGTATCTTTTTGCTTGGATAATCTGACCTCTCATAGTTATTGTACCCAACGGCACCCGAGGGTGCGTAACCAGCAAGTGTGTTTCTATTGCGTAGTGAGCAATTGGGGCTCAATTGCACACCAGCCTCCTATCTTCTAGCCCTGGTTAATCTGGCTCTCATTGGTTTAGTCCACCGGAATGAACCCGATGGTGCTGGGCTAGCATATAGGATGCAACTGCCCATCCCAACCTAACCCCAGGACACTCTCCCTCTGCGTACACATCTAACCCCTTGACACGCCCCCGACCTCTGCCCAGACTCTTGGCCTCCCTGTGCCTCCTATGGTCGGCGCACACATCTGCCCAGGTTATTTGCTTATCTAGTCTTCCTTGGTGAGGAGACATGGCGGTGGCGGGTATGGAGCCGAATCCTCCAAAGCGCATCTCTCCCAACCTAGAGCCGGCTGGCCAGAGCGCTTTCCGAATCAGATATCCCCCGAACCTTTCAAAAAATGCTGCAAAAAACTTCAAACATAGACTGCTTGAAACCCTTCCGGAAACCCTTATCTCAGACCCCCTCTTCTCCATCAATAAGGGTGTCACCAGAAATGATCTCATCTTCTACACTAAACGACATGCTCAATGGCGGAAGGCCATTTACTCTCTTCTCAAGATCTCCACTTCCCTTAAAACTCCTCATGGTCTCAGAGTGATAGTTGCGCCCTCCTCAGCCTATAGAGCTGAAGCCACCATCTCACTTTACAAAAATGGAACCATCCTTATCCAAGCCTCCGAACACAATCTAATGCTGTTTGACAATTTTTTCCCCATCATCATGAAGACAGTCGGTAACTTCAGTGTCGCTCCCCTTGGAGGGGCTGGCCCCGCAATGGTTCCCCAGACCGTGCAAATTCTATCTCCCGCTTCTTCACCACCAGCCGCTAACCATACATCTGTTCCGAAGGGCCCCCTCTGGCAACCTCTACTCAGAATAACAATTCCACCGTACTGCCCGTGGTGAACGAGCCGCGGCAGCACAGTCATCACGAGAGTCTACATGTTCCCTCCCACACGGTTAGCTGGTTCTAACTCCCCTAGCTCCACTGTTCACAACGCTGCCCGGATTCTCCCTAGGATCCCTTCCCCCAGCCCAACCCGCAATCCTGACCTGGTCCGACAGGCTGGCAAGGGTCGCCTGCTGTCCGTCCCCTCCTCCCCTATCCTACACATCCCCCCAAGCACCCAGTTCCATTTCCCAGAATCCTCTGCCCCGGGGCCCATTCACTCGCCACCTGCCCTACTTGTCCCTTCCCCCACTAGCTATCCTCAGCCGCAGGGTCCCCGGGACCTAACCTCACATTCCCATTCACACACTTCATTGGAAGCCCGACTTAACGAGATTGCACTCTGCCTACAACAACTTAAGGCAGATATTCGTAGCCTATCACACATCACTGAGGATCTGTCAGTTAATTCTAGAATAAGCCACTCCTTTATGACCAATCTCCATCTACGCTCGCTCCCAGACTGCGGTTGTACCTGGCGCCCTTCCCCCCCTATCCTAGGTGAACCGCATCCTACACCACCCACACACCCCATAGTTGGGCCTCCGCTCCGCACCCTAATGACCCCTCTCGCCCCTCCAGATGTAGAGCCTCCCTGTCTGATAGTGATATTCATTCTCTCCTACTTTCATATGACCTGGCACTTCCCTCCACCCCATCAAACTCGCATCTAATTGAATCAATCCCCACTGATCCCTTCAGGGAACCTAAGCCAAACACAAAAACTTTAAATGAGAACAACCTCACGATAGTCACCACCACTCTACCCCCACCAACGGACACCCCTGTTAGTCTCAAATGCGCGCTCCTAAACTGCAGATCGGCTGTTAAACACGCTGCTGATATTGCCGATCTGATCCTTGTCCAGGATCTTGACCTTGTAATGTTGACGGAAACTTGGCTAAATGACTCCGCCGCTCCCATCCTGGACCTTTTAATGCCTCCCAACTTTGATATCATTAGGTTGGACAGAACTAGTGGTCAAGGGGGAGGCATCGCATGCTTACATCGTAGCAATCTAATAGTGAAAGTCATTCATGCCGACCTCCTGCCGTCTTGTGAATACCTATGCATTGAAGTGACTGGGGGCAACAATCACTCATGCAAACTGCACACGTTCTACCACCCCCCTCGTGACAACCTTCCCTTCACAGAACAGATCATGGACATTATTTCGGCCAACGCGGATTTCCAGGGCACTCAGATCTTCCTGGGAGATTTCAATCTCCACTAGAATGATATAAACAATGTGATGGTCAATAGCCTTAAATCCTTCCTACTTGACCTTAACCTTATCCAAATATGTGACAGCCCTACGCATATCAAAGGAGCCACGCTAGATCTTGTCATTGGTAAGCCCAACTCTTTCCTCCTGGAGTCGATCCTCCCATGTGGGCAGACCACTATTGCATCACCTTCCTCGTCCTTGAATCAGTAAGATCAAGCAGATCCCAACCTAAGAACCCAAAACAGTTGAAAAGATGTTTACGGAACATCAACTCGCAAGACCTGAGGGCTGAAACATGTAGACCCATCACATAGCCAACTACAAGATAATTATTTCTTTTTTAGTTGCATCACACATAATTTTTTAACGATATCCTGAGCCGCCAGTAATAAATATGAAGAGGCAAGGATTCTCAGAGATATTTTTAATTCACATCACATCTTTGCACTACACCAGCTCCGCTGTAATCAGGCGTCGTAGCACAACCGGGGGGCATTCGGCCACCCGGTTGGGACCCCAATGATGAAGCATGACACCAACTAGGTTGGTGTGTGAGGGGTCTTTTAACAAGCCCAGTGGGTTCTAACACTGCCTACCAGTGATGGTGCCACACATAGACAGGGTTCGTCCATAGTTGTTTAATACAAAAGAAATACCACCACATCTCGCCGGACTAGCGGGACCTGAATTGGCTTCCATATGAAGCTCGGATACAGTTAAAAATTGCATGCAGGGGCGTGGCTTGGGCGCGCATGGAGTGAGACGTGTGTTTTCGAGTCTCCGCTCCGGCGCCTTCCGCATTAGCTATTTTCCTGGCCACCGAGACTATCATTTTTTATGCTGAGCCCTGTAAACCTTGGGGACCCCCGCTGCTGAGATCTGCTGATGTGGGTGCTGCCCGGGGAGCCGCCTGAACGGAGCTCTTGGCTTGCGTAGATCTGCCCCGCTCCCTCCGCCATTTTGCCTGCAGGCCGCAGTGAAGTCACGGGCGAGATCTGACGCTCTGCCTCGCTACACGGACCTGACGCTTGTGCCCTGGGGAGATCCGGAGGTCCTGACTTGCTCCCGCACTACTTGGGAGTCAGTGGGTGGCTGCCGCTCCTCGTTGGAAACAGGACTTTAACGGGCGACGGCGGGGAAGTTACCCTGCTGGGCCTCGCTGCATGGAGGGGCGGCACTGACATCAGGCCCCGACGGACGAGGAGACGCTGCTGAGCCGCGCTGCGGCAGGAGGTACCGGGACCGGGGGTGTGTCGTCGCAGGCCTGAGCGGCCCGGGAGGCTCTTGCTGAGTTCCTTGGCCCTGCCGCCATTTTGCCTTTCCTTGAGGCCTGCGCTCCCCCAGCCCTGCGGTTGGTGCCTTTCCCTGCTGTCTGACCCATGCCTGAGATGGTCGATCTGTCTGAGGACTAGCGCTCTGGCCCCCTCCTCTCCACTTGCTTGCCTTGGTGCCTCCTGCCCGCTAGGCCCCGTAGGGATACATACCTGCTCCCTGTAGCCTTTGAAGACCCCTGGTCACTGTGGGGGCCTGCTCTGGATCCCGTGCGTTTGTAATTCCTCCCACTGACTTTCTCCTTAGCCCCTGGTTGGACCGACTCACCTCGCTGCAGCCTGGTGATTTCCTCGCAGCTTTGGGCCTGCATTCTGCTTGGGGAGTATATTCTGCTCTGCTGATCCTGCCTGTCTGCTCCCCTGTTGCCTCTGGGGTTGTCGTTGCCTGTCCTTGGTTGTTATCCTGCCGACCTTGCGCACCTGTGCACTGTTCGCCCTTGACTTCGTCCTGGGAGCCGGGGACCGCACTGCCTTGGTGTCCGAGCCCTCTATTGCCTGACTGGCCCCTCCTGGGTCCTCACTTGCCCGCTCCCTGATTTGATTGTGCACTATCCCTTGAGGAAAGGCCCCCAGCTTCCTTGTTTATTGCGGAGATGCCTCCTGAGCATAGGTACCCTAGGGACTCTGACGCTGCAGCCTCCCGGGAGAATCCGGTGACCTCCTTGTGGTCCAAGACGCTACCCAACACGCAAGATGATTCTGCTTCTTCCTTGATGTCCTCCGGGGTGCCCATCACCCAGGCGTATATGTCGACGTTTCTCCAGGAGATTAAGACCGAGATTGGCTCCCTCCGCCAGGACTTCAAGGCTGGGCTGCAAGACATTCGCAGAGAGGTCACTGAAATTGGTGACAGGGTTGATGGCCTCGAGCGCACCGTGGATGCTAGGGCGGAGGACATAGATGGTCTCTGGAAGAAGGTGACTGAACTCGAGGACCAGAACATCACCCTCCAGCTGAAGCAGGAGGACTTGGAGAACCGCAGTAGGCGGAATAACCTCCGTATCCGAGGCGTTCCACTGGGAACAGAAGGGTCGAACATATTGTCGTATACTGCGGACCTCCTCCATGCCATTCGGGAGGGGGAGGGCTCTTCACCGCCTATGCTCGATAGGGCCCATCGACTGTCTGCTCCTCGCACCCGTCCTGGCTTTGTCCCGGACATCATTACAAGGGTCCACTTTTTTGCTGACAAGGAAGCTATCCTCCGCAAGGTACAGGGAGTCCAAAAGATCTCTTACAATGGTCTCTCAATCCAGATCTTCCAGGACCTCGGCCCCTCAACGCTTCGGCGCAGAAAGAGCTTCAAGCCTGTGACGGACAAACTGAGAGAGCTTGAGATTAAATACCAGTGGGGACACCCTTTCGCCTTGCTGTTCTCTTGGGAGGGTAGACGATGGAGTGTTCGGTCTCTGCAGGAAGCGCAGCGTCTTCTCCGTCTTCCCGTTGACCCGGAGAGCGATAAACTCCCGCCCCCTGGTACACGCCCTATGGGTTCTCTTCGACCGGAATGGTCCACTGTGCCTTCTCCTCGCTCTCGGCGCCTCTCCAGGGACCTTGACTCTGTACAGGCTGGGCAGGAGGCCATCAATCAGGTGCGGTCTTTGAGTGCCTCTCCGTCCCTTACGAACTAGCTGCCTCCAACGCTGTGATATCTCTGGCTGTGCCTACACCTAGTGCCTTCCCCTCCAGGCTTCTCAGCTAGATACCAGTGACTGGGCCTTGGTGTGCTTTTTTTCCTCATCCATGCACGGGAGGCTGCTGGCGGGGGCTCTCCGCTTCATGTGTGTCCCACACCCCCCCTTTGGAGTCCTATAGGAGAGTGACTTCTCTGTGATGGTCCACCTTCGGGATCCTGGACTGTCCCGAATAGACTCTACATTGCCGTGGCCCGGTTGGCCTGTTTATCTTATATGTCTTCTTTTTTTTCTTTTGTTTATTCTTTGGTTTTTCTCTTTGCTGTTTTCTCTGGATGCGCCATCCCTGATGCCTGACTGGCAATGCTGCGCTTGGCTTGCAGGGGGAGCCTATTGGCCACTGTGTGGGGTTGGATGGGCTTTTATTTGTATGCCTGCTGTATGTTGGCTGTGGCTGCTCTCGCCCCACTGCTTTCATCCCTTCTCTGCGCGCCTGGGGGGGGCCATGGTCCTCTTAGGATTAGGGGCTTTCTCCTTTAACTCCTTGGGTTTGCTTCTAGCTGGGTTCCGGTCTCATCTTTTCCTGCGCATGGCTGGCGCTGGGGCGCGCTCCACCCTCTCTCTCACACTATGACCCACACTGTCACTTTCCTCTCCCTTAATGTAAAGGGCCTTAACTCACCCTCTAAGCATCGCCAGGTTTGGCGTTATCTCTCCCAACATGATCCTGATGTGGTCTTTCTTCACAAGACCCACTTGCTCTCCTCTGACACGCACCTCTTGTCCCACCGCAAATATCCCACTCAGTTTTGGGCGAGTTCCCCTACCAAGACTGGGGGGGTGGCGCTTCTTTTTAAGTCTGGCTGGCGAGCGACCTCCTCCCAATGCATAGCTGACAAAAATGGGAGATTTCTCAAAATTGAAATGGTTTGGGGCCGGGGCTCTTGCACCTTTGTTAATATTTATGCCCCCAATCAGAATCAGGATATTTATTTGCGACAGCAGTTAGGGACATTGTTACGTGCAGTCTCTACCCCTATTGTCCTTGGTGGCGATTTTAATAAATAGTTTGGGAGCCTGAATGGGATTGTACGGCACAGGCGCGCCATGTCTCAGGGGCAATGTCATCGCAATTGAAGAAAACCATTACTGACCTTGGCTTGGTTGATGCCTGGCGATATCTCCACCCTGATTCCAGGGATTACTCTTTCTATTCCCATGTTCACCATTCGTATTCGCGGATTGATTACTTCTTTCTCTCACTTCCCTTGGTTCGTGACCTTGGCTCGGTGGATATTTCGGACATCTCTATTTCTGACCATGCACATGTTCTACTTACGCTCCAGCTCCCCGCGTTTCGCGCTGATCCCCTCATGCGGTGGCGTTTGCCTCCCCAGGCTCTCCGTGATCCGGTAGATGTGGAGGATATCCGCAAGGAGATCGAATCTTTCTTTGCGTCTAATACTCTTGACGATACGTCTGGGGCTGTTCGCTGGGATGCCTTCAAGGCTACTGTTCGGGGGGTCATCACTTCTATATCTATTGCCGGGACCCGTGAAGCCCGGTTGGTAGAGACCACTCTTTCCCAGGAGATTAAAGATCTTGAGCGCGTGGACCATGCTACTCCCTCTCTTGCTAATAAACGTCATCTGGCTGCCCTGCGAGGCCAACTTCGCCTACACCGTACTAATAAGGCTGAACGGGCACTTGTTAAACTTAAGCAGAAATTCTACATAGGGGGTGATAAGGTTGGAGCGTGTTTAGCGCGCCGTTTGCGAGCCCAGGTTGCTCGTTCTCATATCTTCAAGCACCCTGATGGATCCTGGGCCACTTCGGAGAAAGACAAGGGCTGTACCCTTATGGCCTTCTATAAGGATCTCTATGCTCCTGCTCCTTGCTCCACGGAGGCGGCTGAGAGTTTTCTGGATGCGTGCCCCTGGGATCCTATTGACCCTTATTTTAAGGGGTTGCTTGATGAACCTATCTCTCAGGAAGAGCTTGCCAAGGCTCTGAAGCAGCTCCCGACGGGCAAGACGCCGGGTCCTGACGGTCCTCCGCTTACTTTTTATCGGGTCTTTTACCCGCAGCTGCGGGACCATCTACTTCATCTCTTTAATAGTTTTACGGATAGTACGGGCCTTTCCCCCACGATGAACGAAGCAGAGATTGTTCTGGTCCCTAAGCCCGGAAAGGATCCGACCCTGGCAGCTTCTTTCCGCCCCATTGCCTTGCTAAATACAGACGCCAAACTCTGCACAAAAATCTTAGCGAACCGGTTGGAGCCCCATTTACCGGGACTTATTGACCCCGATCAGGTGGGTTTCATCCGGCAACGACAGGGCGCTGATAATATCTGACGTATTGCCCACCTGGTGGAAAAATCGCGTATCAGAGTCATCCCTGCCTGTTTAGTTTCCCTTGATGCCGAGAAGGCGTTCGACCGTGTGGACTGGGGCTACATGCGAGCGGTCCTTCAGAAGATTGGTCTGGGACCGGGCTTTATTTCTAAGCTGATGGCCTCCTATGCCAAGCCTACTACTCGTATACAATTCAATGGCTCTACCACCGCCCCTATTCCTATTTACCGGGGCACGAGGCAGGGGTGTCCGCTGTCTCCCCTTCTTTTTTCGCTCGCTGTTGAACCCTTGGCTATTGCCATCCGACATCATCGGGACATTCACAGCATTCGTATGGCTGGGGTGGAACATAAGGCTTCTCTTTTTGCTGACGACCTGTTGCTATCTCTCTCCTCTCCGATGTCTTCTCTACCTGCTGTGGCTGAGCTCTTGGGCTCCTTTGAGGCTGCGTCGGGCTATCGCATCAACTTGGAGAAATCCCACGCTCTTAATCTTACGATACCTTCATCGGAGGTCCAGCGATTACGGGACCTGCTCCCCGTACAATGGACTGATGAGTCGATTCGGTATCTGGGCTTGGACTTAACCCCTACACTCTCTACTTGGACCTCCTCGAATTGGCCTAGTTTCCGCAGCTCTGTTCGGGAGGAGATGCGTCGGTGGGAGGGACTTCCCTTGGCATGGTTGGGTCGTCTTCATGCTGTTAAAATGTCTCTTCTGCCCAAAATCCTGTACCTGTTTCAGTCCCTCCCCACCCCTATACCACACGCGGATATTCAAGGCCTCCAACGGGACTTCACTAAGTTCATCTGGGGGAAATCGCGTCCCCGCTTCTCCCACAGGATACTCCTCCTCCCCAGATCTCGGGGTGGTTTGGCCTGTCCTAATTTACTGGAATATTACTGGGCCTGCCATCTCCGTTTTATTTCAGAGTGGATTGTCCCTGAAAGCGACAAGCATTGGTTCCATATGGACCGGGCGGTGGCTGGTAGACCGCTCTGGGACCTCGCCTGGCTTCCGCGTGCAGCGCGCCCACGCAGTGCCTATTTGGCGACGCCTACGAGAACGGTCTTAGAGATATGGGATGGACTGGCGCTTACCCGGGGTCTCACGACCTTTCCCTCCCCTAACACACCGTTCACGCGCAATCCTGCGTTTCCTACTGCTCTTCAGCCCCGTTCCTTTGAGGCTTGGACTGTAGAGGGTCGCCGTGTCCTCCAGGACTTCTTCCAGGTTCCTCTCTTCGCTCTTTTGATCAATGTAAACAGTTTTTCAGTCTAACTGACAAGGTGCGCCTACAGTACTGCCAAGTACGTCATTGGCTGTCATCTCCCGAATATCTCTGAGAAGTGACTCGGCGTCTCACCCCCTTTGAGTCCCTGGTCCGCAGATTCGACGGCTCTAAGGGCCTCATCTCCAGAACCTTTTCGGTTCTTCAGCACTCTGGACACCTTCCACTCCATGGTTACCAAGCTCGTTGGGCCGCTGACTTAGCTGCTGATGTCTCCCCGGAGGAATGGGACCGCTTATGGGTGGACATCCCTAAGGTATACCGTAGCATTCCTCACCTACATCAGATGTTCCCGGGCACTTCCCCGATCTGTTGGAGATGCCAGACTGATAGAGGGGATTTTTTACATATCTGGTGGTCTTGCTCGGAGCTTACTGTGTTTTGGAAGGAGGTCCTCAGCCATATCAAGGAGGTGGTGGGTTTCCCGATCCCTGATATCCCATCTGTAGCACTTCTGGGCATTCGGCCCAACACGCTAAAGGCCATGACCTCGGCCCATTGGCACCTCATTCTTCATCTATTGGGCGCAGCGCGACAGACCATTGCTTCCTGCTGGAAACGGCCCCACTCCCCGCCTATTGCTGCATGGTTTCTCAGACTGTGGGACGTTCTCTCCCTAGAATTGCTTACTGCCTGCCTTGCTCACACTGATACACGCTTTGACCGTATTTGGCATCCTCTCGTGCACCACCTTACTAAGCTTGAACACTCCCGTCTTATGCCTCCTAGACTACGGGCCCTACAATTGTTTGATGACCCTTTGGAGCCTTATTCTAGAGGAGGAGTAGTCCGCAACGCCTGCTGGACGAGCATCCTGACTTTTGGAACTCTCGTCTTTCATTCTAGGACTTGACATCGATCCCTCCCCCTCCCCCTTCTGGCGCATCCACTCCCCTTCACGTCTCTCTTTCTTATTTTGATCTCTTTATGTCTTCTTTCTGTCTTGCTTTTGCCCTTTCTCTTTTCTTTCCTTTCCGTCTTTCTTTTACTTTTTTTTGTTTCTTTTGATTGTTAATGATTTATGTGCTGATTGCCACAAATTGTAATGGTGCTGATGCACTGTGTCCCATGCCTTATGAGGGGGCGGGATGCTGGTTCACTTGAAATTGCTACTTTGGAGCCCTTCTTCACATTCCCCTTTAGGGTAGTCAATCTCCTCCATACTGGACCCTGATCCCTTGATCCCCTCCATCGCCTCTACCTGGGAACTGTAAGACAACCCTCCTCCTATGATTGACTTTCCAGTTATAGACTCTGGCTTTGCTCCACCTACATCTGTGACGCTACTTTTTGTATTTTCTGCACCATCTTCCATATGTTGGAGTCCTATACCGGGGGGTCCTGTTTCTCCTGCTGTGTACTTGATATCCCCTCGCCCCTCCCCTTCGACTTTGGTGGCATTTGTTGTCTTGCATATGTTTTGTTCAAATAAACTGATATTAAACAAAAAAAAACAACAACAACAAAAAATTGCATGCATGGCTCACAAAGCCATCCACTTCAAGACCCCGGTGTACCTTGCGCGGAAACTGGATCTCTCCTGTGGTTCCAGAGCCTCCAGAAGCACCAGCACCCTTTTGCTAAAACCACAAAAATTCAAGAAAAAAAAGACCTATAATTGAGCCTTCTCAGGGATAGCTCCGAGGATCTGGAACTCCTTCCCCTGAAGTCAGGGTGAACCCTTCCACTGTCTTCTTCAAAAAGAAGTCAAAGGGCTCCTGATGAAGAAATTTCTGCCTTAACCTGGCTCCTTCATCTGGTTCTGGGTCCATACCCGTTGACTCTGGCCCAGACACCTGGTTCACGAGTATCTCGGACAATTCTAGACTGTGGTCTTGTCGCGCTGTCGATTCTGTTGTTCTGTTTTTCTCTCATGATAATGTTGGACAATTTTAGACTTTGAATTTGTTGCTTTGTTTATTCTGTTTTGTTTGCTTATACCCTTTGTGATGCATAATCTGTAAAGCGCTCTGATACCCTCGGTGGTCATGTTCGCGCTATATAAAACTTTCAAAATAAATAAATAAATAATACTTTTGCAAAAATGGATCATAGATTTGATTTAATAATAAAATTAAATGTTGTTCACAGAGAGGTCCTTGAAAATATATCAGCTTTCTCTGTGTTGATGAAGTAGAGCCAAGCACATCTAGCACAGGCCAGGAGGGCCCCATCCATGCTAGATTTCTAGGGTAGCCTCATAAGATATGTTAATAGAATGTATTTACATAGGAAATGGTTATCCTGAAAATCTGGCTACGATCGGCCTACCTGCCCTACATTTACCCCAACGCCTACCTAAATACGCGGTGACTGTACATGATTGAAACCAAAGCATAAAACTCCTCTGTGTGTACAAGTATTTTCATTGTGAAGAAAAATGGCTGCGATTCCAACAGCATGCTATGATGACAGCAAAGTAAAACAAATTAATTTGTGAACTTGCGATTATGGAATTGTTTTGGATGCCTGAGCCTGGCATCCAAATAGCAATCACTTCCTAAACAGAAAAGTTATAAATAAGCATTTAAAATGTTGAGTCAGAAAAATAAATATATGAAAGAACTCACACTGGTTGTGACATACAAGCTAGAAGTGAAGTTGCATTTGCAGTGAAGCAAAATAACTACTGATTCCCTATCACCAAAACCTAATGGGTACACACTTAGCAATGTAACCTCACACAAAATATCATGCCCTTGAAGGAAATGCCACCCAAGGAATAGCACATCAATGCATGATTTTGGTAGTGAGAAAGTGTCACTCATAGTCGTTGAGTGTCACTCATAAGTACATTGAAACTATCAAAATGTCACACATAAGCAATTTGAAACCTTGGCAGCTGTGATAGCAACAACTATAATAAACACGTGAAAGCCAATGGTTGAAGGTGGCAGAACCAAAGCCCACTCTCTGTACCTCTTCTTTTGAACTATTTGTGAAGAATTGATGATATGATGTCTTCCAGACAGCTCAATCAGACCTAAAAAGGACCCTTAGCACACAGCCTTATAGCCACAAATGCCACAATGCTTAGAAAGACACAGCAGTGTGTTATAAAGACAACCATTAGTTGCTGAACTGCTAGAGAAAAGCAAAGAAAACAGGAAATTAATGCCATTGCAAATCAGTACCAAGATCTGCAGAACGCAAATTCCCAAAACCTGCGGAGGAAATAAATCAACATCTGCTGGGAAAACTGGGATTTAGGTGGAATCAGCAGGAAAAAATATACATGTGTTTTATAGGCAAAGATTAAACGATGCACCTCACTCACTGCATACAGTTTGATTCACTATATTTTCTTCTTTTAAACTTGTGTTTTTAGAAATACATGCAACGATAAACAAACACATTATGAAAGCTAGTTGAGGTCAGGAAACAAACCTAAAAGACCACAATCACCTTTGGGGATTAGGGACCCCGCCTACACTGGCTGTGTATGTGATCTTGAATCCGCTCCCTGTTCTTGCACCTTCGTGTGCTTAGCTTCACTGCTCTGGGCCACCCAGATACACACATGCCTACTTACAACCGCAAGGTGGCGTGCACATGTAGGGCATTTCTGTGCGGGGTCCAATATTGTATGTTCAACACAATCTGCTTTACTACGGTAGGTAGAAAGCACAGTATTAATAAAGCGCTGTTCAATCCAACACCTCACAATGAATTGTTGGCAGACATCATTTGGAGTAGGTTCAGCGGAAATCATATGGTATTTATTTCCAAAAGAACCTTGATAATTGTTTCTGTTTGTTGTAATACTTCCTGTATCTACGTCTGTTGGAAGTTCAAAGCAGCTAGTTCATTTCACATTTTCCTGTAAACACATAATGTACTGCACACTTTGACTTTCCCTGCCGCAGGTTTATAACAAATATGCGAAATAATTTAGTTCTCCATTGCCGAATAATTCCAGCTGCCCATTCATTAATAATAATCTGGGATAGAAAATCGATGAGGAAACTGAAAATCTTTAAACTCAACAGGGCAATTTTTAGTGGCTGTATCTAGTTACAACACTGATTAAATACACATGCAGTTATTCAAATGTATTTTATGTATTAATTGATTGGAACATATTTACGTAATGCGGTTGTAGCCCTAGAGGGCAGCAAAGTTCTGCATGTAGAACATGGAAATATGCGCCATTATGTGCTGATCACAGAGGCATGGCAGACTTTAACAGGCTTTGGCAAAGTCAAAAGGTCTGAATTATAATTTCAGTAGTAGACCAGACCCATTCTGTTTGCTAATATTTGTTAAAAACACAGTTTGTTAAATAAAAAAACGTGCATGTGTTGTAATGGTACTGCTTTTCGATTGACAATGTGTAACAAGCTCAGTAAACAATCCCGTTGTCATTAATATGTTTAAGAATATGGTGTTACAACAGCTTTGCGCTGCAAGCCGCATAAAAATATGGTTGAGGTTCTACAGTAGATGGCTTGCTTTAGGTGCCTTGCGGCAGATGAGTTGCTTTTTAGATTCTGCAGGAAAGTGAAGCTGCCTTAAGGATCACAGCTGCTATCAGGACAGTAATCGCCCGACAAGGACAGCACTCAGAGTTTAATATGCAACCGGCGGGAGAAGCAACAACATACAATGGACTACTTTACTTGACCAGTGCAGAATGTCAAAAGGCCATGCAATATCTGTGAAATGCTGTGGGCTGACCCAAATGTGAAGGGCATTTTACACAGCCAGTGGCTGAAGGAGTCTGAGCACAACACACCAATGGTTGAGGAATGCTGGCCCAAAGCCCCTTTCTGTATGTTGTATATTGGAAATTGAATATTGTGTCAGTACACAGTGTTGTTGCTAACATGAGATCTTTCCAGACAGCTATTGTTTCCTTTAGTTAGACCTAAAAATTGAAGCATGAAAACATCACCGTTTGATCATAAGCTGATCATGAGAGTAGTTACAGTTATAAGGAAGTCAAGACTTGCATCATAGGGGCAGGTTGATGGGGGTTGAGATCTCAGTGACCCGCTAATCCATTTATTCTGTGTAGAATGGCAAAGGTACTTGTGTGAGCTGTTAAAGGTTTGTCGAGGTACATTAGTACGCGCACAACCAGTGCTTTAAATGGGCCGGTACTCACCGGTACGGAGTACCGGCACTTTTTAATTTTCGCCCCTTGAGTACCGGAACTTCTTCTTGGACAAGGAGAGTACCGGTACTCATGGGGGCCTTGCCTAGACACAGGTGGTGGTGCTCGCATTTTCTCCTGCCTCGGCAGCACTTTTCACATGACCTGCTCCGATTCTGCAATCCTGAGCTGAGCTCGCACAGGAGCGCCAGAACAGCAACTCTTGTCACCTGGACACAGCAATCGTGTTGTGCTTCTCTGTAACTCTTCTAGCAGCGTGGGGCGGCAGGGTGTTTGGTTTACCCTTTGATCCTGCACAGTGGGAGTTTAGAGTCCATCATAAAACTAATGGACGAGGATGTGGGGCGCATTCTTTAGGCAGTACAGCTTTTTAGCATGCCATTGTTTTAAATGACTGAAAATGTTAGTTCATCAACAATTTAAATTAGGCATTTTTACTTGCATGTAAATCCCCGCCCTTGCTGCCACTTGTATGATTCCCCTCAAACAAAAAAACACCTTAAAGGCAACACAATTTTGTTTGGTTTGGTGC
Organism: Calotriton arnoldi; assembly: GCA_963921515.1. Taxonomy (NCBI): domain Eukaryota; kingdom Metazoa; phylum Chordata; class Amphibia; order Caudata; family Salamandridae; genus Calotriton; species Calotriton arnoldi. The sequence continues at coordinate 1,070,780 of CAWUFW010004550.1, forward strand.
ATTTAAACGACAAGATGACCCGCAAGTGCTACTGTTGTTGCCTTTTTAAATAGATCTACAGTACATTAAATTAGGAGGTGCCGGGGCAGAGGCAGAACGAAGGGGCGAGCCAGGGTGCTTTATCAAGAGCGCAGAGTTCCTGTGTCAAGCCCATAGAGTAGACCCTTGGGTTTAAAAGGCGATTGAGCAGACCCCCCACACCCTCTCCAACCCCATTAAACTCATGAGACAATAGGCGTCCTTCAATTTCTAAATGCTGGGCGCTCGGTGTGCTAAGAGAAGAGGGCAGGAGGCACTTATCTGCCAAAAGCATAGTTTGTAGGTTTTATTATTCGTAGCTCGACCACTTATCAAACTGTAATCTTAGGCAGCTGACTTGTTTCCTCAAACTGAACGTAAATGGTGCTTTGAGATGGCCGTGTTTCATGTGTCCGGTAATAAAGGTCAGCAAAGGTGCGAGGAGTTCCCCTTCAAACTTTTTGACCCTCTTTAGTAACCTGTATAAATGCAGAAAGGCTGAATTTTTATCAGGGCAGACAAAAGTTACCTAAACATTGGTGGTTTTGCGTCCAGTTGTATACAGTTGAGTGGCCTCTTTGGTGACCGGCACCATTGTAGCAATCTCAGCAGAGAGGCCAAGAACTGAATGAGCCCCAGTGCTCTCCATTTTGGCAGACTTACCTCAGCAGAACGCGAGGGTGGGGGTGCATGTTTTTGCAAATGTGGCTCGTCTGTGTTCTCATCTGGTGCCTTTCACACTTCCCTAAATGCCCCAAGGGCTGCGAGGCTTTCAGCCGACAGTGTGCACTCACACAACTGGGCAAGTCAATTCTTGTGGCTGATGCCCAGGTGTATTGACATGGCCTGCCAGGATGGCTATGATTCCACTGCCAGGGGTTTGAGGTGGGGGTGCCCCTGATACAGAGCATTTGGGGTGGTGGCCTTTCCAACAGCAGCGCCAATCTGAAGACTGCGCCATTCTGACCTTCTCGGTGGCCCTTGCTGCCACTTGTATGATTACCCTCAAACAAAAAAACACCTTAAAGGCAACACAATTTTGTTTGGTTTGGTGCATTTAAACCTCTTGTTTTGTATGGGAAACCATACATAATCCAAATGAGACAGGCAGCTCCATTGAATGCCTTACACTTTCAGACAGTTCTAGATTTTTGTTGGTAATGCTTTTGCATGCTGGGACTCGTAGTTCCCCTTTCTCATAAGTAAGGGTTTCTAAAAATTACAGCATGCAAAGTTTTGATGGCAAAATTCAGAGACAGTTTTCAACATACCATTATTAGTAAATGCTTTATAAATGATTATTAGGGCAATAACCATTGGACAGATACTTCTGATTTTTTCACAATGCACTTGGATTTCTTGCATATAAAGTTTGGAAAGGTTGAAAACCTAGCCCCGCCTCTGGCTCCGCCCCCAGTCCCACCCCACACTCCACCCCCCAGTCCATCGCTCCTTTTGGAGAGTACCTGCACTTATTTTTTTCCATTTAAAGCACTGCGCACAACGTGCCATTCACTCCTCCCATACTCCGCTCCTTTTCTTCCAGTGCTGCTGTCCCAAAGAAAGCTTAGATTTGTGTTATGTTGTCCAAGGCGTAACCTTTTATTCACATCAAACAAGGTTATTCAAACCACAAACCAATACGAAAGTACAAGTATCCTAAACTTGTATATAGTAAATATTTACAACAACACACTTTAGCGGCATCAACAGGTCACAGGCAATAATGCAAATAGGCACGACATTAAACTTGATCTTGAACTTGAACTTGGCCTTCTCGGCCCTTCCAGCTCCCACTCTGCTGTGCACATTGTGCCAGAAGGCCCTAACGCGCTACACTAAGCTGTTGCACTACTTGAAATCTAGGGCACCGCATAGTGCACTGGCCTACTGCGGTACCTGAACACAGGGAATCTCCCCAAGGTTCCAGTCAGTCCATATGTCACAGGTTAGGGCAGGAGAGTTCAGGACCACCAGTAGGTCAGTTCCCCCTTCCCACCTATGCGGTGTACAAGCCAATCCTACCCCTTCTTGGGGTCCATCCAGTCCCTGAACCTCCATTGTTGTGCATCCCCATTTGTTGGTAACTGTCAGGGCCCCTCGAGGGCCTCACTCTTCTGCCGTGTGAGTGGGTGGTTCACGACACGACGATGATGCCTGCTTCGGGTTCAAGGGGACAAAGAGTCTTGAAACCCTGGTGCGCAGCCTTAAATGGTCTTCCAGGTTGCCGCTGCACCCCCTGATGACGTCACTGACCCGTCCCTTTGATTGGCACCGTTCTGGGCCAGGCGGGGCTCAGGCTCGTGGCACGACTAAGGGCGCCTCTCCCCTAGGCGCGGGGGGGCCTGTCCAGGAGAGCAAGAGGGTTTTAGATTCTTACCTGAAAGTCAGGAATGAGACGACTAGTGTCAGGTGGTGGAGAAATTGTTTAAGAGGTGTGCAAATTCACCTAATTTTTTCTCAAGAAGTTTAGTGAAACTCCCTGAACATTTTCCAAATGACACAAAATTACACTTTCATTCTGAAATGTGGTCTGGCGGTATCCCACTTTACATATTTTGGTAAGCTCACACCCTGTATAAACTGTATTATTGTTTACTATTGTTTAGTATTACAAATAGGACTTGTTATTATAATTATAAACAAATCTCACAAGATACCACCAGGATTCTGGATTGAGGAGAAAATATCTGTCAATGAGACATTTCTGTGCGAACCAGCAAAAGTGCACGTTCCGTTAAAAAAAAATCAAGCAGACTCACGTAATACAAAATGTTGAAAAATTTCACAAATTGTATGTAGCACACACTCCAGCAGTTCCACTGGTGGAGTTAAAACTTCACCCAGGCTAAGGGTCTTATTTACAAGCCCAGTGCACCGCTAGTGCGTGACTTTTATTGATAAAATAGCAGCGCAATGGGCTTCCCCATATTTACAAGGCCATGAAAAGTCACCCTGCATGACTTTTCATGGCCTTATAAACATGTTTCCCTTTCAAGCACAACTCTGCGTGAAAGGGGCATTCCATGGGTGTTGCTGTTGGTGTTCCCAAGCAACATCCATAGAACTTTACGCTTTGCCAGATTTACAATATTTCCTACACCTGGGAATGCGTCAAAATCCTATGCCTCCCCAGGGCGCAATGAGGAGAAATACTTTTATTTCTCCTCGTGTTTTCCTCTTTCTATGCATGCTGCATTCTGCAGCACACATAGGAAGAGGAAACTTCCTTTAATGATTGTTTTTGTGCAGGAAGGTGTCCATTCCTGCACAAAAACAATCATCCCAGCAATGCAGGTACCCTTTCAAAATGACTTAAGGGTGTCTGCGCTGGCGCACGGCTGAGGTTTGTGCACCGGCGCAGGGGAGAAGGAGAGGAATGCACCATATCTTGAAGATACGGCACGTTCCTGCCCTTTTATTTTGATGCACAGCAGTGCAGCAGTAAGGCTTGCTGCGCTGCCGTGCGTCAAAATATTGTAAACGAGGCCCTAAATTTTCTCTGTCGTTGACATGGCAATGGTTTAGAAGGTACAGAAAGTAAGCATTGTTTTGACGGTAAAGAGAATGTGAACTGTTTCTCACCATATGAATGTTGCGTTCAGTTATATCTTTCCCCCTTTTTGCTTTTTGCAGAGAAAGCAGAATGAGTTGCTACGCAGAGGAAGATCTGTTTGCAGAATCGAAATCAAGGCTGTACAGCGATTCGACTCTGGGGCCCTTCACGGACCCTAAAGATGGAAAGCTCTACGCAATGTACCATGGGACCACACAGGATGCCGCAGAGGATATTATCAGAAATGGCTTCAAATTGACGAGGGATGGCAAGTTAGGGACAGGGGTCTATGTCAGCAGAGAGACCCATATAGCCCGAAACTTCCCCAAGCATTTAAAACACGGCAATGTGATTCTAAAACTGAGAGTCAATGTCGGTAAATGTATTAAGATTGAAGCAAAGGGGCACCCTATGCAGAAAACCTGGCAGAGTCAATATGACTGCGCCTTTATACCGTATGGGAACCCCTGGGTTGGTGCCTTCCATGACAGAAATTGTATTGCAGATCCAAGGAGGATTAAAGTCATAGGTATAAGCAGTGCACCAGGGGGTCAGGCAAGCAGGCTGGAGGCCTTAATTAAACAATGCACAAAATAAAATGGTTGGCTGACACTGAGGGGAAGATTTACCAACTTTTCACACAGCAAAGTTGTTGTGCTCCGGTGTGTGAAAGAGACAGAGCAGAACAAAGCCATGTAAGCTAAGTTATGGGGCCAAATGTGCAGAACTTTATTGTGGCCGGAATCATAGAATCGGCCCATTGCTTTAGGCAACTTTCCAATGCAAATCATGATTTGTGTTGGAAAGTAAACCCCACCACAACACTTTGTGCTGGGTTTGTGTCACTTTTGTGATGCAAATCCAGCGCTAAGTATTAGTAAATCTGGGCCTGAATGTCTAGCGATAGTAAAAATAATCTTAAATAGTATCAATTAATAGGACAGTTTGGCAAAACTGTGTTGTTATTAGAGAGATGCTGAAAGCTTTGGGAAGAAACACATTTTCTAAGTTGACTTTTTTCTGCCAAGCGATGAGTCCTAGACTCTGACTACCAGAGGAGGCACTTCCAAACTTCGAGTGCTATTACTGAGGCCGACCTCCAGCCCCTGTGTTGCTTGGGCTGGATTTGGAGTCGTTCCTACAATGAGTGGTCTATGCGATGGCCACCATTGATGTGATGTTCAGTCACACTATTCAAAGTGGTCACATTCATCTGTTCAGAGACTAGTTTTATGGGGAAAGCAGTTCTCCTGGCTCATTTACATCCTCCAGTGATATCAGTGCTTTGATGGATGAATTTCCATCTTTGATTGTTTACATTAAGTTCCTGTCGGGTACAGTAAATGCAGTGGGAACTCTTCATTGCAGATTGCTTTTAAATTTTTCCTTCTGTGTGCCTCCCAATCCTATGAGTATATTATTGATTTTTTTCTCCAAAGCTCTTTGAATGCCCACTCTATATATATATTGATGAATTGTCTCAAGATCACTGCCAAAGAAGATGTTGTTTTTGTTTCAAAAGATATGGTGTCTATAACTAATAAAGTTGTCTTGGTCACTTGCTTTTGTTGGGCTGTGTTGTTGCTATTGGCAGGCTCTAAGACTGCAGTCGAGGCCCCTGTGATACTGCTTTGTGTTTTTATTGTCACCTTTGCTAGGCGGATATAGAAAGTTGGTAAGTGAGAGATCAAGAAGCAGTATGGAGACCTGCAAACTTGAGCAGGCCCTACTGGCGGTGCAAAAGTTTGGTGGTGGAGAAAGAATGAGTATAGAGCACCGGAGTGTCTGACATCTCCTGCATTGCAAATTGTGTGGCAGCTAAGAATAGCCCACTTCAATAACAAATGACAATACTAAAGAAGGACTTTAATGAATGTAATCAGGATTCTCTTTCTGGAATATGTTTTGAATAACCTGGTTTATTATCACGAGATTGAGATTTAAATACTTTTTATTAACATTTTGTTGCCATAGTCAACTATCCAGCAGATAATATAAATGGTACATCAAGCTCTGAAGTGAATGACAGGCAATCCCCAAGCAAATCCCTCCCCCTGCATCCTTTCAGCCGTCTCCCAGGGCCGGACTGGGAACCCAAAGCAGCCCTGGCAAATTTTGTCAGACCAGCACCCATGCAGTGCATAGTGAATGCAGTGAGTGAGTCTGACCACTACAAGGAGAGTTTTAAGGGGGTTTTAAGGGGGTCCTCCCCCAAGAAAATTTGGACAAAAATGGTGCATTCTGCAACAGATGTTTAATTAGATATCCAATTGTATTAGCTTTTAAAGCATAGTAAATGATGACCTTACAGTCTGCAAGAATTAATCAATCTTTGTTGGGTCTCTTCAATGATTCCTCACTATAACCTTCAACCAGTGCCCCTCACCTCTCCATAGCCCCTCTCTCACATGTATATAATTTGTTTTATAGCCCTTCTCATACCAGTGTAGGGTGTCGGAGCACTTTACATCACACACAAACACGAAGATAATGAATCATATGTGTGTAAATCAGTGTATAGAAAATGTTACATAAAATAACGAGGCAAACATTGGCACTGAGGATCGGTTTACAGTGGAGCCATTCGACCGGAGTTTGAACTATACAGCTGAGCGCGACACAATGGTATAAGACCGTTAGTCATTAGTTCTATAAAATGTGGGGAGTGATAAGTGACAGTTTGTTGTGTAGACTATTGATGATTTCCTTTATGGTTTAGACAGCATCAGAGTGGTGTTCTTTTGAGAAGCTAAAAGTGGTCTCTATGACAAGATTGACAAGATCGAGCAGGTCGGAGTACTCCTGAGGTACGCCTGGAATATCTTAACAACAGAGTCTTGCATAGTTTTAACTGAGGTTTATCCACGCTGACACTAATTTACGTCGTTGTTGTTTCAGGAATTTTGGTCCACATTTCTTTTAAAAGTACCTTCCACTGGTATGGGTAGTGATAAAAAGATGTTTGGTAATGGTGTGAAAAATCACAAGGGTGCTGATCATTGCAAAATGGGCACAGTAGTGGGTTCCACATAGGACTCCATTGGGAGATTCATTGGCATGACGGTGAACCAGTCGCACGTGATACAGTTGGAGGTGTTGTTAGTTGTTGTACCTCATGTTGGTCTCTTGAGTAACATACAAATCACGAAATGATGAATATTTTATTTAATTGGAATTTTTGTTTGTTTTTGAACATAGTGCCCCCCGCCCAAGTAGGGACCGTGGGTCCCGAAATGAATAGGGCACTGAACTATTTCTTTTGTGGACTACAGAGATAAAAATATAAACAGTGTTATTTAACATATCCTATGTTATGTAATGAACATTGTTCAATTTAACTTTTTGATTCTGGTACAAGAGTTTAACATGATGGTTAAATACATAAATGAATAATTAATTAAACAAACTTTTGGTTTGAAAATTGATTTTGATGTCGAACATATCTTTGAAAAGGATTTTAGAATGCTGTGTCTCATTGTTGATTACACACAAAGTTAAATACATCAAGCAGTGCACACAGGTCTTTCTGGCAATTGTTGTCCGGAATTTTTTCCTCTCGTATCAGATCAGGGAAATAGGCAGTTCCCTCAATCTGTATTGCACGCACTCAGTGATTACACTTAAAAACATAGTAGAAAAAGAAAAATTGGTGTGTACCACCCATCATATAATTAACCTCCACGCTCCACCCATGGAATGCCTTCCCAGGGCAGAGTAACGCAATGCGTTTCTCCAGATTTGCCAAGCCATACAGCGCCACAGAGGTATGGCTTGGTAAATCTCATTCTATGTTTTGCATCACCCTGCATTGCCTTGCATGGCACAAAGGGACACCAAACATTGATACATTTGGCCCTTTCAACGCCCCTCTCTGCCTTTATCAGTTTAAACAAAATGGGCAGAGTCCAGGGTCAGACTGGGCCAGAAAATAGGCCTGGGTGCCAAAATAAAGTGGACCCCATTAGCGAATCAGATAACTAAACAAGCATTTGCAATGCAATAGGTCTCGCATTTACGCAAGTTTAAGCTATCGGCATTGTAAATGACACTGCGTTTTATTTATGTTTTCAAAAACCAAAACAAAATTAAAGGCATTGTCATTTACAATGCCAATAGCTCAAACTGGCATAAATGCGAGACCTATTGCATTGCAAATGCTTGTTTTCTTTTTGTTTGGCGATCCGAGTTGGAGCGGTAAAGGAAAGAAAAACAAGGTAGCATAGTTGTGGGATAGCAACATGGAGAGGAAGGCATAGGGCTGGGGAGGCAACAGGAAGTCAGGAGGTGCAAGCAAGATCCAGGCGCGGGTGGGGGTTAACAACACAGAAAGAGGGGGGAATAAGGATGAGAGAGATAAAGCAACATGGGGCAGGAGAGAAGCACACGGGCAAAATAGAGGAGGCCTGGGGTGGCACACAGCGATTGAGCAACACGAGCGAGCTCGGCAGCGAAGTACTCAGGAGAGAGCTGGAAAACACAAGCACTCTCTCAGAGTGCCTAAACAAAATGAAACAAGCAAAACAGAACTTGGTGACGGTAAGGGCAGATGGGTATAGAAAGTGGCGAGGAATTTAGAGCCTAAGAGGAAAAGGGCCAAATCAACCAAGAAAGAGGAGGGGAGGGAAGGAGGACTGGTGAGCAGAGAGGGGGCAGAGCAAAGAAAACGAGAGACTGGGAGAGAGAACGGGTGCGAGGGGCAGAGAAAGGGATGGGCAGGGTGGAGAAAGGGAGGGGGTGTAGAAAATGCAGTAGGGTAAAAAGAAAATGACGAAAGCAAGCAGGAAGTGGCAGAACGGGCCATAGCGCGCAAGCAAGATCCAGGCGCGGGTGGGGGTTAACAACACAGAGAGAGGGGGGAATAAGGATGAGAGAGATAAAGCAACATGGGGCAGGGGAGAAGCACACAGGCAAAATAGAGGAGGCCTGGGGTGGCACACAGCGATTGTGCAACACGAGCGAGCTCGGCAGCGAAGTACTAAGGAGAGAGCTGGAAAACACAAGCACTCTCTCAGAGTGCCTAAACAAATCGAAACAAGCAAAACAGAACTTGGTGACGGTAAGGGCAGATGGGTATAGAAAGTTGGCGAGGAATTTAGAGCCTAAGAGGAAAAGGGCCAAATCAACCAAGAAAGAGGAGGGGAGGGAAGGAGGACTGGTGAACAGAGAGGGGGAAGAGCAAAGAAAACGAGAGACTGGGAGAGAGAACGGGTGCGAGGGGCAGAGAAAGGGATGGGCAGGGTGGAGAAAGGGAGGGGGTGTAGAAAATGCAGTAGGGTAAAAAGAAAATGACGAAAGCAAGCGGGAAGTGGCAGAACGGGCCATAGGAAAGCAACATACAAGCGCGAGCGCCTCGCGCTGCTTAATGACTGTTTTGAAGCACACTCGTGCTTGTGGCAACATCCGCCTTGCGGGAGCGAGCAACAGCCAATTAGCATGCGCGCCGCTGCTCGCTCCCGCAAGGTGGATGCCGCCACAAGCACGAGTGTGTGCTTCAAAAAGAGCAGAGCGACGGCTAAAGGCCCTCCTAATCAGCGCATGCGCGCTGCGTAGGCGAGACCTAAAAAGGGGCCCACATTTGCAAGTCGGGGTACTTTTGACCTTGTGAAGACATGCTGTATAGTTGTTTTGCTGGGTATATGACACTGTGTGCATTTGTGCTTTCTGCAGGCAATGTTTGGTTTAATATCAGGGAAGTCAACAGTAAAAATTGGCCCAGCAGATCATAAAACAGGCCGACAGACAGCAAACAAAATGGCCCAGACTGTGATCTGTCAAACCACCCTTTCTGGCAATGCCTGATTGCCCTATAGGCCAGTCCCACCTTGACAGAGTTATCAGAATTCTTATTCTTAGTCGGATATAGATAATAGATATGCTTTGTTTTGCAGTGTACACTATTTCGTTTCTTATGTGACTGAAAAAAACTGTATATATCATGTTTGTTGCTCTATAATTCATTGGCACCAGAACCCTTCAACCTGTAGAGATCCTCTTCACACCCTGAACTGCAGGATTTCTGAAGAAATTAAAGAGATCCACCCACATTATAAAGTTTGTAAGGTGCATCAATATTTCAGCGTAGTGTGAAGCCCTTTTATTGTTTTCAGTGGTTTACTTCTTTCAATTTTCATAGCCCTTGTCACCACAGACAGTGCAGTAATGCACGTTCCGTACCAAGTTGCCCTTTCTTTCGCCGCCACATTTCCCAGGTCCAGCGTGATGTGCTGCTCCAGTTCAGATTTTTCTTTGAATTCTGGGTCTTGTAAGCCTTTTTCTATAATGACATAAACAACTCCCATAATTCAAAGAAATAAACTGAACTGGCGCAGCACATCACGCATACACCTGGAAAACGTGACTGGGAGAGACCCACAAGAGTGTTCTTTATAGTCCTGGGGCCTTACTAAGTTCCCTGCTTTTGAGAGGTTTCAAAAACATAACACCTTAATCATGGGCCTGGTTTAGGCTGCTTGAACTATTATTTCACAACTTATCATTACTTTGTGATGCCTATAATTTACATCTCAAATTAATTGTGTCTGAATATACATGACATGGGTTTGAAGCAAAGAAATCAATCGTATCAGCAGGTTTGTTTTTCACATTTATATTAGAATCAGAGTCAAGTACAATGTAATCAAAGTTTCAAAGTTTGCTGACATATGACAAAGTACTAAGTACCCACTTTCTAAATACATCTAGAGATTGTTTGTCTTTTGATCAAAACAAAAACTCTTCTAGGTGTTACATATTGTTTGAAGGAAAGATCGGTTTGGCTTTGACGTTCCAGTTTCTCTTTGTATTTATCCACTAGACCATCTTCAGGACTATGTTGTTTATATGAAGGCAAAGGACCCACCATGGTCGTTGAATTGGCTGAAAGGGATCTATCGTGGACTGTGTCTGAGATGCAGTCATAAGACTTGAAAGAGCGATCCCATAATGATCAATAGTTTCAACATTGTTTTGAGGAGCAAATGAGATGCTGTCAATCCTTCAGCCTGTGTGTTAATTGTTCAAAGAATATGACTCTTTCAAGTAAATCCCTTGTTGGTACCTTTACCTACTCTATTATAATTTCACAAGCTCACAAGTGGCAAACTGGGTTGCCCTTTTGTGCTACATGAACTATTATTTCAGCACACTTATCATTGAGCCAGTAGAGGTGCCTTTATCTCGTATAATTATACAGCATTACTGTCTCACTCAAGATCAGCAACATTTATTTTTCTATCTCTGATTTACTACAAAATACTGCCAAATTATCTTCGGTGTGTTCTTCATCTTGGCACATACCAGTAGAACAAATTTGTCCATGACCCAAATGGGGTCTCCATATGTTTAGTACTTCACAAAAGTTTTCTTTTTTCCGACCTTATGCAGAACTTTTTTAATCTCCTCTCTCTACAGCAGGAGTGGGAAAGGGCACTCCTAGCTACCACAACTTATTTTCCCATTGCATCCCAGGGAAAACAGTTTTACTGTCTTCAGGATCGCAGGTTTTCTTCACAAATGTTTTTTCAGTGAGATGCATGCTGCATATCGCTGAGGGCCCATTCCCTAGTGCAGAAACTAAGGGGATTATTTACTATTATTTCACACAGCACAGGAAGGGAACTTGCTGCCCTGTGTTGCGTGGAAGGCAAAGATCAGAAATGCTCAATATTTACAAAGATCTGGAACATTTCTGTTCTCTCCTTGTGCTCTGTGTGCTGCCTAGCGCCACAGCAGGCACACTTACACTATAGTGCAAGTGCAAGGGTGCCTGCATAGTGGGCAGGATTGTTTTTTGTGCAGGAAGGGGTACCTTCCTGCTTAAAAACCAATCCTTGGAAACAATTCCCTCCTTCTATGTGTGCTGCAGAATGCACCACACGTGGAAAGAGAAAATGACAAGGCAAAATAAAGATATTTCTCCTTGTTACATCTTTCTGTGGTAGGCGCACCATTTAGAGGCCTATTACGAATTTGACGTTCCCGCCGCCGCACTGCCAAACCCGCGTAAGGAACACCTGCCCAGTAAAGACTTATTTAGTAATTGACGGGCATTTCCTTTGCCGTTATGGGAATGCCAAAGGAAGTTCCAGCATGGCATGGACTGAAAAGTCCATGCCATGCTGGAACTTCTGTGCATGCACACAGGGGGGCACATGTTGTGCTCCTCTGTGTGCGTCCACAAGGCGTGAGGCACAAGGGGGCCCTTCTTTCCTCACTGTTTTCATGGAGGTTATGAAAGTTGTAATATGTTTGGCGGGACCGCGGTGGTTCCGCCAAACATATTGATGCCTCTGGACCGCCGCACCACCACACGGAAACGGCGGTTCCATGGCGGAGTCGGCTGTCCCAGGGCAGCACGACCATTAGGGTCGTTATGTGGTGGCCGCAAGATGTAATAGGGCCCTTAGTGTTTATAAATCTGGGATTGCAACAAATTTAATGGGTGGATGCACAATGACTCCACCATAATGAAATGTAAAGCAAAGCTGCACTGCGTTGCATTTCTTTGCCAAGTCACACATGTGGTGCAAATTGCCCTTTGTGTGGCTTTGTAAATCCCAGTTATGGACATGCAATGCCTTGCGATGACTTGTGTCATGCAAGGACAGTGCAAGTTCTTAGTAAATCTGGGCTTAAATTTGGCAATACTGTCGACTGTGCTTGACACTGCACATGGTTATATAACCATCGTGCTCTCTTATGCATATGCTGGAGCAGCACATCACGCTTGGATTTGGGAAGCTTGGCAGGTCTGCATAGTCATCACTCCTTTTCTTTTTTTTTAAACTGGGGCCAAAGTGACTTCATTTCTGGCAATAGTTTCCACAACAGGCATTTCCCTTCAAGATGTTGGACTGTGCACTGTATGTCCCCTTTCTGTTTCTACTCCTGAAACAGAAAATGAAACTGTGGTGTACTGTCACACTTTGTTTTCTCATTTGTGACGTGAACCATTGCCAGTCCCCTTTCTTTTTCTACTCTAGTATAGTGGGAAATCTGTTTTTTAGGGGGGATCTTGATTATGAAAAATGTTGTCATTGTGGGGAGTCATCAATGACCCTTGTTGGTGATTTGTCTAGGTAGGCTTCCTGACTGAACTGATTTTAGCTCCATGTGATCTCATTTTGGCTTCTTTAGCACTGTCCCTTTAGAATAATTATACAACCGCAATTATTCTTCCTTGTTTGTCCCAAATATTTGTTTTTTAGGTTTTGCCTTTCCAATAAGGAAATGTGTTTTCTGATATTGGTACACTTCAATGTGTGTGTTATTCAAAAACATTTTAAGAAAAGTAATATCATCTAAAAAGAAAGAACATCAGTGTTCCTTCAAACAGTGATGTTTGGTCAAGCAGATACTAGCTAACATATTGGTAAAATTGTTGTGAGCCAATTAATTTCATTGGAACAAGGCACGATAGACAAAAAATGGCAATGAGTTTTGACCACAATTAACTTGTTATTTTGTGAATGCCACACACATGTGCTAGTCGCATTGTCTCATAACCTTTGCCTCTTTCAGCCCCTAACAGATGGATAACAGGGACTAACTCAAAGCCTGAAGGTTGCTGCGCGCCAGAGATCTGGCTGCATTTTCTTTTGAATTAGTTTATTAAGTTTTCCATTGTCATTTTTAGAACATTATATTGTAAACAGATGTGAGTCACATCGCATAGAACAATCATGAACAGTCGTGGAGGAGAATTGCCAAATATTATTTGCGTTATATTGTCTCTTTTTATTCCATCTACGCAAATATCCCAATTTTTTGTAGTGGGTGTTAAAGGTATTTCCGAATACAGATATTGCACACCGCCAAAAACGGTGTATTTGTCACTGAGTTGGAAATGTGTGTTGTCACTGGCTGCAATCAGTGTCATCAATTTCCCTAAACAACTCTTTCCCATAAATGCCCCAGAATCTTTTTCTGTTCTTCCCTCTTTTTATATGCTATGTGAATGACTACCAGGCACAACATTTCTCATCAGTCTTCTGGGTTGGATCTGGTCTATTTGTAAGTTAACCACTGAAAAATGCCACCCCTGCTGTTTATTGTGGAGTACCCAAGACAAACTGCAGTACAATTTCCAAACTAGGGGTCTGTGAATTTTCAGGAGTGCATTCCAAAAATTGATGTTTCCTACCATGACAAATCCATAATTACCTCTTTAAAGTTGCCATGACTAGTCACTGTCTCAAGTTATTGAAAAACAATATGTTTAATCCCGGAACAATAATCACATAGGGAAAAAAATCCAAGTAAAAGTGGTTATGTGAGGCTCAAAGAGCAGGCTCATCTATCCTGAAAGACAATATTTGTTTTTTAGCATACTTCAGAGCACTCAGAGCCCTTTGAAATTATTCTTTTACAGTTAAGGAAATAATACTTGGCATGTATGAAATTAAAACTTAATTAGAGGAGTTGTTCATAGTTGACATCTCCACAATTTGAATATGTTGCAACAGTTCTCAACAGCACACACCATCCCATGTGAGTGAAATTTCTGCAAGAATTCCACTACAAAGGGTAGTCATGTGACTATTAGTGAGCTTTATTGAAGCCTCTTCTTGCTTCAGTCCAGTGAGGGTCATTGTAGTAGTGTTCTTTTTTGGCAGACCCTGTGTTTCCATAGATTCCTAATTCTTGAGCTGCAAGAAATCCTTAGTGTTGTGAACCTGCACTGTTAACTATGCACCTTGTTTCATTTACCAGCATTACTTTGTAGTGTAGTCTTGTTTCCTGAACTTGCACTATGCTTTAGGGTATCTGTCAGGTTTCAGAATTGCGGACTCGCTGAAAGCCCCTGCCATCTCTGATGCTTTGTGGTGGCGGACAGAGAACAACCAGTCACCAGACACTGAAATTGGGGAAGAAACAAGGAAAGGGAGTGAGAGAGCGATCCTGTGCTGGAGCCTACTCTCCTTGTATTAGGCTAATTCAAGGGACCATACCAGTCTGACTTATTTTACAGGGGTAGGTAGGTCTGACCCACTGGAAGACAGAGGGCAGATGGGCAATAAATAATATGAGCAGAGTATCAAAAAACAAAATAGGAATGAAGATGTATTGGTTCCTTCAGTGGATGGTGCTCTGACAAGCTGGGAGCCGAGCAGGAATCCGACAAAGGCCCATGGACGCTGCAGAACACTCACCAGTAAGACTCTACATCAAAATTGAACAAAGGCAGTACAACCAGAAGGATAAGGCTTGGGAGGGACAAACTGGGAGCGAAGGACCTGAGAGGAAAAAAATGACAACAGTTTGGGACGCAAAATGGGTGTGAACTATAGCAAAGGCCGGTAAGCCAATGTAACCATGCAGCTCATTGATGACCAAGACTAAGGAACCAAAAGGAGTATTAAATAGAGCTCTACAAATCTTCACCAGGAAATGGCCACAAGCGAGTGCATGTGAGTCAAACTGTAGGTTAGCAGTCTAGTGTTCCGAGCTGTCTAAGTTTTTACTGGGCCGTTTTCCAGCACCTTTAGCCCCCGTGTGCCTGCCACTCAGCATCAAATGATAATAACAGACCGTTATTATTCTATTTTTAGTATGGAGCCAGGTTAGGGTGGGGTTGGGCTCACGTCAGATGGAGGAGGAGTGGTTGGTGCACCATAACTGCGCATGCCGGTTTGGTCAGCAGTCTTGGGCAGGCCAAGCCATCATGTGCACTTAGCATGTTCTCCATCCGGCTGTATTGCACAGCCTGGGTGGAGAACATGCACAGGCTTCCACTCCCTGTCTGAATACCGAACCAGGGTGCTCAGACCAATCACAATGCTGCTGTCATGCAGTTGACAGAAGTGTTGTGATTGGCTAGGGGAGTCTGTGAGCCTGGGTGCTGCTGGGATCCAGGAAAATAGGGAGGACAGAGGAGAGGCGGCAGCTGGCAACCAGCAGGTACATTTTGTTTTCCTTTCTAACCCCCACCACTGTTACTTACCAGCCGCCACTGCTGCCACCTTGCCTGAATCCTGACAGTATCTTCGTTTTGAGAACTAGCCCCGTCCTGCAGTTTTCGCTGACTCTTAAGCTAGTACTATTCAACGCTGTTTGATATCTTGTGACTTCCTCTTCTTCTGTAGTTTGCCATTTTGCAATCCTTGCCTTCCTTTCTTTGTTTCCTTAGTTCCCACAATGCTTATATTCCTTTCCCTGCTTCATTAGTTCACAGTGCTTTGCTTTGCCATCTTCTCCATTTCTTTAGTTCTCAGTTTGTTAGTATGATGCCTTTGCAAGTGTTCCGAAGTTCTCATTCCTTCCTCTTAGGCACTACTAAACTCCAGCTCATTGTCTAATGTCGCTGTATATTAAATTCTCCATCCTTGCAATTACCACTTCACGTGTTCCTGTGTGGTTTTCTGGATTTATGGGCACAACTGACAACCTTGGCAGTTCTACTTTTCTACTCTGAGTATTCCATTTATGTTACCATTTATAACATCACCATAGGTATCTGCATCACATACCCTGACTTTGCATATTGTCCTATATGTGCATATTTTCCAGCCAGTATATGTAAAAGCGACTCTGGGTGAGGAACACACTGAGCTTCAGTCTTCCCATGTGGAACACTGGAGTGATGTACACAACATAAATGTACTATTGATCTTGATATCGGTATATCTTGTACACCCTGTATGCTGAATTGCCTGTTGTATGCCTTCTCCTTAGGTGCTTAGTTTTGCATTGTCATCTGACGCAAGCTTCTTGATTGGATCCCTATTATCTCCTGACTCCCTGTGTGATAATAGATCAGTCCTTTCCCAAGTGTCTCCTCCCTTTGCCTTACTTCTTTGCCAGACCCTTGCCAGACACTTAGCCTAACCAGGCTCCAGGGTAAACAGGCTACAGTGAGAGATATTCCTGATTCATCAAACCTGCTGCTCCGGTGCTCAATCAACTTGTATCAGATTATAGCGAAGTTGCCTCGCTGAAAGTGATACAATTCCTTAGGAACACAGGTCAGGAACAGGAATGGTTTAATCAAGATCTGTGCTTACTCAAGAGACTAATAAAATTACTAAAAAGCTTCACTAGTGAATAGTCTGCAATCATTGACTGCAGGGTTTACCTTAATTACAGCTTCATAAGGGCTCTGTGAGTCCTGGTTAATTATTCCTTGAGAAAATAAAAAATCGGCTTCTCATAGAACGGTAACAAAAGCCCTTCCAGTGGGGATAGGAGAACCCCACAAAATGTCCGATTATATCACTTTCAGCCATGTTTGATGGAAGTTTTATAATCTGCTAAAACAATTATAAAGCAAAGGAGCACCTAGTAACCTTAAGCCACAAAGAAATTGCTGGGACAGCACAAAAATGAACAGATGACTAGAAATTGTCAAATCCCCCCTCAGTCATTGGAGTGGTACCTCATGGATTTAAACATGCAGTGGTCTGCATTTTAGTAACAGAAACAGAGTACGATTGACCAGGTGTCCCGACACCTGATGCTATTCTGGAAAGTTGTCACTCTGAGGGGAGGTCGCCTGTACATCGTATTCGTGGACCTCTGCTCCGCCTTTGATTTAGTCTCCAGGCCAACTTTATGGGGGGTATTGCAGGAGTTGGGGTGCCTAACTATTTACAAGATATAATAGTGAGGCTGCAGAACAATAACTATGCACAGGTCAGGTGTGGGCAGGCAGGCGAGCTATCAGACATTTCCTGTCAATAAAGGGGTTAGTAGGGGTGCATACTTGCCCACACGCTATTCCCACTGTACATCAATGGCCTTATAAAGCATTTAGAACAGGGTAATAATGCTTGCTGGCAAACATGAGGATCCCTTCCCTCATGTTTGCCGATGACACCCTCCTCCTTTCCAAGTCACGCATGGGCCTTTAAAAATGACTGGACCACTTTGAAGATATTTGCAAAGTGTGGGCCTCGAAGTAAATGTGTCCAAAACCAAGTTTATGCTATTGAACCCAGGTCATTCATCCAGGGCAAATCCGACATTGGCAGGAAACCCCTTGAGAGAGTGCAGACATTTACTTATTAGGGTATTACACTGGCAGAGCAGGCGGGTTGGCAGGCACACATTATGCAGCACAGAATAAGACTAGAGCAAGTAGCAGGAAGTATTACTAAGCTGGCCTACAATTCTGTATTCCAGCCGGTGCAGCCGGCACTGCAGGTTTAGCACCACCAAGCCCTGAGGACGGCCATGTATGTTGCGGAACTGTGGGGTCACCTGAACGTTTCTTCACTAGAATTGGTGGAAAAGCAATTCATGCGAACATTAGTGGGTGTCCCGATAAGCACACCTTTTTATACCTCTTAGACTTGATCTTGGGTTGCGACCCCTTTCAGGTAAAATTGGCTTTCATCCCATCCTCTTTTGGAGGAGGAACTTTTTTTTTTTAAATAAACAAAATTAGCCCAATATAATTGCTTCTTACAGATTCCGCAACTTATCTGTGGTTAGTTTTTCTACTCAATTATTTTGATTCTCTTACTTGTAAGTGTCATCAATGTTTATAACAGCTCTATAATGACTCACTGTGTGGCTTAAACTCCATTCTGCAATTGAATTTCTTGTTGTGCTCACTATTTCCTGTCTGGTAATCACAGGGTCTATTCACAAAATATTTACTATAAGAACTCCACCCCCCCCCCCCATTTTCACTGCTTTCCGGGTGTATTATCTTCATTTTTTCTTAGCATTTATAGCTTATTATGTTTTTGATGAATTTTCTTTAGAGGGGTCTTGGATCTTCATTTCAAGCATCTTGTCCTGATGATGGTCTCATAGATTCTCTTCATAAGAGAGCTGAAATGTCGATGCCCTAACCCATTTTCCTTTTAGTTTTAAGAACCGATTTGGTAGAATTAGTTTAGGACAGTCTCCATTCTATTTACTTTTGTTAATGGGTTTATGTGCATTAATGACTAGTGTAAACATTTGTTGTGATCTGTCATCAATGCTCTTGGAGTATCTTCCTATTTTTGAAACACAAAATTGAATCTTGTTTCTTTAAATACAATATAATGAACTAAGAAATACACCCGCTTGTATTGTTTCATTCTTTTTCTTGAATATATATATATACACAGTATTTTGTTTTTCAATAATTGTTGATGTTATTGATGGACATCTATGAAGTAATGGTTAACTTTATTTAAATACATTTTTAAATATATCCCTTGTTGGCACCATTACCTGACACTTATTTACCCAAGCCCACAAGGCTATCTTGGGTCACCCTTTTCTATACATATATATATATATATATATATATATATATATATATATATATATTTCCAAGAAGTGCCCGAAAGCTTCGAAGTCGCACTCACAGCAAATGCAACCTTTCGGCAATTACATATGGAATACCAGCCTCTGCATACCAGGGAAAACTTCTTTATTGCCAACGCGTTTCGAGGCAGGCAGCCTCTTCTTCTTAGGCAGCTGTAAAATGCGGTACGGAGTTCCTCATTGCATGCACCTTCTTTATACTGCCCCCAGTGGGCTACGCTAAATGCGAAACTTTTATAGTGCATACAGGGACTTGAAGTCCTGGAAATTAATTGATAACCCTCAGTGGGTTCCGTGCCATCATTAAAATTCATATAGCATTGTCTTTGATCAAAAGCCCTCCAGTGGGCCCCACGATGCCAGGCAGGTTTAATTAAGTCCCCATTTGCTGTGCTGGTCGCAAATTTGACACAGTTCCAGATTGCGCAGCCTCTCACCTTTCCGAGATGGTGCGACCTCACACGGCAGTGCAGCCGTGTTATTAATTGTTCCAAGAAGTGCCCGAGAGCTTCGAAGTCGCACTCACAGCAAATGTAACCTTTCGGCAATTACATATGGAAAACCAGCCTCTGCATACCAGGGAAAACTTCTTTATTGCCAACGCGTTTCGAGGCAGGCAGCCTCTTCTTCTTAGGCATCTGTAAAATGCGGTACGGAGTTCCTCATTGCATGCACCTTCTTTATACTGCCCCCAGTGGGCTACGCTAAATGCGATAACTTTTATAGTGCCTACAGGGACTTGTAGTCCTGGAAATTAATTGATTTCCTTCAGTGGGTTCCGTGCCATCATTAAAATTCATATAGCATTGTCTTTGATCAAAAGCCCTCCAGTGGGCCACATGATGCCAGGCAGATTTAATTAAGTCCCCATTTGCTGTGCTGGTCACAAATTTGACACAGTTCCAGATTGCGCAGCCTCTCACCTTTCCGAGATGGTGCGACCTCACACGGCAGTGCAGCCGTGTTATTAATTGTTCCAAGAATTGCCCGAAAGCTTCGAAGTCGCACTCACAGCAAATGTAACCTTTCGGCAATTACATATGGAAAACCAGCCTCTGCATACCAGGGAAAACTTCTTTATTGCCAACGCGTTTCGAGGCAGGCAGCCTCTTCTTCTTAGGCATCTGTAAAATGCGGTACGGAGTTCCTCATTGCATGCACCTTCTTTATACTGCCCCCAGTGGGCTACGCTAAATGCGATAACTTTTATAGTGCCTACAGGGACTTGTAGTCCTGGAAATTAATTGATTACCCTCAGTGGGTTCCATGCCATCTTTAAAATTCATATAGCATTGTCTTTGATCAAAAGCCCTCCAGTGGGCCCCATGATGCCAGGCAGGTTTAATTAAGTACCCATTTGCTGTGCTGGTCGCAAATTTGAAACAGTTCCAGATTTCGCAGCCTCTCACCTTTCCGAGATGGTGCGACCTCGCACGGCAGGGCAGCTGTGTTATTAATTGTTCCAAGAAGTGCCCGAAAGCTTCGAAGTTGCACTCACAGCAAATTAAACCTGCCTGGCATCGTGAGGTAAAAAAAAAGGTAAAAGACAAGAAAAGGGGGCAGGGTAGAAACACCCTGACCCCCTAGGCCTGCTCAGGGGTCCCACAGGACCCCCAGGCCCAAAAAAAGCATTTAAAAAAAAATAATTTTGGCCGAATTCGCGCTGGGTGCGCGAATCAGGCCGAAATTATTAAAAAAAACGAAGCGCGGTCTCCCGTGCTTCATTTGTTAAAAAGCCCCCGGGTGGGCCAGGTACCGGGGGCAATTGTAAATTATGGTGTGGGGACCCATGGGGGCCCCCACAGCCCCGGGGACCGCCACCTCCTCGGGGCTTTATAATTTATGCACGGGGGCATGCGGCCCCCCGCAGCCCTGGGGACCGCCACCTCTCTGGGGCTTTATTAAAATTGGGTGGGGGGACAAGCCCCGGGGACTGCCACCTCCCCGGGGCTATAACTAATAATTAGTGTGGGGGGCTCGAGCCCCCCCACACTGCCCCGGGGACCACCACCTCCCCGGGGCATCGTATATGTAAATACGGGGGTCTGTTGCGGACCCATGGCCCCAGGGACCACCACCTCCCTGGGGCTATTTACATGTTGGATGGGGGCCGCGCGGCCCCCCTCGTGGAGCCCTTTATGGCCCTGGTGACCGCCACCCACCCACCCCCGGGACATTGCTGTTTGCTATGCATGTTAGCAGCTCCCCTTGTGCAAAAGCAATGCCGGCTCCAGCAGGAGGCGGGGAGCCGGCTGGGACCATGGGGGCATTGGGGCTCCCCCCACGGTCCCCAACGCTAAGGGCCGGCCCTGGGGGATGGGGTCCCCGGGGCCAGAAGTGGCCCGGGAGGGGGGCCACGCGGCCCCCCTCCCCTTTGATAAAAATTAGAAAAAAAAACCCAGAAAGGCCGGCCCCGAGGGATGGGGTCCCCGGGGCCATAATTGGCCTCTTGAGGGGGCCACGCGGCCCCCCTCCCCAAAATTAAAAAAAAAACCTACAAGGCTGCCAGGCCCCGGGGGATGGGGTCCCCGGGGCTAAAAGTGACCCAGGGAAGGGGGGCCACGCGGCCCCCCTCCCATAAAATAACAAATTTATAAAAAAGAAAAAAGAAACCAGCAACTCGCCGGAGGCCCCGCCCCCTCCCTGCATGACTCTGCAAACGCGCCCCCTGGCGTGTTCTAAGTTGGGGAATTAACTCCCCTTGAATACTGAGGGTCCCTGGGAACCAACTAGCCCACCAGGTACCTCCAGTAAGCGCCACACAGCTGGATTGCAGAGAGGTGGTCCGAGGCCACGCCCCTTTTTACACCACTCTGCAAACACGCCTCTTGGCGCACTGCTGGTGGGGCTATGAGGTCCTCTTGTGTCCTGAGGACCTCAGGACACAAGTGGACTTCATCCCCCGAGCAGCAGTGCGCCAGGAGGTGCGTTTGCAGAGTGGTGTAAAAAGGGGGCGTGACCTCGGACCACTCTCAGTAATACAGCTGTATGGGGCTTACTGGAGGTAACAGGAAGGCTAGTTGGCCCCTAGGGACCCTCAGGAGGAAAGGGGACTTAATCCCCCAACTTAGAACGAGCCAGGAGGCGCGTTTGCAGAGTGGTGGAGGAAGGGGGCGTGGCCTGTGTCTACCTCTCAGCAAGCCCACTGTGTGGGGCTTACTGGAGGTTAGAGGTAGGCTAGTTTCCCCCTAAGGACCCCCAGCAGTGAAGGGGACTTCAATCCCCATCGAAGAGCGCGCCAGGGAGCGCGTTTGCAGAGTGGTGGGCAAAGAGGGCATGGCCTGTTATGAGAACTTAGCAATTCTGCTTTGTGGTACTTACTGGAGGTAATAGGAGGGGTAGTTGGCCCCCAAGGATGTCCTTGGGGGCCAAGTACCCCTCTTGTTACCTCCAGTATGTCCCACACAGTAGGATTGCTAAGACGTCTTCGGAGGCCATGCCCCCTTTCTCCACCACTCTGCAAACGCGCCTCCTGGCAGACTACGGGATGGGGGATAAAGTCCACTTTACTCCTGAGGGACTTTGGGGGCCAAGAAGCCCTTCTGGTACCTCCTGTAAATCCTACGCAGTGGAATTCCTGAGCGCTGGTCGGAGGCCCAGCACCCTTTCTCCACCACTCTGCAAACACGACTACTAGTTAAAGAAGTGTTTGCAATGTAATAGGTTTCGCATTTGCGGGAGTTAGAGCTATTGGCGTTGTAAATGTAAAAGTTCTTTACTAATGTTTTTTGGAGTGGAGTGGATGTATGTTGTGTGTAGTGGAATTATGTGGTATGTTGTGCAGTGAAATTATGTGGATAGAAAGTATGTGGTATTTAGTGTATAGGAATTATGTAGCGTGGGATTATGTGTTATGGAGAGTAATTATGTGGTATGGTAGTCTGTGTTGTGGAGTGGTAACCTCAGGTTTAGTCTTCCTCGTTTCCATAGAAGCTAAATTATGAACTCAATGAGACAAAAAAAGAAGGAATCACTGAGGAGCACTTCTGGACCTAGTCAGAGGTATGAGCAGGGCCACTGGAATTATGCGACTGTTTGGCTGCACCGACTTTCGCACAATTATACATTTTCTGCATTAGCCACATAATTCATCATCTGCTCCTTAATCTGCAGATTTGAACAAAAACAGCCTTGTTTCTAGCTCAAACGGCTCAAACGTTACCAAAAATGCAGCGACAAGTGTTACAGCGTGGTGGAAGGCCCTTTGCAAACCTAGAATGGTCACCTGTAACTTATTGCTAAATGTGGGTGTTAAATTGGTACTAATGGTGTGCAAGCCACTCTTGCTTCCTTCTGAGCCTCTCTTGCCTCTTTCTGCATCTCTGTTGCTTCTTTCTGCACATTTCTTTTTCTGCACTTCTCTTGCCTCTTTCTGCAAATCTCTTCTACTTTCTGCACCTCTATTCCCTCTTTCTGCACGTCTGTTTCCTCTTTCTGCACCTCATTTGCTTCTTTCGGTACCCCTCTTGCCTCTTTCTGCACCCTTCTTCCCTCTTTCTGCACCTCTCTTGCCTTTTTCTGTACCCCTCTTATGTCTTTTTGCACCCTTTTTGCCACTTTCTGTACCTCTGTTACTTCTTTCTGCACTTCTCTTCCTTCTTTCTGCACCTCTCTTGCTTCTTTCTGCACCTCACTTGCCTCTTTCAGCCCCTCTGTTGCTTTTTTCTGCAGATCTCTTGCCTCTTTCTGCACCTCACTTGCCTCTTTCAGCACCTCTGTTGGTTCTTTCTGCACTGCTCTTGCTTCTTTCTGCACCTCACTTGCCTCTTTCTGCACTTCTCTTGCTTCTTTCTACACCTCTGTTGCTTCTTCCAGCAATTCTCTTGCCTCTTTCTGCACTTTTCTTCCTTCTTTCTGCACCCCTCCTGCCTCTTTCTGTACCTCTCTTGCCTCTTTGTGCACCCCTCCTACCTTTTTCTGCACCCCTCTTGCCTCTTTTTGCACCTCTGTTGGTTCTTTCTGCACTGCTCTTGCCTCTTTGTGCACCTCACTTGCCTCTTTGTGCACCTCACTTGCCTCTTTCTGCACTTCTCTTGCTTCTTTCTACACCTCTGTTGCTTCTTTCAGCAATTCTCTTGCCTCTTTCTGCACTTCTCTTCCTTCTTTTTGCACCCCTCCTGCCTCTTTCTGTACCCCTCTTGCCTCTTTGTGCACCTCTCCTACCTCTTTATGCACCCCTCTTGCCTCTTTTTGCACCTCTGTTGGTTCTTTCTGCACTGCTCTTGCTTCTTTCTGCACCTCACTTGCCTTTTTCTGCACTTCTCTTGCTTCTTTCTAAACCTCTGTTGCTTCTTTCAGCAATTCTCTTGCCTCTTTCTGCACCTCTCTTGCTTGTTTCTGCACCTCTCTTGCGTCTTTCTGCACCTCTGTTGCCTCTTTCTGCACTTCACTTGCTTCTTTCTGTACCTCTCTTGCCTCTTTCGGCACCTCTGTTGCTTCTTTCTGCACCCCTCCTGCCTCTTTCTGCACCCCTCTTCCCTATTTGTGCAACTCTCTTGCCTCTTTCTATACCTCTCTTCCCTCTTTCTGCACCACTCTTGCCTCTTTCTCTACCTCTGTTGCTTCTTTCTGCACTTCTCTTGCCTTTTTCTGCACCCTTCGTGCCTCTTTCAGCACCTCTGTTGCTTCTTTCTACACTTCTCTTCCTTCTTTCTGCACCCCTCGTGCCTCCTTCTGCACCTCTGTTGCTTCTTTCTGCACTTCTTTTGCTTCTTTCTGCACTGCTCTTGCCTCTTTCTGCACCCCTCTTGCCTCTTTGAGCACCTCTTTTGCTTCTTTCTGCACTTCTCTCTCCTCTTTCTGCACCCCTCTTGCCTCTTTCTGCGCCTCTGTTGCTTCTTTCTGCACCACTATTGCCCCTTTCTGCACCTCTCTTGCTTCTTTCTGCACCTCACTTGCCTCTTTCAGCAACTCTGTTGCTTTTTTCTGCAGATCACTTGCCCCTTTCTGCACCCCTCTTTTCTCTTTCTGCACCTCTTTTGTCTCTTTCTGCACCCCTGTTCCCTGTTTCTGTCTGTTTCTGCACATCTCTTGCCTCTTTCTGTACCTCTGTTACCTCTTTCTGAACCTGTCTTACTCTTTTGGCACCCTTCGCGCCTCTTTCAGCACCTCTGTTGGTTCTTTCTGCACTGCTCTTGCTTTTTTCTACACCTCACTTGCCTCTTTCTGCAGTTCTCTTGCTTCTTTCTACACCTCTGTTGCTTCTTTCAGCAATTCTCTTGCCTCTTTCTGCACTTCTCTTCCTTCTTTCTGCACCGCTCCGGCCTATTTCTGTACCTCTCTTTCCTCTTTGTGTACCCCTCCTGCCTCTTTCTGTACCTCTCTTGCCTCTTTGTGCACCCCTCCTACCTTTGTCTGTACCCCTCTTGCCTCTTTTTGCACCTCTGTTGGTTCTTTCTGCACTGCTCTTACTTCTTTCTGCACCTCACTTGCCTCTTTCTGCACCCTGTTCCCTGTTTCTGCACCTTTCCTGCCTGTTTATGCACCTCTCTTGCCTCTTTCTGCATCTCTGAGTTAGAGGTAGTTTTAATCCCCCTGCCCTATTATGTACTAGGGCCTTACATGGGAGGTCATTCCAATAACAGGGGTACCCCAACCCATAGTGTACCCTAGTGTATGTAGGTGTTTTCACTGTATTCTAAGTGTCTTTCAGCATAGCACTGGCTCCGGGCCTGGTTAGTCAGAGTCAGTTACCACCAGTACCAGTCAGTAAAAAGTTGGGGGCACAGGATGACTTTGCAACAAGGCCTTTTTCTGTACCTCTGTTGGTTCTTTCTGCATATCTCTTGCTTCTTTCTGCACTTTTCTTCGTCTTTCTGGACTTCTGTTGCCTCTTTCTGCATTTCTCTTGCTTCTTTCTGCACCTTTCTTCCTCTTTCTTCACATGTCCTACCTCTGTAGGCATAGTTAGAAATTATCATTTAAAAAACCTTTGAAATTCACTGACAAAAAGCATAGGTTTCAGGGACGTTATAGTTAGAAATTAGCATTTAAAAAAACATAGAAATTCACTGAAAAAACCATAGGTTTCAGGGACATTATAGTACACAGAGCTATGCACAGGATATTAGGACCTCGGAATGTGGTGGTGAGCCAACCATAAACCTTAGCACCTAACACCCCAACCCGACTAGCTGTAGCGTCTCATTAGCAACAATGCTACCAATGATTAGACAACCCAGAACACGGTATCTCTCTCTCAGGACTTGCAGTAGCAAGAACACCCTTTCATAACTCACTCATACCTGTCCACAACGTGCGTAAGAAGAGACACTGTATAGTTTAAAATGTTTATTTCAACTAACGTGCTCTAAGATACAGTACACGTGCCAGTACTATCAGCATAATGCATAATGATAACATAAGCAGCATAGTTACAACTCCATAGAATACAAACGGGGAAAGCATTTCATAAAGCAGTGGATATAGAGCTAAATGACCTTACCACCCTCCCCGTGCTAGTAACTAGTTTATTATAAAAATAGAAGACCTCTGGGCTTTGACTAGCGAACCCCCATACCTCAATATCTAGATGCAAGTTTTACATCATCAGATAAGCACAGCTCTTCTCTCTGGAAAGGTTTTTCTCCAAGTGTCTCTAACAGTGAAAAACACAATATTAAAAGCACATGAATTTCTCCAGGGCAGCTGTACATAGAGTGTTATGTCTAAGTGCGAGGGACTGGCCAAATCAGCAGGAACAAGGGACGTTGTTTTTCGACCTTGTACTTGGTGTGCAGACGTAGTCCAAAAGGGAACAGGAGAAAAGGTGAAAGATATAAATGCAGACAGTGCTAAAATAGCCGGGCAGAAGCAGAGGCTTGAAAAACAACGGCACAAAGTAACGTGTTCAAAAAGGCCTCATGGCAGCTAGGCCTAAGCCAAAGTAGCAAGGCAGACCAGGAGGCCACAAACCACACGACACCCTCCCCTGGTCAGTCCATCGTCCAAGAAGATGACAGAGTTCAAATAAACTGAGCAGAACAGAACGTATGTCGTGAAGCGAATCCCAGGAAGGACAACCAAGGGGAGATGGGAAAAAAAAAAAACATATATATATATCCAGCGAGGCAGGTCACAGAAAGCGAAAGCCCTCTCAATCCAATAGAGTGTAAGTGCAGAAAAACGCCACACCTTCCAAGAGGACATCATTGGAATCGTCGGAAAAAAGCGACGCCATCCAGTCAAGTAAATCAAAGCTGCAGTCATGTTCCTCGCAAGAGGGAGCAGCGAACAGCATTGCGGGACAACTTGCGTGATACTCAATATAACTCTGTTGTAGGAGATTCTGAGCAGCCGCCCAGACATCCCATTGTGCCAAATCCCCAGTGCAGCCGCACGCGCCATGTAGCCTGCAGCGGAACAGTCCCGTTCATGGGCCTCTAGGGGACCCACCAACTGAACATAATCCGGAACAGACAAAGACGTATTGGAGAGGCAATAATCCATGGCCCACGAGAATGGACATCTGATGCAAGACATCACAGGTTGCACGCAAGTGAAATACGCAAAGCGAAAAGAAAGAGTATAGGACACACTCATTGTCGCCAACGGCAGGACGCCGAAGCCAGTGAGGATGCGTTCACGGAGCATCTGGAGCCGACCTGGGTCGAGAAGGGCCCATGGAGGTGCAGCCATTGCGTAGTAAACAGATCAACAGCAGGACACCAGCCGCTAAGGCGAGGATCAGTGGAAAGCCACCAAAGACGCTGGAAAAGATGGAATGAATAAAAGCTGGTATTACACCAAAAATGGTTTGAAAAGAGGTCACAAGGCCAGAGCCCACAATTTTAAAAAAGTGCACCAGACCTTCAGTGCGGGACGCATTAAAAACATGGTGAATCAGTTCACTGAAATGTTGTGGGAGGTTAGTGTTCAAAAGGGCCTGTATTTCACTGTGGGTACTTGCCACCTGGAGAATGAACGTCTCCCGGGCAGATGTGAGCATAACCTCCTGGTTCAATAATAGCGCCTTTATTCTGCTCAATTTATTGAAATCCGCCCTCAAAGTAGGAATGGAAGGCCACACAGAACTATCTATGATGTCGTGTGGGGGAGGAAAAAGCACATTTTTGCAGCAGACAACCCTGTGGGAAACGGTAACAATATATGGTATGCCGGCCAGCAGGCCACAGCAGTCTTGGTTATTTAAAAGCAAATAGCTACCATTAGCAAGCACAGGGAAAGTAGGAGAAATAGCAGGAGCTGGAATTCCCTTCAACACACAAGCAAGATTCGGAGCCGAAACGTTACAAGCTCTGTGCAACTTAATGTGTTTGCAAACAAGGGAATGACCCACAGTTGAATCGCATGACTCCCCCGTGAGAAAAACCTCCCTCCCGTCTCTAAGGCATTTAAACATGAAAGGCAGGGACCAAAGTTCATGCAGGAAGGCACTGCCCAAAGGCTGGAAACGGCCTACAGGATAATGCTTCATGCACGAACTAAATTCAAACAATGAAAAAGGCAAAGCGATAACCCGGTGTACTAGCCACACAGCAGAATCCAATTCCGCAATAGAGAATGGTAAGGGCTCTATCTTTTCAATATGTAACAGAGTGTATGCTGCATCCTTCATGGACATGAACCGCTGTTTCTCAGTCAAATTAAAAGGTGAAAACAAGGCAGAGGTGTTCAAAAATTGCCAAGGAACTTTCCCCATTTTAAGTGTTTGCAAAGTCCACGCAAACTGCATTACTGAACGCAATTGATCTTGACCATGATATAACACAGAAACATCATCTTGTACAATATCAACAACAGAGGAAACAATATTCTCTAATGTGTAAATGCGGGATGACAGGGTATTAATACTATTGTCAACAACAGCAAGCACCTTTTCCAAATTTGCTTGATCGATTTCCCGCAGACGGGAAGCAGCTTCAATTTGCGAAAGCTTCCAGAGTTTATTATAAGTTTCATAAAGGAATCTCTTAGGTCGAGGGCCACGAGGCCCCAGAACAAAATCGGACAGATTAATGTTGCCTGATAGGAGCGATAAATGGTGTTTAACAGAATCTAAAGAAGAGTGCTGCAACCACTGTTTACATAATTTACCAACAGAATATGTTGTAACAGTACGAGAGTCAGAAAACCTTGGATCTGGCCTAACTTGTTTGTAGCCAAGAGCTGTGTTATGAAAACGCAATTGGCAGGCATTAGATGCAATGGGCCAAGCCAACCAGGGTGACTGAACCAAAGCAGAGACATTAAACGAATTGTTCTGAAACAAAACGTGCAAATCTGTAAGGGACATATTAAAGTACAAGCTTTCGTTGGGAGTGGAAGACAAAACAGGAAAGGATGGGGCATTCAATTGTTTGGACGTAGCCAAACCCCAACATGTCGTTTGATAGACGGTCTGATTGAAAAATAGAATTTGGGTTGGGATGAGGCAAGCACGGTGTAAGGCTTCTGTGCCCTGCACCTGCCATGCCTTGGAAACCCAAATAGATTTTAAATCTATGGTGTCCCGCCAGTGTTCATACCCACCCACAGCCAAGGAGCTTAAAAAGGAGCCTGAATATAGCAATTTTGTATGGGTCGACATGATTTTCTGTGTAGAGGAAGTGTTTAATTTAAAGAAATAGGACCCAGGGTTCGATCTGTTAAAATCGGTAAAATAAGTATACTTATTTCTAAGCGTGTGGGAGCTACCTGGCAAAGGAGTCGGTCAATGTTCCCACTGGGTGTAATTAAAAAGACCCCGAAGGGTACTGGGTTTATGGAGAAAATGGTTGCCCCAATGCTGGTAACAATACAAATCAGCATAACTTGCAGAATTCATGTACAGATCTTCAGCATGAAAGGCAGCATAATATTTCAAATCAGTAAATAATGCTTCAACTGCATACACATCCCAATCGTCAGAATGAATATTACTTTTTACGACATCACCCATTGAAACACGAAGGACATTTGGTACATTAATAATTTCGGTTGCTCCATGAATTTGGAAATTTACCGCATCCCAAACGCTGCCATCAGCAACTGGAAAAGCTGAAATGTTCACAAATGTGTGGCCTCGCTTCATGACGTGAGATGAAGAATGTGGAGCCAAAGTTCCAGCGACAGAGTTCACCGCTGAGCGTTCTGGCAAATAGTGTCCATTAATGAGCAGAAAAAACACGGTGACAAAGCCAATAGACATGAACAAAAAAATCAGGAAAAGTACCAACCAGATGTATGTCCATGGGGGGGATCAAAAAATTGTCTCTGAACCAGGATACAAAAATACTGAATTTGGATGGGACAAGTGACGAAGTGGAATCCGAGTCAAAAGAATAACTTGTTGGGTTCAGTGGCATTGTTGGTAGATGAGCCACTGACTCGTTTGCGGGATAGGTATACTCAGACTCGTCATTGCAGGGGGAGTCCGGGTAGTCGAGTAAGCGATCAGGCAAATCTACCATCTCGATGGCAACATCAGTGACCGTTCGGGCAGGAGAGCCGCAAACATTCGTCCGGCTAATTACAGGACAAGAAACCGCTGGTGTAACACTATTCAGGATCGGCCAGATGTTGTAGCTTGACATTTTCCACCGAGATGTATCTGTTTTCTTTGCGACCAGGAAGCGGTGGTAAGATGACTGTACGAGTTCCCTTCAAGCCCAGGACTGGAACTGGTGCACGATAAGAGGGGCCGAATTCTTTTTTGTTCTCCACCTTCTCTCGAACCAGATCTCCAATCTTCGGAAGCCAGCCGGCGACCGGAATCTGCAGCGCAGCGTCTGTGGCTGAAGGTAAATGTGCGATTGCAAGTTTGTCTCGGGCTTCTTGTAAGTCCTGTAACATAGTAGAATGGTTATCTACATCAAAGATGGCGGATTGCGCCGCCATGTCTAGACCATCAAGGTCAGGCACAAACATTCTTATGCCAAAGAGCATTTCGTATGGGGTCCGCCCACACAGAGGTCTTCTAGGGAGATTATTAAGTGCACGTTGTACGGTATACAAGTGGGCCAGCCAGTTCCTGCCAGTACCTAAGACTCTAGCTGTCAAGGATTGCTTTAAGTCACGGTTCATTCGTTCAACAATCGAGTTGCCCTCAGGCCGATACGGTGACGAAAATTTCACCCGCACCCCCAGTGAACCCATTGCGTCCTTGTAAGCCTTAGAGGCAAATGCTGGACCTTGGTCAGAATGGAAGGTGCCACAGGCGAAAATTCCCACAAAGACACGCAAATCCCTTATGACATTTCGAGCGTCAGCACTCCGTTGTGGCCAGACCCAGATGAAACGTGTGCACGAATCCACTGCAACTAAGATATATTTATATGCAGTGTCTGATGAGAATGGACAGCAGTGATCCAAGTAAACACACCCAAAAGGTTGGTTTGAAATGCAGAGCGTGGTCTGTGGTGGGCGTGTAACCGTGGAAGGCTTAATCTGCTGACAAACGTCACAAGAAAGCACATAAGTACGGGTTTGTTTGTATAAACCACGCCACCGGTAACGCTGCTGCAAGATGGAAACTGTCGCAGACACCCCAGCATGTGCCGAAGCCATGCCTTCGTGTGCTGCAGTAATCAAGGAAAGTCTGCGGTCCGCATTGGGAATCAGCCGATCACCAACGTCTGGAATTCTTACATAAGGAGCCTGTTCGGGACCTAATTGATAAGAGTATTTGGAAGGGAAACCCCGAGGGTAATTAGCACCTTCCTTCGTCGCAGCAATAGCTGCTAGAATATCAGAATCTATTTTAGACATGGATCTGGTTACTGCTGCGACTGAGCACGTGGCTACTGCTGATTTGGCAGCTTTGTCTGCCAAACCGTTACCGACAGCGTGTGCGCCCACACGCTGGTGGCCAAGGGTGTGAACCACCTGTGTGAGGGGCAGACGCTGTTGCAAATCTGCCACTCGAACCCAAAGCATTTTATGCTTGATTGTGCTGCCTTTTGCGTCTCTGTATTCATTTTGCGACCAAAAGAACAGATTGTCATTGTAAGACTGAACACAGTAATAAGAATCGCATACAACTAGAGTGGTCACATCCGGATTAGCGAACTCAAGTGCGAGCACCAATGCGCGCAGCTCGGCCAATTGTGCAGTACTGTCTCCTAGTGCCTGTGTATGCACTACAGTTGATTTGAACTTTCCGTTCACAAAGGTACCTGCAACAATAGCACATGCGGCTGAATAAGCATGCTTGGAACCCGTGGCCGGTTGTGCCGAACCATCGGTATAAATAACACATTCGTATTCCTCAAGCGGTAGCAAGGACAAAGGAGGAGGATGAACGAATTCATACTGTAAAAACTCCTGAGTCTGAAGAGAAGAATCAAAGATAAAAGTGACATCCGGAGACGTCAAAGATTTTGCCCATTGTATCCAACGGGGGTGCAAAGCTTTAGAGTTCGGAACACTTGCTTTAGTCACTGCCTCTAGGGCAGGATATGGAGTTACCACCAGAATTCGTTTTCCCTGTGCCGGTGCGCGTTCCTTTAGAATCGCCATTTGCACTGCAGTCAAAACTTTCTCCACAGATGAAAATCGCATTTCTGCGGAAGTGTAAAGATGTGACTTGTATGCGATGGGTACTGTGTCACCTTCATTAAAGGTTAAGTACGTGAAACCCACTGCCCCTGGAATAATTCTAATCACCAGGTTTGTGTGGTTGTCACGAGTCAACAAGAATTTAGACTCAAGAAGGTCTGTCTGCAAAGACTGCAGAATGGAGGAATGCTCCGGAAGCCAGCATGACATCGAAAGTTAGGTTGTATCAAGGCATACAGTGGCTTGATACGCTGGGCATAGTCTGGAATGTAAGTACGCCCGAAGTTCAAAAAACCCAGTAAAGACTGAAGTTTCTTCAGTGTGGTTGGAGGGCACAAAAGTGCACATTTCTCCAAGAAATGGGGGGCTAAGCCCTTACCTTCATTGTTGAGCTCATAGCCGAAAAACAAAACGGTAAATTCAGCAATGTGAGATTTGGCAAAGTTAAACTTGTAACCTAGAACCGCAAATTCTAAAATAATGCGGTCCACTCGGGAAAGATGCGGGAATAATTAGTCGTCTGTCAGATAGATATCATCGACGTACGAACACGCATCTGGGTCTATGCCGTCTAACAAAGAGACAACACATGCAGCAAATACTCCTGGACTGTTCTTGTAGCCCATAGGTAAACGCCGGAATTTGAATAATTTACCACCGGAGGTAAAAGCGCTCCATTGGCTACTCTCCGGGGCTAAGTTGTGCGTGTAGAATCCATTGGATAGGTCAAGTGTAGTTTTATATTTCTTACGAACAAGACTGTCTACAAGCGCAGAACTGTGGGTGTTTTGTACCGCAAAGGTCCGACAATGAGAGTTCAAATGTCGGTAATCCAAAACTAAGCGGTACGATCCATCGGGTTTAGACACCGCGAAAAGGGGTTTATTCCTAGGTGACACGCATGTTTCAATCACTCCCTGATATTCTAACTGGGTCAGTATTTCGGAAACGGGACCTTTAGCTGTTTGATGGGATATTGGGGTTGTGGCTGTGGTAGGGACCGCAGAGGTATTTCATGGGGTGGTGAATCTTCATCCCAGCCCACGTGGTTGCGGTATAACGCAGAAGCCAGGGACACAGCCCACTCAGCTGCAAGAGCCTCCGCTTTGTCCTTTGGGATATGACAAGCAAAGCTTGGAAGGATAACCTCCTCCCCTTTATGCGCAGCAAGCACGAATGGGGGCGGACAATCCGCCTCCGCTAACAAAATGTCGTATGAAGAGGTCAGATTCTCCCAAAAAATCCCTTTAATAACATGCTGTATATCACCTTCAAATTGAATGACAATATTATATAGTCTGTCAGGGGGTGCCACTCTGGTGTCTGCTGTCTCGACAGTAATGAATGTTTCAGTTGCTGTCGCCTCCACATGAGGACGTAGCGCCTCCCGCACTTCCGCGGCGCTGTCTAGGAGGGTCACTGCCCTTGTCCAATTCAGGAGCCTCGTTCTCACCGTCTGTGGCATATCTCGCTGTTACAGTGGCAACTTCCTTCTTCTGAAACTGTGGGCGAGAGCGTTGAAATTCTTCTGCTTTCCCTCTGACCTGTTGTCGAGGTTGGTCTCGTCCCTGTGGAGTCTCTCGACCCCTTCCTCTATCCTGGCGATCTCCTCCACCAGCCTGCGAAGATGTTGGTGCCTGTGAAGAACGAGGAGAACGCGAATCAGGGACTTGAAATCTCTCTGGAGATTTAATTCTCGCCCTATCGCGCAAATCATATGTGCGTTCAGAAGAGACAGAAACAGGGGATGCGCCTCGCGACCCCAGCTTCTTCTGTTGCTTACCCTGTTTCTTCAACCTCCAGCTCTTTTTAGTAAAAACTGGTTTCTCATCTTTCTCAGATTGAGTTTTCGGTTGTTGTTGTGATTGTGTTTGCGATTTTGCAAAAGGCTTAACTCCCAGGCTATTGCGACCAATGGTTTTGTAAGCCTGGGCAATAATTTTCGGTAATTCGCACGGCTTGTCCGGATCTGGGACCAAAGCCAAAGCATTAGCTACTTGAAAGTTAACTGCATCGCCCTTGACATTCGCAAGGATCAAATCAGCCACTACGTCGAACACTCCCACCAGTCTCATCCCTAATTCCACAGCCGCTTCAGGGCCATGTTCATCCTGCACATGTTTAATCACAGAGGGGAGAACCGTCATGGAAGGAGTGCCGAAACACTTCGCATATACTGCTGCGAATACCCTACCTCAGTTGTTGCAGTCTGCCAACTCGGGGATTAAGTCTTTTGGTAAACTAATCGTCAAAATTCTATGTTTTTCCACGGGAGAGGTATTTGGAAAAACTGCCTCCAGCTGGTCAAATTTTTCTGCAAGCCAATAAGGAAAATCATCCTTATTTTGTGGGCGCTTGCCCATCACCGAATTCACCATGATAGGACTTATGGTTACACCGCCTGCACCAGCTGGATGGGCTGCAACTCCAGGCGGGGCTCCCTGGATGTTGCCTGTAACATATTGTACTAAAGCTCTATGTACTCGTATCAAAGAAGAATGCATATTACGCAGTTCAGCGACTGCAACCGACATATAACGCGGATGTGGGGTATACCCAGCCAAGACAGGCCAAGTGGCCCCATCAATTGATAAGGGGCCTAAACGAACCGCGGTTACCGGTTGGGGGAGGGCGCCATCAAACCAAACACGGTGTTGCCAAGCCGTGAGCGGTACTTCAAGATTCCTATACGGTCTATAGTGATTAGGAACAACGGTGGCTTCATATTCATGGAACATATTATCAGTCCCATCCACCGCTGGAAAGGTGACCCAAGAGTAAAACACCTCAAAGTGGTAAGCTGGATCTGCTTGTACCACAAAGATCAAATCGACACCCGCGTCAGGCACTCCATACCCTGTTAAGTGTGCCCGGAGCGCTGCGCGGCTATGTGCCGCAATTTGAACAGCCATTTCAGGCTAAAAGTTCTCGACAACCTAAGGTGAGGCAGCACAATAGAGGGTATTCTTTTTCTAAAAAACCTTTTAACTACTTCAAGCTTGAAAGAACCTATAAAAACGTCAATATAGGAGGTATCACCGTCACACACGCTTCCGGAAGCGTCTGCGAAGGGAGTTGTGGACAAGCACAAGTACTACTCAAGCGTCTCGCAGATAAGCAGCCCCACGTTGGGTGCCATGTTGTAGGGATTCTGCACATACACAGAGCTATGCACAGGATATTAGGACCTCGGAATGTGGTGGTGAGCCAACCATAAACCTTAGCACCAAACACCCCACCCCGCCTAGCTGTAGCGTCTCATTAGCAACAATGCTACCAATGATTAGACAACCCAGAACACGGTATCTCTCTCTCAGGACTCGCAGTAGCAAGAACACCCTTTCATAACTCACTCATACCTGTCCACAACGTGCGTAAGAAGAGACACTGTATAGTTTAAAATGTTTATTTCAACTAACGTGCTCTAAGATACAGTACACGTGCCAGTACTATCAGCATAATGCATAATGATAACATAAGCAGCATAGTTACAACTCCATAGAATACAAACGGGGAAAGCATTTCATAAAGCAGTGGATATAGGGCTAAATGACCTTACCACCCTCCCCGTGCTAGTAACTAGTTTATTATAAAAATAGAAGACCTCTGGGCTTTGACTAGCGAACCCCCATACCTCAATATCTAGATGCAAGTTTTACATCATCAGATAAGCACAGCTCTTCTCTCTGGAAAGGTTTTTCTCCAAGTGTCTCTAACAGTGAAAAACACAATATTAAAAGCACATGAATTTCTCCAGGGCAGCTGTACATAGAGTGTTATGTCTAAGTGCGAGGGACTGGCCAAATCAGCAGGAACAAGGGACGTTGTTTTTCGACCTTGTACTTGGTGTGCAGACGTAGCCCAAAAGGGAACAGGAGAAAAGGTGAAAGATATAAATGCAGACAGTGCTAAAATAGCCGGGCAGAAGCAGAGGCTTGAAAAACAACAGCACAAAGTAACGTGTGCAAAAAGACCTCATGGCAGCTAGGCCTAAGCCAAAGTAGCAAGGCAGACCAGGAGGCCACAAACCACACGACAGTTGGACATTTCACTCGTTCAAAACCAGTGAAATTCGGCCATTATAGTTAGTTGAGCTAACTATAACTCGTGCCCCGCAATGCACTGCTGATGACGTCACATATTACATCATTCACGACATAGTCAGTGACATCACTGATAACATCTCAAATGACATCACTGATGACATCACTGATGACATCATCCACGTGATAATCTGATGCACCTCCTCACACCCTAATATAACCTTTGATACACCCACTCTAAAATACAGACTACCATTTTCGAAACCATAGACACACCAATACCAGTTACTACATACCCACTCACTGATTCCTAGGTCTACACACACATCCACTCATTCACCCATACAGTCACTCATACATGCAATCACTCATCAATACAGCACTATCATTTGCACTCATACACCTATACAGACACTCACACATCACCACTCATCCATAGAGTTACTCACACACCTAGCCAATCATGCAAAGAATCATTCACTCTCCCATTTACTCACCTATACAGTTATACACACACCACCTCACTTATTCATACAGATACTAACACATACCGGATGAGTATACAATCACTGATACAAGCACACACTCATCCATACAGCAACTCTCACAATCACTCACTCTCACATATAGTGATTTATATACTCCAACACTCACATATACTGCCTTTCACATATGTACTTACTCACACATGTACCACTGAGACATCCATTCACTCACCGGCACACCCATACACACACTCACCCACCCATACAGCCCTTCACAGAGGCACTCTTGAACCCATACACCCAGTGAAATACCCACTCACACATCTATGCAGAGAGTCGCAGACCCCCCACCCATCCACACAGACACTCAGGCACCCATACAGATACTCAGACAACCAATCAATAACCCATATAGAAACTCATGCAGCTACTCACCAACCCATGCAGCCGCTTACACACCAACTGACAGACTGATACAGACATTTACACACTTTACTCACTAACCCATGCATTCAGTAAGACACGTTTAATCACTCACTTACACAGTCAGTCACGCACCTACTAAATCATCTATTCAGACACTCATACACCCACTCATACTGCAATACACCTTGGCATATATATATATAAAATATATTTAAACTTTACAGAAACACACGAGTGAAATGTCCAACTAACTATAACGTCCCTGAAACCTATGGTTTTTTCAGTGAATATATATATATTATGGCAGGCACTATGCCTGGTCAACTTGTGGTGTATATCTAATAAAAAATGCACTGCTTTTTCAACACACGATAACTTTGGTGTGTCAGCTTTTTGAGCGCAACAAGGTCCGCGCCTGGGCTTCCTGGCAGTGATCGTCAGGCCAGGGTTTGGAGCTTCATATATATATATATATATATATATATATATATATATATATATATATATATATATATATATATATATATATATATATATATATATATATCCAATCGAAAAACACCCACAATTGGAGAACCTCACACAGCGTGTTTCAATAATTTATTCCGCCAGGTAGTACCGCGATGCAAGCTTGTGGATAAAGCAAGTTCAGCCATGAAAATCCCAACATGTTTCTGGCGTCCTTCCGCCCTTGATCACGGGAATGGCATACTGGGAGGGGCAGCGAACAGGTGGCTTGTTAAAGGTTTACTTAGTCCCACCTCATGAGCGTATCAGAGCATTGCCCTCTGGTCTCGGTAGTCTTTATTTGATAAATCCTACGTGGATGCCGCTGCCAATTCTCCTCAAGGAAAAGTAAAAAACCCCAATGGGTTGCTCAATCACCCCAAAGTTGCTGCTGTACTGTTCTTGCCGTGACGCAACCACACGTTGTTCCTTCTGCGCCGTTCTAGTGTCAGCGCTGGACCCACACTTCAGCAGGGTGGTTCTCCGCGACCTGGATAGGTCGCCATATATTCAAATCGAAAAAACACCCACAATTGGAGAACCTCACACAGCGTGTTTCAATAATCTATTCCGCCAGGCAGTACCGCGATGCAAGCTTGTGGATAAAGCAAGTTCAGCCATGAAAATCCCAACATGTTTCTGGCGTCCTTCCGCCCTTGATCACGGGAATGGCATACTGGGAGGGGCAGCGAACAGGTGGCTTGTTAAAGGTGTACTTAGTCCCGCCTCATGAGCGTATCAGCGCATTGCCCTCTGGTCTCGGTAGTCTTTATTTGATAAATCCTACGTGGATGCCGCTGCCAATTCTCCTCAAGGAAAAGTAAAAAACCCCAATGGGTTGCTCAATCACCCCAAAGATGCTGCCGTACTGTTCTTGCCCTTACGCAACCACACGTTGTTCCTTCTGCGCCGTTCTAGTGTGAGCGCTGGACCCACACTTCAGCAGGGTGGTTCTCCGCGACCTGGATGGGCCGCCATATATTCCAATCGAAAAAACACCCAAAATTGGAGAACCTCACACAGCATGTTTCAATAATTTATTCCGCCAGGCAGTACCGCGATGCAAGCTTGTGGATAAAGCAAGTTCAGCCATGAAAATCTCAACATGTTTCTGGCGTCCTTCCGCCCTTGATCACGGGAATGGCATACTGGGAGGGGCAGCGAACAGGCGGCTTGTTAAAGGTGTACTTAGTCCCGCCTCATGAGCGTATCAGCGCATTGCCCTCTGGTCTCGG
Organism: Calotriton arnoldi; assembly: GCA_963921515.1. Classification (NCBI taxonomy): domain Eukaryota; kingdom Metazoa; phylum Chordata; class Amphibia; order Caudata; family Salamandridae; genus Calotriton; species Calotriton arnoldi. The sequence goes on from CAWUFW010004550.1 coordinate 1,109,808, forward strand.
TAGTCTTTATTTGATAAATCCTACGTGGATGCCACTGCCAATTCTCCTCAAGGAAAAGTAAAAAACCCCAATGGGTTGCTCAATCACCCCAAAGTTGCTGCCGTACTGTTCTTGCCCTGACGCAACCACACGTTGTTCCGTCTGCGCCGTTCTAGTGTCAGTGCTGGACCCACACTTCAGCAGGGTGGTTCTCCGCGACCTGGATGGGCCGCCATATATTCCAATCGAAAAAACACCCACAATTGGAGAACCTCACACATCGTGTTTCAATAATTTATTCCGCCAGGCAGTACCACGATGCAAGCTTGTGGCTAAAGCAAGTTCAGCCATGAAAATCCCAACATGTTTCTGGCGTCCTTCCGCCCTTGATCACGGGAATGGCATACTGGGAGGGGCAGCGAACAGGTGAGATTTCCATGGCTGAACTTGCTTTATCCACAAGCTTGCATCGCGGTACTGCCTGGCGGAATAAATTATTGAAACACGCTGTGTGAGGTCCTCCAATTGTGGGTGTTGTCATTCTCTTGCCTTAGACATTTAGTGCCTGCAACCTGTCTCTGGGTCACATGACAGGGTGTAGCTGGCAGTTGGACTTTGTGTATTCCTCCTAGAGAGTCACACACAATAGAACTTAGGTGTGCCTGGTTGGGCCATCACTGGCAGGATGGGTGGACAGTGCTGGTCACAGTCCTTCTTATACTTGAATAGGCTGTGCCCTGCCGCCACACAAAGGGCTGCATACCCTCTGTAGATAGTCTGGAGCCAGGGCAGAGAAGGTAGAAATCCTGTGCACTTCAAAGAAAATTTCTAGAAACCTCTCCCACCTTCAAGAGGAAGGCTACAGGTATAAATATTAGACCTCAGACACCACGTCTTCAGTACACTTCTGGACCTGTGGATACACTGTCAGGAAGAAGGACTGCTGTGCTGCTGCAAGGACTTCCACTCTGCTAGATTGCTGCTCTGAAGAGCTGCTGTGCTGACTTTCTGCCCTGTTGCCTGGGTGAGAAGGACTGGACCTGCATCTGTTCAACAAAGGACCCAGAGGTACTCCATGGGCTAGTTGGCTGGCCTCCTGACTAGAGTCTCAGGGACAGAAGGCTCCCACAACCTTTAACCCAGTACCCGGACTCTGCCATCTGTGACTGTTACTGTGTTACTGTTGCAGAAATGCTTTACACATTGTCTCTAAGGTAAGCCTTACTGCTCTGTGCCAAGCTACCAGGGGGTTGAGCACAGTTTAATTTAGCAGTTGCTTGTGACTTCACCCTGACAAGAATTGTAGTTACTGCTTGAGTAGGGGTTCACCCCCCTCAAATAGTAGCCCAATTTCTTCACTTAGTGGGAAGCAGCTCTCCCCAGTGGCATCTTAAGGATTTGTGGGGCCCTGGGCTATATTTATTTTGGGGCACCCAGTTTTGAATAACTTTAAATTCATTACCTCTTATCGGCTAATTCAAGCATTCATGATGCCAAACAATATTGAATTATATCTTAAACCTTCAGAAATTGGCACTTGAAAAAACAGCACAAAGCTCAAGCTGCCTGGTGTCTATCAACCAAATCGTACAAAAAGAAAGCTTGAGCCAGCATTGATAAAGCCATTTCATTTTGCATTTGGATATAGATTTTCTTTACTTGCAACAACGTTTTGTGTGGAATTCACAGGCTAACCAGCTTGTTCCTCCATCGTATGGAAAACATGGTATGAGTGACTTATGTGTTTAGTTGATTACTGCATAATATTAAAATAAAACATCAATGAAATGGGATAGTTTTTTATGGGGATTTGAGGAGTTTCACGATTTTATCATTATGTGTTAACAATATTTTATATGAATTGTCTATACTTGTTGAATTAAATCCTAGAGCAGAGGAGAAGGCTCTGCACCTCCCTTATAACATAGCAGAACCATAATTGAGGTTTTTGTTATCGGGTTCATGATGCAGGAGTTCCCCGGTTTTCATTGTGGTTTTAATATTCGTTTTGAATCTACAGCTCACATTATATATTATGAAACACTTGTACATATGTGATGGAACTCATTTTTGTTTCAAGCTGATGTTTATCATGTTTTTCATGTGCTTTTATAGTCATTATCGACCGAATAAAGTGAGTGATTGCTAGATAATAAGACATATGCCAAAAGTACTTGAAATTTAGCTTTAATTGATGAATATTTGTAATCACAAATATAACCCCTTCACTACTGGTGTTTTTGATGCAACAGTAAAAGTCATAACACTGCTATTAGAATTTGCACCATTCGATGGTTAAAATCGTATAACTTTTTCCTAATTTCTCTTTCCCTACCTTGTCACTTTTCATATGACCCTGGTGGGTAAGAGAAAGGTATGGCCAGAATAGAGGTGTTGGACAGAGGTATAGAATGAATAGGATAGCGAGAGAGGTAAAGTAGAGGGGGTAGAGATAGAAATGATGTTGAAAGATACGCAAGTTAGGGAGACAAACCAAGTCAACCAGTAAAGGTGAGGTAGCCAAAAGGAGAGATGAAGAGAAGTAGAAAGAGTAAGCTGTAGGTAGAGACAAAGGTAAGGTTTTAGAGTGTGGTAGACAGAGAAAGAGATGGGGAAAAGTAAATGTAGTGAAGTGGCAGAGGAGATCCATACCCCAAGGGGTGATGTAGAGAAAGAGGTAAAGGAGAAAAGGGGTGAGTTAGTAAATGCAAGTGTTAGAACTGGGGGTCTCTAGTTGGCAATGGTTTGCACCTTTGTCCAAATAGGGACCCTTGCTTCTAGTCAGGATAAGGGGGAAACACTCCTAAAATAACCCCTGCTCACCCCCTGGTAGCTTGGCACGAGCAGACAGGCTTATCTCAGAGGCAGTGTGTAAAGCATTTGTGACCACATACAGTAATACAGTGAAAACACTACAGATGGACACCACACAGGTTGTTTATGTAAAAATAAGTAATCTTTATATAGACTTATCACAAGACCCAATAGCAAAAATCCACAATACTGTAATCAAAAATAGACTTAAAATGATAGAGACAGTTCACGTTATCTTCAAAAATAGGATAGTCAATCAAATAAAGCTTGTAGCAACAAATAACTCCACTTGGAGTTATCACGACGTCGTGACCGGTGGAAATCCCAAAGTACGGCGCCGACCGCGAGGTGCGCGGCGTCGGGCCCGGAGTCGAGCAGACCCACAAAGAACAGTACCTGGAATTCGATGAAAACAAAGACGGTGCACGGCGTCGGGGAGGTGATGCTTCGTTGGCGCCGGCGGCGTCGGTTCCTTACGACCCCAGGGGAGGTGATGTCTCGGTTCCTTACTGCAGCGCAGGGGAGGTGAGGCGTCGGTTCCTTACTGTGTCGGGGAGGTGACGTCACGGATGGCGGCGAGGCGTCGGTTCCTTACGATGGTGCGGCGTCGATGGATTCGGGGGTCACCCACGTCGAGGATCGGCTCCGCGATGATGAAGCCCTGGCGTCGGTGAAGTCGGGGCTGCGGTGCGAGTCGGGACGGTGCGTCGTGAGCGTCACGAGCGGTGTCCTCGGCTCCGGTGCAGGCAGCGGCCTCGATGACGGCTTCGGAGTCGATGTCGCACGGCGTCGGCAGGCGTCGGGCCTACGGTGCAAGTCGGGGCGGTGCGTCGTGCTCTTCACGAGCGGTGCCCACGGCTTCGGTGCAGGTTACGGCGTCGCTCGCCGGCGTCGGTGTTGCAATTTCCCTCTGTTAGCAGCTAAAACAGCAGTTCCAGATGCAGGCAAACAGAAGGGGTGAAGTCTTTGTGTCCCTGTGACTTCAGGCAGGAGGCAAGCTCAGTTCAAGCCCTTGGAGATTCCCTTCTTCAAGATGACAAAGCACAGCAAAGTCTTTTCTCCTGTCCTTGGCAGAAAGCAACCACTGCAGGCCAACCCCAATCAGCAAAACAGCACAGGGGCAGTACTCCTCCTTCAGCTTCTCCGGTTCTTCTCCTTGGCAACAGGTTTCTTGATTTCCCAGAAGTGATCTAATTTCCTAGGGGTCTGGGTCCCCTTTTTATACACCTTTTCCCTTTGTTCTCTGAAGGCAGAGAGGCCTCTGCCTAGTCCAAAACCAGTTCTGGTCAGTCCTGGAGCACTTTGTTTTTCTGACTCCTTCTTTCCTTTGTGAGTGAGGGGCAGAGCCATCAGACGCCCGGCAGGAGGTGGAGCCAGCATTGTGGAAGGCAGGCACAGCCCTATTCAGACCCAGGTGCAACTCCTCCCTCCACTCTGGATGCAGGCCTTCCTATTCAGCCCTGTGCTGACTCACCCTGTCTCCTGTAGCCACCCCCAGCCCCTGTCACTCAATCTCTAGACAAGGAATACACAACCTAGCAGAGGCAGGCTTGGAAGTTTAGGCAAGAAAATACCCACTTTCTAAAAGTGGTATTTTCAAACACAGAATGTTAAAACCAACTTCACTAAAAGATGTATTTTATCATTCTGAGTTCAGGCATACTAAATTCGTTTTTCTACCATGTTCTCTGGGTCAGTTAGGATTATAAGGTGTAATAATCAAAACTGCCCATTCTGGCCTATGGAGAACAGGTAGCCTTGCAATAGTGAAAAACGAAAATGGCTGTAATTCACTATTAGGACATGCCACACACACCAGGGCATGTCCTACCTTATACTTACAATGCACCCTGCCCTTGGGCCTACCTTAGGGGTGTCTGATATGAAGATAAGGGAAGGTTTAGGGACTGGCAAGTGGGTGCACTTGCCAAGTCGACATGGCAGTCACAGACTGCACACAGGCTCTGCAATGGCAGGCCTGAGACACATTTTACAAGCTGCTTCTGTGGGTGGCACAACCAGTGCTGCAAGCCCACCAGCAGCATTGGATTTACAAGCCCTGGGCACACGCAGTGCACTGTACTAGGGACTGACAAGTAAACCAATCATCCAATCATGGAGTCACTAATCCATAACACAATTTATCATGGGGAGAGCATATGCACTTTAGCACTGATCAGCAGTGGTAAAGTGCCCAGAGTCATAAAACCAACAAAAACAGGTCAGAGAAAATATAGGAGGAAGGCAAAAAGTTCAGGGATGACCCTGCAAAAAGGGCCAAGTCCAACACAACCCCCTTCCAGCCAAAACGCAGGGGAGACCAATCACTACCCTGATGGGCTTCTCTGCTTTGGGCGATAGAACCTGGACCCTGGCCCACAACAGCAGGGGCATACTCCAGTTCTACGCCAATCTGAACCTATTTGGATCCCTCTGTCCATACTCTCAGGGCCCACCCAGCTAACCCATGGGGAACCCTTCTCCTCAACTGTGGACACCACCTGTGCAGCACCTAACCTTAGCTTGCTCACAGGTGTGTCCCAACCGACAGACAGTACCCACATGGCCAACACAGATGTGTGGCCTAGTCCACCCCCGGGGTGTGACTTCTGTCCCCCTCCCAGGGGCAACTCTGTCCACCAGGACAGCAAGCCACAGTGGCCACTGACAGCCGTCAGTGATGAGAGCCAGGCCCCAGGCCTTTCATGGCTCTCCAACCTCTGTGGTGTCAGAGAGCGGGGGCAGTAGCCCCAGGTGCCTGGCACCCTTTGTCCACTCTCCCAACCGTCAGGTCAGGTATGACATCCTGACACTGACCCACCAGCCCCGGGCCTGTAACCGGCGGCTGGACAGGAGACTGGGGTGGGCTCTCCCACACCTGGTCCTCCTCCTTGGGGCTCTGCACCCTCCCACCTGGAGCTGTACCCCCTTCCAGAATTGTCAGGGCACCTGTGGCAGGGGTCCTGCACAATCCGCCCACCAGTTCAGGGGTTCTATCCTGCAACTGGGATCCCAGCATAAGGTCTGTACCCTTAGACTGGGCAGAGGCCAGGGGTGAGGCTGTCCTCTCCCCGCCCCCTTACTGGGGTCCTGCACCCTCCCACCTGGAGCGGTGCCCCCAGAAGACAAACTGGTAGGGGCACTGTTAGCAGCTGCCCCTTCCTCCAGGTCAGGGGGACACCCTGAACCTGGTCCTCCAACCCAGGGTCTGTACCCTTAGGCTGGACCTGTGCCTGGCAACCCAGGACTTCCGGGAGGGTACACCAACCCCCCAAGGGAAACACACTCCTCTAGAGTTGTGTAATAATCTGCCTGGCGCACCAGGACTTCCTGGGGAGCACGCATGCCCCCCAGAGGGTAACACATCTCTCATGTGTTGTGTGACAGTCCGCCTGGCGCAGATCTCCCGACCCCTGTCCATCTGACAGCGCGCGAAGATCCCCCAGGACAGAAGTGGTGTCACCATGGTCATTCACTGGTGACTCAGCCCTTCTGGCTGGTCCCTGACCCACTGGTTCTTCCACTGGGGACTCTCTCCCCCTCTCACCCCTCACTCTGGACTTCTGCACCCTCCCAAGTGGAGCGGCACTGCCAGATACCAGAAACACTGGAGCTCCATTTACAGACGCTCCAGGTTCTCTAGACACTAGGAGATCCTCCTCAACAGGCGGCCCATCAGGACAGCCTAGGCTCCCTACCTGGTGTTCCCTTAAAGAACCATCCAGGCTCTGAGACTGGGTTTCGGGCACCTTGGGACACGCAGCCCCACACTCACTCCTTCTCCACTGAGACAGGACGTGAGCCCCTACACCCCTCCCACTACACCGGGACCTAGCTGGGCTACTCTGAACCACTTCCACCACTCTGGGCTGGAAGATACCTGAGCCACTCCTCTTAGGGTCACTCCCCAATGCCTTTTCAGACCCTCTGGAAACCACCAAAAGGTCTTCCTCCCTCGTGAGCTCCCTGGGGTCAGAGAACTCACTCTCCAACAGGCGTTGGCATAGCTCTGGAAAACAGGGACTTACAATATGCTCTCCCACAATTGGATCACACAACCCCTCACAGGTGTTAACCAAGTTATCCTTCACCTCACCATCCAGTGCCTCACACATGTACCCCACACCACTCTGCTGAGATTGGCAAGACAGTATCTGACTGTCTCTGTCACTCAACCCACACTCTTCTGGGCGGTCTTCACACTCACACCCCAGGAATTCAAACATGGGGGAACCACTCTCCCTGCACCTCCCATCTAGAGTCAGTAGAGTGTCCCTCCTGCTACTAGGACCATGAATCCCTGCGTCAGTTTCCCTATTCCTCTCAGGGACACTGCGCACTACTGGAGCTACCTCATGTCCTTGAACCTCCTGGTGTATATTAACCCCCTCCAAGTCAGGCACCACATCTCTGGGTGTGTGTACTACTCCCTCAGCACTAGGTAATACAATTTTGCTGCCACCAGAGGGAGGAATCCCTAAGCCCCTGGCTTTGAACTCCAACACCCTCATCATTCTCTCATGCTCTAAAAGCATCTTCCTTTCTTCCATGGCCAACCTCTTACTTTCCAACTCCAATTTCTTATGCTCAAGGCTATCATGGCTTCCCTGTTTTAGTTTGGCCATTTCCATTTCATGCATCCTGCTTTTGTCCCTGTCCTCCAGCTCCTCTGGAGACAGGCCCTTTTGAGAAACACTGCTGCCCTCCCTGGAAGGCACTCCCCTCCCAGGTAAGCCCAATGGCCCCTCAAGCTGCCCATCTAAATTCTCTGCCTCCTCCACAGGCTCCTCGGACTGCCCACTGGCATTCCGTGCTTCCAACCAGGCTCTCAGTGCCTTGTGAAACTCCTCCTTCCTGGTGAGGCCTCTCATAGAGATTTTAAACTTTTTGCAAACAGCTTTGAGTTCTGGCACAGTGTAGGTATCAACCCTATCTTCTTCAAATTCAATATCTGCAGGTGCAATGGATCCTTTTTTGCTCATGGTGAAAATTGGCAGTTCTCAACAAAAATAAAGGTTCCAAGGAAAAAAAAGTCCTATCAAAGGTATGTGGTCGCGTATTGGTCTGCACTCACTAGTAGTGTACACCAATCACTGTATATGAATCACAAATGCAAGTCCAAATCCTCACCGCTGACCACCAATGTTAGAACTGGGGGTCTCTAGTTGGCAATGGTTTGCACCTTTGTCCAAATAGGGACCCTTGCTTCTAGTCAGGATAAGGGGGAAACACTCCTAAAATAACCCCTGCTCACCCCCTGGTAGCTTGGCACGAGCAGACAGGCTTATCTCAGAGGCAGTGTGTAAAGCATTTGTGACCACATACAGTAATACAGTGAAAACACTACAGATGGACACCACACAGGTTGTTTATGTAAAAATAAGTAATCTTTATATAGACTTATCACAAGACCCAATAGCAAAAATCCACAATACTGTAATCAAAAATAGACTTAAAATGATAGAGACAGTTCACGTTATCTTCAAAAATAGGATAGTCAATCAAATAAAGCTTGTAGCAACAAATAACTCCACTTGGAGTTATCACGACGTCGTGACCGGTGGAAATCCCAAAGTACGGCGCCGACCGCGAGGTGCGCGGCGTCGGGCCCGGAGTCGAGCAGACCCACAAAGAACAGTACCTGGAATTCGATGAAAACAAAGACGGTGCACGGCGTCGGGGAGGTGATGCTTCGTTGGCGCCGGCGGCGTCGGTTCCTTACGACCCCAGGGGAGGTGATGTCTCGGTTCCTTACTGCAGCGCAGGGAGGTGAGGCGTCGGTTCCTTACTGTGTCGGGGAGGTGACGTCACGGATGGCGGCGAGGCGTCGGTTCCTTACGATGGTGCGGCGTCGATGGATTCGGGGGTCACCCACGTCGAGGATCGGCTCCGCGATGATGAAGCCCTGGCGTCGGTGAAGTCGGGGCTGCGGTGCGAGTCGGGACGGTGCGTCGTGAGCGTCACGAGCGGTGTCCTCGGCTCCGGTGCAGGCAGCGGCCTCGATGACGGCTTCGGAGTCGATGTCGCACGGCGTCGGCAGGCGTCGGGCCTACGGTGCAAGTCGGGGCGGTGCGTCGTGCTCTTCACGAGCGGTGCCCACGGCTTCGGTGCAGGTTACGGCGTCGCTCGCCGGCGTCGGTGTTGCAATTTCCCTCTGTTAGCAGCTAAAACAGCAGTTCCAGATGCAGGCAAACAGAAGGGGTGAAGTCTTTGTGTCCCTGTGACTTCAGGCAGGAGGCAAGCTCAGTTCAAGCCCTTGGAGATTCCCTTCTTCAAGATGACAAAGCACAGCAAAGTCTTTTCTCCTGTCCTTGGCAGAAAGCAACCACTGCAGGCCAACCCCAATCAGCAAAACAGCACAGGGGCAGTACTCCTCCTTCAGCTTCTCCGGTTCTTCTCCTTGGCAACAGGTTTCTTGATTTCCCAGAAGTGATCTAATTTCCTAGGGGTCTGGGTCCCCTTTTTATACACCTTTTCCCTTTGTTCTCTGAAGGCAGAGAGGCCTCTGCCTAGTCCAAAACCAGTTCTGGTCAGTCCTGGAGCACTTTGTTTTTCTGACTCCTTCTTTCCTTTGTGAGTGAGGGGCAGAGCCATCAGACGCCCGGCAGGAGGTGGAGCCAGCATTGTGGAAGGCAGGCACAGCCCTATTCAGACCCAGGTGCAACTCCTCCCTCCACTCTGGATGCAGGCCTTCCTATTCAGCCCTGTGCTGACTCACCCTGTCTCCTGTAGCCACCCCCAGCCCCTGTCACTCAATCTCTAGACAAGGAATACACAACCTAGCAGAGGCAGGCTTGGAAGTTTAGGCAAGAAAATACCCACTTTCTAAAAGTGGTATTTTCAAACACAGAATGTTAAAACCAACTTCACTAAAAGATGTATTTTATCATTCTGAGTTCAGGCATACTAAATTCGTTTTTCTACCATGTTCTCTGGGTCAGTTAGGATTATAAGGTGTAATAATCAAAACTGCCCATTCTGGCCTATGGAGAACAGGTAGCCTTGCAATAGTGAAAAACGAAAATGGCTGTAATTCACTATTAGGACATGCCACACACACCAGGGCATGTCCTACCTTATACTTACAATGCACCCTGCCCTTGGGCCTACCTTAGGGGTGTCTGATATGAAGATAAGGGAAGGTTTAGGGACTGGCAAGTGGGTGCACTTGCCAAGTCGACATGGCAGTCACAGACTGCACACAGGCTCTGCAATGGCAGGCCTGAGACACATTTTACAAGCTGCTTCTGTGGGTGGCACAACCAGTGCTGCAAGCCCACCAGCAGCATTGGATTTACAAGCCCTGGGCACACGCAGTGCACTGTACTAGGGACTGACAAGTAAACCAATCATCCAATCATGGAGTCACTAATCCATAACACAATTTATCATGGGGAGAGCATATGCACTTTAGCACTGATCAGCAGTGGTAAAGTGCCCAGAGTCATAAAACCAACAAAAACAGGTCAGAGAAAATATAGGAGGAAGGCAAAAAGTTCAGGGATGACCCTGCAAAAAGGGCCAAGTCCAACAGCAAGCAAGTGTTAAACAGAGAAACTTGAGGTAGAAAAAAGAGATGCCAGCTGGAGAGAGAGAAAAATAAGATGTATAGGAAAACAGGTCAGGTAAACACAATGTAATGGGAGAGAACGAAATGTAGGTCCTCATTTACAAGAGGTCTACCCCACCGGAGCGTCACTTTTTATGATGAAGGCCTCTCAATCACATCTGTGAGGCGACGCAAAGCCACCCTGCCTGGCTTTGCATGGCCTCATAGATATGGAGTATGGCAAGGAGGTGTTCCATGGGTGGTGCTGTAAGTTTTCCCACTCAAGACCCGTGGAATTTGCCACTGCCCCAGATTTACAACATCATGTAAACCTGAGGCAGTGGCAAAAACTAACGCCTCCCCAGAGCAGGCACAAAAAGGAGAAATATTTACATTTCTCCTCCTTTTTTACTCTTGCCACATCTGCTGCATTCTGCAGCACACATAGAATGAGGAAAACACCTCTTGTGATTGTTTTTGTGCAGCAAGGTGACCCTGGACAAAAACAATCATGCCAATACCACAGACATCCTTGCACCATGGTGCAAGGGTGCCTGCATTGGTGCTCAGCTGCAAATTGTGTGCCAGCGCTATCTGAAAGGACAGGAATGCACCATCTCTTGTAATACGGTGCATTTCTGCCCTTTCGAATTGGCATAGGGCAGAGCAGCAAAATGACTTGCGGTGCTGCCCTACATCAATTCTTTGTAAATGAAGCCCTTAGAGTGTAGGGTGAAGGGTAGAAAGAGAAATGTGGTGTAGAGCAAAAGGGCAAGATAGGGAGATCTACAAAGGATGTGATTGAGGGAGATAACTGGGGCAGAGGGAATGAGCCAAAATGGAGAAGGAGGACCAGAGAGAGATATGTTTTTTGTGTGTGTGTGTATGAGAGAGAGGTTAGTTGATAAAAGGGGAGAATATATTTAGATAGGTGAAGGAAAGGGACTAGAGATAGGAGAGAAAGGGGAGAGGTGAGGTAGTGAACTATTTGTGAGATCAATTGAGCGGTAATGTTGCAAGAGGGCGCTGAGGTAGAAAGAGATAAGCTAGCAAGGGACAGGAGATAGAGATAGAAAGGAGATAAAGAGGTGAGGGTGGGCAGTGAGCTAGACAAATGGCTGAGAGAGGTGCAGAGAGTGTAAGGTAGTAGAGACATGGGGAGAGAGAGAGAGAGAGAGATGAGGTATATGATGTCCACTAATGTAAGTGGGCACCCTGCACCAGTCCAGAAATCCCTTATGGTGATTTAAGAAGAGGTCTTAGACAACCTTAGAAAGCTCTTTCACTGGTAGCTGTGGAGAGCAGCCTTCAGGCTTAGTCCAGAAGGAGTGTAAAGCAGCTTGTTGTACCAGAATGCAATCTTATAGTATAGATTAAGTGAAAAAGAACCGCACAAGGTATTTATAAAAATATGTATTTATTGTATAATACTCTCTAACACGTTTAGATATCGCCTACCCAGAGATAAACACAATGCACACAATATTTTGCAAAGAAATAGCACAGAATACACAGTGGACCCCAGGGGGACCAAAACATATACTAAGAAAGTGGTATAAGAACCACAACTCAGGTCAATTGTATTGATTTATTGTTAACCGTTCGATTATTTAAAATCATTACAGTAAAAAAGCTAAAATTGATACCCACCCACCCATGCCCACCCGCCCATGTCGCACCCCTCCCCAGCCATCCATTCAGCTTAAAAAAAAACCGTTTCCGATGGTCAATCTTGTATTGCAAAGTCCCTTTTGCCATTAATCCGGGGGTTTAATTCGTGTTACGCCAATGTTCCAATCAAAACACGTGGAGTGGCGGGCTAACTCTTCTTTACCCATGGATGTTATGCCAGCACCTTATTGGCCCATTAATCAGTCTCTAAAGTTCAAGGGCTTGTGGAAAGTCATTTATACACTTGCGTCTAAGGCCTGTCTGATCTGGTGAATAAGTTTTGCCGCTCTGGCGAGGTAGTGGGTTTTTGTTTCCAAAAGGCACCACTCTGATGCCTCCTTACACGTTCTGATGCCGAGGTCTCTTAGAATGGGGTGGAGCAGCCTTTGTCGTTCGCTGGTCAATTTGGGGCAGCAACATAATAGGTGGAGCCAGGATTCCCTTTGGTAGTTGCATAGACGACAAGAGACGGCTCCGTCTGCTCACGCCCATGCTGGATTAAAGTCTGCAATTCTAAGGGACATTAGCCTCATAAAAAGGATTTTCTGTGAGCCTGGGCCCCTAGTGCTTCTGGTAGGCATAGTTGAGCTTTCCCCATGGTTTAAGATCCATCCAATGCCATCATGAGGGTGTTATGGCGAAGTGCGGTTAGATCCGTTTCATGCGAAATGGCGCGGACTTGCCGTTTGATGATATTTGACCAGGCCTTTTGCGGGATGTCTGGTAGAGACAGACTATTGGATTCGATGTTTAGGGTTCCTATTGCTTTGCCCAGCTTGATGTGCCAGGGGGAGTCCTCTTCTCTGAATATTGTTACCAAATGATGTTTGAGAGAGTTATACGGGGCTTTAAGGACTCTAATATAATACTTAATTAGGTCCCCCTGGAGGGCCAGTTCAGGTCTGCAGAGCCCTAATTCCAAACGTAACCTGGTGTTCCTTGCGTGCCTGGGTACTTGCAGCACGAGCTTGTGGGCTTTGACCTGAGCTGCTGCTATAAGTTTGTCTAAGGTTCCCGGAAATGCCAAATGGCCGTAATTAATGGCCGGGATTAATTTTGCCTTAAGGACCCTCAACATGGGGTCTGCTGTTGGGCTGGACAAGCGTTGGCTTAAGCGTCTCATTGTTAGAATTATACTGTTGGTTTTGGCAATTAAGTGTTTTATATGAGTTGCCTGTGTTGCCCTCTCATGTAGCCAAACCCCAAGATAATTATAGGCTATGGTGGTCCCTATTTGGTGATCTCCCAAATTCCAGACTGCTTGTTTTTTGTGGGGATATCTGCAGAATATCATTATCTTTGTTTTACTCTGGTTGACTGTCAAGTAATTTTCCTTATTATACTTCCCCAGCTCTTTTAATGCTTTTTGGAGGCCCACCCTTGTATGATCCATCACTACAGTATCGTCTGCGTACTGAAGAATTGCCAATCTCACCGTGCCCAGTCTCGGTGGAACTAGGCTTGCCTCTTTCAGAGCTCCCCCCAAGTCTGCTGTATAGAGGTTAAATAATAGGGGGCCCAAGACACAACTCGGGTCAAGACAATGTCGAGAGGACGTAGAAGTGCTGGGGAATTTTAAAGATTAAGGACCCTTCTCAGTGGACCCTGAAGAAACCCCATGGAAAGCAGAAGGTTGCAGAGTCACCCCACCCGTGGATACCCTAGTACCCATGTTACCTACACCAGGGAAGCCGGGTGCATAAGTGTGAAGTGGTGTCGGAAACCGCAGTCGAACCCAATGGAGGACTTCACAAAAGTTCCGCTGCTGAAGAGGGAGGAAGTGTCTGGTGGATTCTAGTTGAGAGGTACCTGCAAGCAGAGGGGACAGAGTCTATGTCACTTAGAAGTGAGCAGGAGATCTGGAAGACGAATGCCCACCAACATCTGGAGTTGCAGGAGAGCGGATGAGGACCTTGAACCTGCAGCTGTGAGGATCAGGTGACGTTGAGAAAGACCAGGAGCCGTACACGAGCTGTCCCACGTCGGATGTCAAGTGCTGAGGGGTCAGTGTCAGGCGGGAGCACCAACAAGCCTTGGCAAAGGCACCAATGCAGAAGTCAAAGAAGGTGCAATGTCGGGCAATCAGGGGAGCCCAAAAGAAACAAAAGTGACCCTCAAATGTACCCACAGGCCGGAAGCACTGGAGTGGCAAGAGGACCTCAAGCAGCTCACCAAAAGATGCAGGCCACGATGCAAAACGATGCAGTGTGGCCAAAGATTCTGATCACTGGAGATGCTCGAGGTTGGGGCTACTTGGAGCCAGAAGATCTTCTTGGAAGGAAGCCAAGAAGCCTTTGCAACTGCAAGTTGACGCGGTGCACAGGGGGTTCGTTATTGCAGCCCCCACGAGGGATACTGGCCTCAAACTTGATGAGAGGGCACAGCAGGCCTCGAGAGCTGTGAAGAACCACCACCTGTGTTGCAGAACCTTTCGGAGTCCGGAGGAGCTCAGGATCTGCAAACTGGTTGACTTAGCTGCGGTGCCTGCGAATGCAGGGAAATGACTCCTTCACTTCAAGGGAGATTCCTTCAGGTGTCTTTGATGCCCACAGGCCTTGGAAGGTTCCTGTATGGTGCATAGGCACAGACGATGCAGCAGACTGGAAGGGAGACGAAGTCGAGCCCAAACGAAGTCCAGCGAAGTCTAGAGTGCCCAGACGGTAGAAGAAGAAGGGGTATCTGATCTGAATCTTGTCCCACGACGAATTTAGGGACCTACCCACAGGTAAGCCCTTAAGTACCCTAAGGAAAGGGTTGGGATGATTCAGGGGACCCTCCCAGGGGAGGGTCTGGACAGTGGGGAGGTTACTCCCATGTCCTTTGTCCAGTTCCGTGCCAGAGTGGGAGCCAACGGCTCCCAGAGCTGGTTTGAACTGAATTATGCATGGGGACACCAAATGTGCCCCTCATGCAGACTGAGTGGCACTGGCAAGCGCACCCACCCTGCCCCAATACACTAAATCCTGTCTGGGAGGTGGTCACACCTCCCTGTGACAGGATGCCTATTGTTCTGCCTTCCCCTGCTCGAGCTTGGCTCAGCAGCAGAAGGGCAGAATCATGTCTCTGGTCGGCAGCAACCATTTTGTGCTGTCCAGGTCTAGAAGGCTGGTACCGGGAACACTGCTTGGAATCATACCTCCCACACCGTTTACGGTGTGGGGGTATGATTGCAACGTGCTTGATACCAAACATGATAGGATTTGCTGCAGCCAGTTTCGAGCTGATCATCACGTAATTATGCGATGCCTCTCTATATAGTATATGGCTGCTTCACTTACAACCCGGAAGAATGGACTCTGCAGGCAGTAGGAGTGTCCTGCTCATGCAGGGACACCCTCACACTTAGAACCAAGCACCCTGCCTTCAGGATTGATAGGGTCTGCTATAGGGGTGACTTATAGGTTTTAAGTGCAGTGACCCTAGATATAGGAAACCTATATTTTTAGTAAGTGGTGCTAGCACCAGCTTACACAGGCTCCAATTGCATACCTGTAGTTCCATTTTGAATGGTCTCTCATGGGTGGCATAATGCATGCTTCAGCCCATGGGGGACCTCTTGGGTACCTATGCCCTGGGTACCTTAGTACAGAATACTAGGGACTGATAAGGGTACCCTAGTATCCAATCTGGGATGTACCTAAGTACTGAACATGCCAATTTAAAGGAGAAAGCAGATAGACTGGGGTCCTGATTAGCAGGATCCCAGTCAGACTAGTCAACAACTGCTTAGCACCAGGCAACAAAGTGGGGGTAACCATGCAGAAGGATTCTACCTTCCTACATAACCCCCTCCAAACCAAAAGAAGATAAGGCTAACCTTGCCCAGTTGAGTCTTGGACTTCATAATGCGGTGACACTTGAACTGCTGTTCCACCTAAGACTCTCATTCGTTGAACCGGACCAGGAAAGGACCAAAACTATTTATGTAGGCAAGAGCCACCCCGTACTCCGGCTACAAATAATTGCATCGTGTTTGATTCACTGAGCGACCATTATGTCCCCGTGTTGCCCGAGTTTTTCTTCAATTTCCGTTTTTCTTCAACTTTGTTTGATCGATTGATAGTTGCTCCCTATGTTTTTGTTCTGATGATGACCTGCTAAATGATTAAGGTCGAAACGCCATCGACGCCTTCCCTGGCAAAAAAAACTGAGGAAGCACTGAGTTTTTTGTGACTCTACAAATGTGTTTTTGTGTATTATTTTCTCTTCTTTTGCCACCATTGTTACTTATGTTTACACTAAAAGTTTGTCTCTGTTATTGACATATGTTTGTGTCATCTCAGGAGCACTTTTTGTATTATTGTATATTTGTATGTAAATATTTCTTACTATATGAAAAATAATTTTTTGATTCATTTCTGAAGGGTACTGTTTCATTATTCTTTTGGTTATTGATATGATTCATTTAAAGTCACTAATGTTTGTATTTAATTTGGAATCTGAACCATTGTAGCTCTTATACAGTTGAGTCTGTATTTCCTAAGTGGCCATATAAGGAAGGTCCTGCACTAGCATGGATACCCCCTATCTTATGGTCCACTGAGAAGTTCCTCCCCAGTAGGGTCTTGAATCCTCTCAAAAGTTTGGGGTGTCTACCTGTCATCTGTTTAAGCCATGAAAGATGCTGATGGTGTGTCTGATCAGGGAAGTGAGGCCTTAACAGGGTTGGTCTCAACTTCCTCAGAGCACTGGCCACCATTGAGGCCTTTTTCTCCATGACTGACTTGTACCTATCCCTAGGGGTCAACCTCTGGCTGCTTATAGCTTTTGGTTGATCCTGTCTGGTTGGAACAATGGAGGGCCAGTGAAGTTTTGGGATAGCCTTGTCCCAGGTTTTGCTTTGCCCAACAGAGTCCATCTGGGGGATGTCACTGGCTAGGTTTAAGAGTGATACCTCAGATTGCTGAGGATTATCCACCTGGCTAGTACTACTAGGCTGGGGGTCTCTAATCTTTGGATGAGGGGATTCCTCTTGGCAGTGGGCCCTGTGGTGTCCACTGACATCCCTGGCCTCTGCAGACCTAGGATGACCAAGGCCTGGTAGAGAGGGGCAGGATACCTGCTCCAGACTGGGTACCTCCTTGGAAGTTTCCCCTGCCCTCAGTGGCTCTGTCGGGTCAGGCCTAACCTAATCTGGGGCAGTTTCTTCACAAGGGGTAGGATCAGTTCCCTGAGGAGGCTGACCCTCACCTAACGTCTGGGGGGAAAAGACTTTTCTTCCTCCCCTTTGCTCTCTGTTGGAGCAGAGTGGGCCTTTCTTTCAGGCTCCACTGCTCCTGAATTTTCCTGTGGCTGGACTGGGACCCTAAGTGTCTCAGCAACCTGCTAAGGTAGGCCTATCATTTTTAAATGGGCATTCAGTTCTACTTCACCCCAGGCTGAGTTTCCAAATCATTTCCCAAACGGTAATCTACAGGCAAGTTTGGGGACTCTGCAACCCTTTTAGGGCCAGTGAATCCTCCCCAGCTGAGATTGACTATGGCCATGGGATGATCAGTTCTAACACCATCAGTGTTGGTCACCTGGTACTGGTACTCAGGTGGAAGCTGAAGAGGGGACACTAGTTTTCCTGTCACCATGGCGACACTAGCCCCTGTGTCTCTACAGGCTATAGCTTTCTGACCATTAATCAGAGGTTCCTCTCTGTACTTGCCCAAGGTATTGGGACTTACAATAAAAGTGGCAAACCCCATGCCACCTTCACAGACTAAGGTGGCCTGTGTGGGGGATCTGGCTAGGCCAGTATCCACCTCAGTACCCCATGAGAACCCAACTAAACCTTTGGGTGCACTACTACTACCTGGGGTGCTACTACTTGGGGCACTAGGGGGTGTTGTAGTAGTAGTAGTAGTGGGTTTATTATCCTTATTGGTGGCCTTGGGACAATTAGAGTCATACTTCTTGTGGCCAGGTGTTTTGCAAACAAAGCAATAAGGTTTCTTTCCAGGGGAAGAAGGAGATTGGGACCCACCCCCAGAGGAGGACTTTTGGGAACCTTCAGAGGACTTCTCTTTAGACGTATCCCTACCTTTCTCTTGGGTTTTGGAAGAATCTTTCTTCTGGTCACCACCACCACCCTGATTCTTCTGTTTAACTCTGGTTCTGACCCATTTGTCTGCCTTCTTTCCCAATTCTTGGGGAGAAGTCAGATCTGAGTCCACCGGATACTGGTGCAAAAGCTGGTTCTGACAATTATTAAGGATCTGCTCCCTCATAATCAAATTGTACATTCCTTGGTAGTCACTTTGCTTCCATGTAGCCAGCCTTCGAGAGCCTTTGTGGCACTATCCACAAAATCTACCCAGTCCTGGATTTGTGCTTTCTGGGTGTCTCTGAACTTATTCCTGTATTATTCAGTGGTTAAGCCAAACCCATCAATGAGAGCACTCTTCAACACTGAGTAATTATCAGCATCCTCTTCTCTAACGGTGAGGAGCTTATCTCTACCTTTGTCAGCAAAGGAGAGCCACAAGATAGCTGCCCACTGCTCTTGAGGGACCCTCTGAACTTTACAGGCCCTTTCTGAAGCAGTTATCCATTTGTGGATGTCATCCCCAACATGGTAGGGAGGAACTATCTTGCTCAGGTTCCTATGGTCATGAGAAGTTTTTCTAACTCTAGGGACACTGTTGCTGCCACCATAGGACTCTACTCCCAATTTCTTCCTTGCTCCCTGGACTTGTAAGGACTGTTTGTCAAGGGCCAGCCACTCTTGCCTGAGTCTAAGCCTTGCTTTCTCAACTTCAAGCATTTGGTATTCCCTATCCACAGAGTTCTCCCTCTTACTAGAGATGGAGGTCCCTACTGACTGTCCTGAGGCATTGGATTCTGCAGAGGAGGATCTAGACCTCCTTGGTCTACTCTGCACTTTACCAGGAGGAACAAAGCGGGCATCTTCTTGTCCACCTGCAGTATCCTCTGCGAGATCTGAGTTGTCCAGGTGGGAGTCATCAGGCTCCACTTGGTCAGGGTTAGATTCCAGGTCATAGAGGGGTCCCCCTCCTGGCCTTTCTTCAGTCCCCTGCTCACCCACTCTTTCCTGTTCACCTGACCCATTGGCTTTCGTTAGGTCATCTAACAGTAACACCTCTAGGAGGCGTTGAGTGTTGGTACTTTTCCCTGCCTTCAGCTTTCTGGAGGCACAGAGGGTTTTCAGTTCTTGGAACGAAAGCTCACTGTATCTAGTAGGCAGAGATCCACTGGCATCTCCTTTAGAAGACATATAGGGCCTGATTCACAGAACTAACTTACGTCAAAAACGTAAAGTTAGTACTTTTTGGTATTCACAGAATACACTTACTCATTTTGGTATTCACAGAATGAACTTACTCATTTTGGTATTCACAGAAGTTAGTAGTCCTAACTTTAGGACTCCTAAATGCCTTCTGTGAATACCGAAAGTCTTAACGTTAGGATTTTTCTCAGTTTAGGAGTAGTAAAGTTAGGAGTCGGAAAAATCCTAACTTTAAGACTTTCGGTATTCACAGAAGGCATTTAGGAGTCCTAAAGTTAGGACTACTAACTTCTGTGAATACCAAATGAGTAAGTTCATTCTGTGAATACCAAAATGAGTAAGTGTATTCTGTGAATACCAAAAAGTACTAACTTTACGTTTTTGACGTAAGTTAGTTCTGTGAATCAGGCCCACTAAGTGAGGTGTGGTGTGGCACCTACCTAAACTAGTGAGAACTAAACTCTCTGAGGTTGGAGAAAGGGTGTGCTAGACCCTTGCCTTACCCAACCCTAAGTTCAGTAGAACTTACTATTCTAAGCTTGAATTATATGTGCCTAGTATTAGGGATGGTTTTTAAAATAATCAACAGAAAGTTTTATCTGGTAAAACAATGCAGGCTTGAATCCCACTGCTGTACACCAATGTGAGAAGCTGGCCTGGTATATGATGGCCACTAATGTAAGTGGGCACCCTGCACCAGTCCAGACAACCCTTATGGTGAGTTATGAGGTCTTAGACAACCTTAGAAAGCTCTCTAAGTGGTAGCTGTGGAGAGCAGCCTTCAGGCTTAGTCCAGAAGGAGTGTAAAGCAGCTTGTTGTACCAGAATGCAATCTTAGAGTCTAGATTAAGTGAAAAAGAACCACACAAGGTATTTATAAAAATATGTATTTATTATATAAAAAGTCTCTAACACGTTTAGATATCTCCTGCCCAGAGATAAACACAATGCACACAATACTTTGCAAAGAAATATAGTAAATAGCACAGAATATACAGTGGACCCCAGGGGGGGGACCAAACCATATACTAAGAAAGTGGTATAAGAACCATGACTCGGGTTAAGACAATGTCGAGAGGACGTAGAAATGCTGAGGACCCAAGGAACCACCCAAGATGAGTAGATAGGGACCCCACGGAGAGCGTGTGCAGTGTAGGAGCACAACTGCGTGCTCTGTACAAATCTACGAGTAAGTCGCGGTTGGAATTTTAAAGATTAAGGACCCTTCCCAGTGGACCCTGAAGAAACCCTGTGGAAGACAGAAGGTTGGAGAGCCACCCCACCCGTGGATACCCTAGTACCCACATTACCTACACCAGCGAAGCCAGGTGCGTAGGTGTGAAGTGGTGTTGGAAACCGCCGTCGAACCCAATGGAGGACTTCAGGAAAGTGCCGCTGCTGAAGAGGGAGGAAGTGTCTTGTGGAATCCGAAGGTGAATTCTAGCTGAGAGGTACCTGCAAGCAGAGGGGACAGAGTCGATGTCACTAAGGAGTGACCAGGAGATCTGGAAGATAATGCCCACCAACGTCAGGAGTTGCAGGAGAGCTGACGAGGACCTTGACTCTGCAGCTGTGAGGACCAGGCGATGCTGAGGAAGACTAGGAGCCCTACACGAGCTGTCCCATGTCAGATGTCGAGTGCTGAGTGGTCGGTGTCCGGCGGGAGCACCAACAAGCCTTGGCAAAGGCAACCAACACAGAAGCCAAAGAAGGTGCAATGTCGGGACCAGCAAGGTCCAGGGGACTCACCACAAGCAGGAGATTCAGGGCAGGCCCTGAGCAATCAGAGTAGCCCAAAAGAAACAAAGGTGACCCTTAAATGGACCCACAGGCCAGAGGCACTGGAGTCGCGAGAGGACCTCAAGCAGCTCAACAAAAGATGCAGGCCACAATGCAAAACGATGCAGTGTGGCCAAAGATTCTGGTCACTGTAGATGCTCGAGGTTGGGGCTACTTGGAGCCCAAAAATCTTCTTGGAAGGAAGCCAACAAGCCTTTGCAACTGCAAGTTGATGTGGTGCACAGGGGTTTGGTTATTGCAGCCCCACGAGGGATACTGGTCTCAAATTTGGTGAGAGGGCAGGGCAGGCCTCGAGAGCTGTGGAGAACTACCACCTGTGTTGCAGAATCTTTCGGAGTCTGGAGGAGCTCAGGATCAGCAGACTGGTTGACTTAGTTGCGGTGCCTGGGAATGCAGGGAAGTGACTCCTTCACTTCAAGGGAGATTCCTCCAGGTGTCTTTGATGCCCACAGGCCTTGGAAGGTTCCTGTATGGTGCAAAGGGACAGACAATGCAGCAAACTGGAAGGGAGACAAAGTCGAGCCCAAATGAAGTCCAGAGTGCACAGACGGTAGAAGAAGTGGTGTCTGGTCTGAATCTTGTCCCACGATCAGTCTAGGGACCCACCCACAGGTAAGCCCTTAAGTACCCATAGGAAATGGTTGGAATGATTCAGGGGACCCTCCCATGGGTGGGTCTGGACAGTGGGGACGTTACTCCCATGTCCTTTGTCCAGTTTCGCGCCAGAGCAGGAGCGAATGGCTCCCAGAGCTGGTTTGAACTGGACTAATCATGGGGCCACCAAATATGCCCCTCATGCAGACTGAGTGGCGCTGAAAAGCGAACCCACCCTTCCCCAATACACTAAATCCTGTCTTGGAGGTGGTCACACCTCCCTGTGACTGGATGCCTATTGTTCTGCCTTCCCCTGCTCGAGCTTGGCTCAGCAGCAGGAGGGCAGAATCATGTCTCTGGTTGGCAGCAACCATTTTGAAGGCTGGGACCAGGAACACTGAGAGCCTAACGGAAGACTCTTCCAGTGCTTGGAATGATACCTAGCACACCGTTTACGGTGTGGCATACCATTTACGGTGTGGGGGTATGATTCCAACATGTTTGATACCAAACATGATAGGATTCGTTGCAGCCAGTTTCGAGATGGTCATCGAGTAATTACGCGATGCCCCTCTATATAGTATATGGCTGCCTCACTTACAACCCGGGAGAATGGACTCCGTAGGCTGTAGGGATGTCCTGCTCATGCAGGAGCACCCTCACACTTAGAACCAAGCACCCTGCCTTCAGGATAGATAAGGCCTGCTATAGGGGTGACTTATAGGTTTTAAGTGCAGTGACCCTAGATATAGGAAACCTATATCTTTAGTAAGAGGTGCTAGCACCAGCTTACACAGGATGCAATGGCAGGCCTGTAGTTCCATTTTGAATGGTCTTTCATGGATGGCATAATGCATGCTTCAGCCCATGGGGGGCTTCTGGGGTACCTATGCCCTGGGTACCTTAGTACGATATACTAGGGACTGATAAGGGTGCCCCAGTATCCAATCTGGGATGTACCTAAGTACTGAACATGCCAATTTAAGAGAGAAAGCAGATAGACTGGGGTCCTGATTAGCAGGATCCCAGTCAGACTAATCAATAACAGCTCAGCACCAGGCAAAAAAGTACGGGTAACAATGCAGAAGGATCCTACCTTCCTACAGATGAGGTGTGTAAGAAGGTAAGTTAATCGAGGAGAGAGACAGGGAAGTCAGATGGAAAAAAGAGCAGTGAAGTAGAGAGAAAGACATGAGATAGAGAGATCCGAGGTAGAGAGAGGGTATACAATTGAGAGAGAGATATAGATGTAGGCACATAGAGTGATAGAGAGAGAGGCTAGGTCATAACAGATAAGTAGAAGAAGTCAAGTGAGGTATATTGGGTACACAGAGATGATTGATGTAGCCACAGGTAAGGTAGAGAGAACTTGGGCTCTCCTTAAACATTCTGCACATTGTATGTGTGCTGTACAGTGTAGCACACAAGCAATGTGTGGAATGCTTGGACAAATGAAAATGTTTCTTCATGTAGCCGTCTGCTTCAAGAAGGCATTCATTTTATGCAAAGGCCAGTTTGGCTATTCTAGTATATTGTACAAGATGTATGAGTGCTTGTGCTAATCTCCCTAAGTTACACCCAAGTTACACCCCCTTGTCATGAAGAGGAGCAAAGCAGGGCAATGCTTTAATTGTGCTGAGAAAAGGTCCCATTTCCAGTGTAAAATACTTTTTGTGCTGGAAAGTAAATACCCTTGCAAGAATGCACTTTTGGGGATTTTGCCCTGGCCCAAATTCTTCAGAAAGCAGGCCCAAAGTTTCTGTTCAGCATACTTTATTTTCAAATTAGAAAAAAACCCTCTGATTTTAATGGGAAACGGTATTATGGTAAGAATCGCAATAATCCCTTTTACTTTACCAGTGAGTCCCTTAGAAGGTGGAGGCATTTGACAATGCCTTAAAACGTCTATGGCTCTCCCCACACAACCTCCCAGATGACAACCGTCTGTGATGGTGTGAGGGATGGGCAGAAAATAAATCTGGGAGGCCGTATGTGTTTCTTAATCTTGGCGTTTTTATTTTGAGAAGTCAATGTAACAAGAGGAATTTGAGTAAAACACAAAGAAAAATATGTCTTGGTTCTGATAATTGTTCTTGGTTTGTCAGGACTTCTTCATTCCTTAGTGAAACTCTTTTCTTCTTGCCCTTTTCTTAGGTCCCAGGTCCGGTCTCCAGTGATGCGTCGTCCCCGGGTACCAGGAAAGAACACAAGGAAGTCGAGGTAAGTAAAATGGTCTGTCTATTAAGTTCAATAATGACAGAGACCATCATCACACCCACGTGTACATAAAAAAAAAACGCTTTTCTTGAGTTATTACCCCTTAATTCTTTATAGCATCTAACCCTGTAATAAAGGGGTGGGGAAAGATGGGAAGATATTGTGCAAAAAGAAGAGAGAGAAAATAAACACATGCGTATAACTAAATCTGTGTCGCTTTATTCTCTTGTTTTTCCAACTAATTACATGGACTTTTCTTTCAGTCTTCTTGAATCCTTTCTATGACTTCCCTTAAGCTACTGCCTTAATCCTTTCTTCTTATACTCTTTGTATATACGTTTGTCTTTTGCTTTTATTCCTTTAAGTCTGCCTGTTTTTTTAGTTCAATCATTAACATTGGTATTGAATCAGGGACTCTCTTTTTGATCCCTACACACCACTTGTCGTGAGTCTCTCTAAGCTTCT
The DNA here is from genome assembly GCA_963921515.1 of Calotriton arnoldi. NCBI lineage: Eukaryota > Metazoa > Chordata > Amphibia > Caudata > Salamandridae > Calotriton > Calotriton arnoldi. Next base: position 1,134,131 of record CAWUFW010004550.1, read on the forward strand.
CTCTCTTCGTTTCCCTACAACCCCAAGGCTACTGTCACCCCCCCTTTTTCACGTACCGGGTAAAGCCGCAACTCTCCCCTGAGTTGCGACAGGAACGTCAGATTTCCCAGGGCGACCACCACTCTTCGCTCCACCCTTCTGGAGCCTCGTCGTCCTCCTGCGCTGTTCTCAAGTTTTCGGCTGCTGAACCTGGACATCCGTCTTCTTCCTCTACTCCGGCGTCTTCGTCCTCCTCCCCTTTAAACCCTTGAGTCCAGACTCCTCCTTCCTTTCTGGAGTCTTTCGGATTCTGCCTTCTTCCGCCTTCTGCCCCAGGTCCGAGCGTCCATCCCTCCAGGTCCGTGCTCATTGCTGATTGGTCTTCTAAGTTCCTGGCTCCGCCTTCCTTCTTTGTCCACGCCTCTCCATTGTATGCCTTGACCTTTTTTTTCTTTCCTTCATAGACACCGGGTCCACGGGACAGGTCGTCGGTCTGGAGATGGAAAGGTAAGTCTAAATGGGTTACGGGTGCTGGGTTGGGGTCCGGGGGAATCTTAAGAGGGGGTGGGGGTGGCTCATCCTTACAGATGGACAACCTGTTGGCCATGTCAAACAGCAAAGCATGTGCTGGAAGGGGTGATGGTATGCCTGAATTCTGTCTTCTGGGAGGATTAGTTTTTCAGTTTACAGTAGTCTGTGCTCAGGGATATTCGTGACATGGGTGTAACCCTACATGAGATTGCAGACCACATTAAAGAAATACCTAGATGTTTGAAAGGCTGGCCCATCCCTTGGAGGACATGGAGTATTGTTACCAAGAAATAGTAAAGTTGCACCATGAACATCTTTGTTTTTTTGAAGGAAGAGTGTGCAAGGCAACTGCTTTGATAATGCAGATGTCAAAAGCAATAACAAACAATTGCCACTGTCAATATTTGGGGCCACAGCATGCACAGAACTCACCTAAGGTACCACAACAGCCTGTCAGGTCCACACCACCCACAACCCTGAAGGTAATCCAAGTACATCACTCACAAACCCAACACCTCGACCTACAACTTCACCTCCACAACTAACCCTGGGCGTAGTTTGCGTAGTGGCGCTACGCTACGCGAAGTGCACTTCGCACTACGCAAGCTACGCGTAGCTACGCGAACTGCGTAGTGCGGTAGGGAGGCTTGGGAGGCGCAGCCCCCTCCGCTCCCGGCCTGGCGTCTGCAGCCAGCGGCCTTGGAGGACGCCCTCTTCCTGCTCATTGGGAGCTGAGATGGTTAACTATTTCGAACTCAATATGGCGTCCATGGATTCGGTTCTTACTGAATGGGAGGCCTTCAAGGTGGTGATTAGGGGCCATTGTCTGGGTCAGTCCTGGAGTATCCGCAAACAACTTGATGCCTCGCTCTCCCTTATTGAAAAACAGCTGCTTCCGCTTGAGACACGGGTTGCCCACTGTCCGGATCGACAGCGGCACCTAGACGCTGCTCATGTTGAGCGAGAGGCGCTACTAGACCGCCTGAAGTGTCACAATTATTTGGCTCATTCGGCCCGTACTCATTCCACAGCGGATAAAGCCGGAAGATTGCTGGCCTACTTGATTAGGCAGGAACACCCTCAACGCCCTATACAGTTGCTGCTTGATGACTTAGGCCGGGAACACAACACTCAGAAGGACATTCACACCCTGATGACCGAACACTACACTCGACTGTATGGGACCCGCCTGATGGGCAATACCCAAGACGTGGGTTCCTTTTTGGACACAGTGGAATTACCTTCTCTTACTGTTGACCAGTTCCTGGAGCTGGATTCCCCCCTCACGGAGGACGAAATACGGGACGCTTTACAATCCTTGTCCTCCGGGAGAACGCCGGGCCCGGATGGCCTTCCGGCTGAGTTCTTTAAAACATACGTGGAGCATTTAGTGCCACGCCTTCACACGTTGTTCATAGAGGCGCTTTCGGATGGGACTCTACCCCCGACCATGTGCACCGCTAATGTGGTCTCTCTGATAAAACCTGGGAAAGAACCCACGTCCCCTGGCTCTTATCAGCCAATCGCGATACTCAATATGGATTATAAGATCCTGGCTAAAGTCCTAGCCAACCAGCTGGCTCCACTCGTCCCCGAGCTGGTGCACTCTGATCAAAATGGCTTCGTTCCTCACCGTAGTACTGCCTTGAACATACGGCGCTATTTTCGGGTGGCGGAATATGCCTCCATCAATTGGCCACGCTAGGGTTGCATGGTATTAGACCTTGAGAAGGCCTTTGTGGGATGTTCAAGAGAAAGTGATCTTCAATCATCGAGTTGCTCCTGACTCGATGCTGGATGGGGTCTACTCATGTCTAACTTGCAATAAACTCCATCTTCCCCTCAAGCGCCTCTTTCTACTTATTTCGACGAGGCACACCTTCTCATTTTAGAAGGAAACCCTTCACGCTCAAATAACTCATCTAGGAACTTGATAACCACATCAGATTCAACCGAATTGACAATCTTTATCTCTGGCCACCGTGAAAACATGTCAACACACACAAGGAGATAACGAGTCTGTGTGTTGACATGTTTTCACGGTGGCCAGAGATAAAGATTGTCAATTCGGTTGAATCTGATGTGGTTATCAAGTTCAACCGAATTGACAATCTTTATCTCTGGCCACCGTGAAAACATGTCAACACACACAAGGAGATAACGAGTCTGTGCCTTCAGATTGATAGGACCTAAAATCGTGCTACCTTCCTCAGTAGTTTTGACCGGCGGAGCGCTACCACCCACTTAGGAATACTTGAACAGTAGTGTAACAAATGTGGAGAAAGGCAGACTAACTACCACCCTTTTACCACAGCTCCTAAACCAGTGGCGCTTGCGTCAGTCATAAGAGTAGAAGGTTTGGATGGGTCAAAACTACTGAGGAAGGTAGCATGATTAAGTTCATCTTTTATACTGATGAACTCCTTTTCACAGTCCACCGACCATGAAAACTCTGACCCCTTTTTTAACAACAGTCTCATATGCGAAGAGTGATCTCCACATTTGCTAAACAGAAGTCGTCCCACATTTAAGAATTTGTCTAAAGAAACTTGACCTTCACTATTTACCCAAAGTCAGCACTGTGCTGGAGCGATGGAACTTTGGAAGGAGGATGCAAAGAGAAGATGAATCCGTTGAACAATATGTCACAACTTTACGCAAATTGGCGTCAACTTGCAGCTTTGGGGCTAACCTGGAGGAGCGTCTCAGGGATCAGTTCATGTTAGGGTGTGCGCAAGATAAGACAAGGGATTCTCTTTGGCAGAAAGATAATCCTCGCTGCATGAAGTCATCACAATAGCCAAGAGTCATGAACACTCCAAAGCGTGTATTGACACCATAAGGAAAGACACAACTCTGGTGAAAGGTGATCAAAGCGACGTTAAAGTTGTGGCGGAGAAGTCAATTAAGCCTAAGGGTCTTGCTGATCAAAGACAATATATTCAACCTCAGAGGTTCACCTATGACAATCATAAAACCAACCAAAAACCATGGACTAGGAAACAATCCTATGGGAAGTGCTATAGGTGTGGGGACTCAGGTCACATGGCAGATTACAAAAATTGCCCGGGTAGGAGAGCATCGTGCAAAGTCTGTGGGAAAAAGGGTGGTAGTTAGTCTGTGCCTTCAGATTGATAGGACCTAAAATGTCTAAGGAGATGTCAGACCACGGGGCAACAGCTTGTTCTCTCACCACCATTGGTTGAGTTCTGCATTTGTAAGACTTATCACTATTGGCGCACTTTTCTCCACATTTGCTACACTACTGTTCAAGTGTTCGCTAGTGTGCACATCATTCTCTACTCAAAAATTGTTTGGGTCAAAGCGCTAACAAGTGTGTTTGATAACATTTTGGTGGCCCGCCATGGATGTTTCAATAGAGAGGCTGGTGCGTGAGTGTGCTGAGTGCGCCAATAGAGATAAGTCTTACAAATGCAGAACTCAACCAATGGTGGTGAGAGAACAAGCTGTTGCCCCGTGGTCTGACATCTCCTTAGACATTTTAGGTCCTATCAACCTAAAAGCACAGCCAACCCAAGTCAAGTACGGAGCAAAGAGAGGAAGGAGGACTGAGCACAACCAACCCGAGTCAAGTAAGGAGCAAAGGGGGGAAGGAGGACTCCTACCTGTCTTCACAACCCAGTTCTCCTGTAGTCTACCCAAACCGGGGCCCTGCTCGTGTCACTTTATTCTGTCCCGTAGTGGTGGCAGTTTCCTCCATTTTCGTGCTGCCTTCCAGCGGATCGCGTGCAGGCGCGCGCCTCCCCAGCCTGCCCTGCCTGACCTTCGACGACGCAACGTGACGCACACGAACGCTGCGTGCGTGCGTCCATTGTCTTTCATGCCTTATGGTTGCTAGGCTGTGCCACGTTACCTAGCAACGTAGGACTCCTGTGTACACGGTCCTCCGTAAGGAAATCTCTTCATGCAGCAGTTGACAACGCGCTGACGCGCACAGCTTTCTACGCCGCTGCGCACAGCACTTATTCAGCAGGTCAGCTGTCTACAACGCGCTGATGCGCACAGCTTTCTTCTTTGCCTATGATTTATGTAGAAGTGCCCCGCACCTCTCCCTCTGTCTCTGGGCATTCTGTCAACAATGTAAGTGTGCTGTTATTCACAAATGGCAGTGCACAAGTGACTACCACAGCCTTCTACTCGCTGGCTTGGAATTTCCTCTTCGCTGTTCTGGCCCGTTTCAGAGTCGGCCCCTACTTTCTTAGTCTGGTGCGGCTGCTGTATCACCATCCCTCAGTCCGGATCCGAACGGGGCCCTACGTTTCGGATCCAATCCAGGTACGACGTGGCACCCGACAGGGATGTCCGCTGTCCCCGCTCCTGTTTGTGTTGGCAGTGGAACCGCTGGCGGTCCACGTGCGCGCTCACGTCGACATGGGGATTGCGTTGGGGGATGGCATTCACACCTTTTCGTTATACGCAGACGATATGCTGTTATATGTCTGAGACCTCCATTACATCCCCCCCACGCTCGACCAAGCCCTCAACAATTTTGCACGAGCCTCGGGCTATGAGTTAATGCAGCGAAATCTATACTCTCGCCGTTCCTTGGAGAGACCCCTGATCCAGGGTATGTGCTGGGGGGGGGACACCTGTGGCCTGGTGTGTAGACCCTTTCCGCTATCTGGGGGTCTTCGTTTATCGCTCCAGAACTGATCTCTTCGATGGCAACATAACCCGAGCCACCACGGCGATTCGGTCACAGATGGGTTTCTGGAAGACTACCATTTGCGATCTCCGGGAGGATCACCCTCATCAAGATGGTGGTTCTGCCCCGCCTCCTTTATTACTTTGCTACTCTGCCTCTCGTCATCTCCCCCCCTTTCTTCCGGCAGTGGGAAAAGGTTGTGCGGGACTTTATTTGGGGAACGTCACGTCACAGAGTGTCCCTGGGAAAACTCTATTTGCCTACCGACCTAGGGGGTCTAGCGGTACCCAACTTCGAACACTATTATCTGGCTTCCCAGTTGCAATGGGTTGCCAGGTGGCTATCCTCCCGTCACCTGGCAGACACGGCTTCCCTACAACCCCCGCTGGCGCATGATACCCTTCTACCAATTTTCCACCCTTGCTCCAAACCCAGACCCCCCGACATATTTCTACTCAATGTTGCGTACAGGTGTTTCTCTAGATGCCTTTTCCTTACCAGAACCACCATTCCATATGCGCCCGCTATCCCGTTGTTGGGAACCCCACGAGGGGACACTTACACGACAGCGGCTGAGTTACAACACTGGACCTCAGAGGGAATACAGGATGTGGGTGATCTTTTCCAGGATGGCACTCTTATCCCCTACCAGGAACTCATGGCGGAGGGAAACCTACACCCTGGACAGTTTTTATTACATAGAACTATTGTAGCGTCGCTATCGTCCAAATGGGGTACCCTCACCCAGGAACCCCCCATGCATCATACTATACAATACCTTCATGTAATGGGGACGGGGGGACACCTCACACGCTGGTTCGCGTCCTCCCTTCGGCAACACACAGGGGTGGACCTCATCCAGCTCCGACATCACTGGGAGGGGGCCCTGGGGAGGGAGTTTACAGATAGAGAGTGGACCGCCGTTCGAGGTAGCCCGACATACATCCCACGTAACCAACGATTTAAACAAATTCAATTCTTCGTACTACATCGGGCTTACCTTACCCCAGCCCAAGTTAATCGGTATTTCCTCCGCGCAGATGCGGCCTGCCCGCGCTGTTGGCAGTTAGACGCTGACATCCTACATATGCTCTGGCACTGTCCGGTCTTGACTGACTATTGGAACAATGTGAGAACCACCCTGGCTACTTGCACCACCCGCACCATTCCCCCTGGCTGGGAAGCGCATGTGCGACATCTTTTTAGCAGAAACAAAAAATATAGAGCTGCCATATGATTTTTAGATTTAGGTCTAATAGTGGCCAAACGATTGATCACTAGGCGTTGGAAGTCCCCTCTATCGCCTCACCCACTAGCCTGGGGCCGGTCCCTGCTTAACTGGGCTAGAGCGGAGGGTGCATCACTGCGTAGGGAAGACCTGCTTGGCATCCGCAAATTTCCCCTAGCGCCTCAGTGGGACACAATGGTCTCCAGACTTCAAGAGGTGGTCACTAACCTGGCAGGCACAGATGCTTCATCTGGGACCGACACAAGGGATCCACCCCTCACCGATAGAGGCGTAGAGTAGTGCTGCCTTCCAGATAGGGTTTTTTTCCCTCTCCCGTTTCGAAGCCTCCATCACCTTTAGACCCTGGTGACTCGGGCCCCCCCAGCTACGCGGGCAGCGGCGGCAGGTCTCAAGCGACTCCAGTTTCCCTTCCTTAATTTATGTTGTCCTCATTTTGTTGTACCCTATGTCCCCAGTAGAGTTCAGTTTGCACCATATTTGGTCCGCTTTCATGTCACCCGTTGGCGAAGCTCAGCAGCACTGATCCACCCTGTGTGGGGGTATAACTTCATGACTATTATGTGATCTCCATACACCACTATGCAGTTTCTGTTGTTATGAAGTATTGTGCATTACACTGATGGCCACCACTTGTCTGTTTATCCTTTGTTGCTGTATGAGCACCGCTCAGATCGTATATTTTAAAAATGTGCAAAATGTTAATAAAAAGATTTAAACAAAAAAATGAGTGTAGTGACAGTTATAAGGAAGTCAATACTGACATCATAGGGGCAGGTTGATGAGGTATTGAGATTTTAGTGACCCGCTAATCCATTTATTCTGTGTAGAATGGCGAAGTTACTTGTGTGAGCAGTTTAAGGTTTGGCGATGTACATGGAGAGCAAGAGGGTTTTAGATTATTTTTCCGAAAGTCAGTAATAAGAAGACTAGTGTCAGGTGGTGGAGAAATTGTTTAAGATGTTTGCAAATTTAACCAGATTTTTTCTCAAGATGTTTAGGGAAAATTACACAAAATTACACTTTCATACTGAAATGTGGTCTGGCGGTATCCCACTTTACATTTTTAAATAAGCTCACACCCTGTATAAATAAATCTCACAGGATACTATATTCCAGAGAAAATATCTGTTGATGAGACATTTCTGTGCAAACCAGCAAAAGTGCCAGTGGCGGCTGCTCCACAATGGCGGAGGAGCATCGCCCCACTGCCTGGTGGAGAGCCAGCAAACGAAAAATAAAACGATGCTATAGCATCGTTTTATTTTTCGTTTGCCAGCTTGTGCATGGAGGAGTGGGGCAAGGGCTGGTGGAGGAGCAGTGCGTGTGCACTCCCTAAGTGCTTATGTGTGTTTGGCCGGCTGTCTCAGGCTGACCAAAACACAAATGCGCACATAGGTTTCTCCAGCCCAGCTGCATTGAGCAGCCGGCTGGAGAAACCCCACAAACTCCCTGGTCTGAGCAGGGAGTTTTTCCTGCCTGCTCAGACCAATGCCTGTGCTGCTCTGCAGCACAGGGATTGGCTGGGAGTCTGTCCCAGGGGCTGTTGGGACCCAGGAAGAAGAGGCCAGCAGGATTGACACGACTCGGGAGGCGGCCAGCAGCGTCAGGTAAGTTCTTAATAACCCATCTCTCCCCCTCCCCCATCCCGCGCTCGCTCCCCCGCACTCCCCCCACCTGCCTCACCACCTTTGTTAGTGACGGCCGCCACTGAAAAGTACACGTTCCGTTAAAACAAATGTATGCAAAGTCACGTAATACAAAATGTTGAGAAATTTCCAAATTGTGTGTAGAACACATTCCAGCAGTTCCCATTGGTGGAATTAAAATTTCACCCAGGCTTAGTTTTCACTGTCGTTGGCATGGCAATGGTTTAGTAGGTACAGAAAGTAAGCAAGCATTGTTTAGATGGTAAAGAGAATGCAAACTGTTTCTCTTTGAATGGATGTTGCCCTTAATTATCTCTTTTCCCCCTTTTTTGCTTTTTGCAGAGAAAGCAGAATGAGTTGATATGCAGAGGAAGATCTGTTTGCAGAATCGAAATCGAGGCTGTACAGGGATTCGACTCTGGGGTCCTTCACTGACCCTAAAGATGGAAAGCTCTACTAAATGTACCACAGGACCACAGTGGATACTGCTGAGGATTTTATCAGAAATGGCTTCAAATTGACGAGGGATGGCAAATTGGGGCCCGGAGTCTATTGTCAGCAGAGGGTTCCATGACGCCCGAAACTTCACCAAGAATCTTGTTAACAAAAATGTGATTCTAAAACTGAGAGTCAATATCAGTTAATGCATAAAGATGGAAGCAAAGGGGCAACTCATGCAGAAAACCTTGCAGAGTCAGTATGACTTTGCCTGGATTCCCTATGGGAACCCCTGGGTTAGTAGCTTCCAGGAGAGAAATTGTATTGCAGAACCAAGAAGGACTAAAGTCATAGGTGTAAGCTATGCACCAGGGATTCTGGTGAGCCAGCTGGAGGCCTTAATTAAACAATGCACAAAATAAAACGGTTGGTTGACACTGAAGGGAAGATTTGCCAACTTTTCACACAACACAGCGCAGCAATCAAAGGGACATATTTACAAGGGAATGGCGGAGCGTGGCGTTAAGCAAACATTGCTAACAACACGATCCTCTATTCTGAAAACGCTGGGATGAATCATATTCACAAGAATGCGGTGCACCCCTGCATTTCTCCTAGCACTAGCGCTTAATCTAGCTGCCTACCACCAACGCATGCACCCGTGCACCATAGTACAAGGGTGTCAGGGTTGGGGAGGAATGATTGTTTATGTGCAGGAAGGTGTCGCTTCCTGCACATAAGCAATCCAGAATGGCGATTTGTAACTTCTATGTGTGCTGCATTATGCAGCACACCTAGAAGTTGAAAATCGTCATATTTTAAGGTGTCCCTTCCTGCACATAAAGAATCATTCATGGCGTTTTGCTGTTTCTATGAGTGCTGCAGAATGCAGCACACATAGAAACAGCAAAAACAAGGAGAAATAAAGCATTTTTCCTCATTTCGCAGTGTTAAGACCAGGTTTTCCCTGCCTCCTATTTACACCACCCTTGCAAATAGGGGACAACATCAAAATCAATGGGTGTTGCAGTGGGCCTTATTTACAGGGCAGCGTTAAACCACGTGTAAATAAGGTGAAGGATTATCACCACACGTCATAAAAAGTGATGTTCCTGTGACAATAAAACCTTGTACATATACCCCAAAGTTTTTGTGCTCCGGTGGGTGAAAGACACAGAGCAGAGCAGAGCCATGTAAACTAACATATGGGGCCAAATGTACAGAACTTTTTTGCGGCTGGAATCACAGAAACGGCCCATTGCTTTAGGCAACTTTCCAAAGCTAATCATGATTTGTGTTGGAAAGTAAACCCCTTAACAACACTTTGTGCTGGGCTTGTGTCATTTTTGTGATGCAAATCCAGCACCAAGTATTAGTAACTCTGGGCCTGACTGTCTAGTGATCGTAAAAATAATCTGAAATAGTATCAATTAATGGGACAGTTCAGCTAAACTGAGATGTTTTTAGATAGATGCTAAAAATTTGTGAAGAAACATAGGGGGTATTTACAATAAAATGTCGGAGCGCGGTGTTACCTCAAAATTGGTAACACCCTGCTCCAACATTTTTAAATGCAGGGATGTGCTATATTTCTAAAAATATGGCACACCGCTGCTTTTCCCCTAGGGCTGCACTAAAAAAGTCATGTTGCAAGGGTGCCTGTGCTGCAGGGGCGATTGTTTAGGTGCAGGAAGGGACACCTTCCTGCACATAAACAATTTTGAAAGGCGACTGTTTCTATGGGTGCTGCAAAATGCAGAATGCATCACGCATAGAAAGAGCAAAATACGAGAAGAAATTAATAATTTCTCCTCGGATCACCATCCTAAAACCAGGTTTGCTTTGTAAATAAGGAAAAGGGGATACCGCCACCAGAACGTCACTATCAGTGACATTCTGGTGGCAATATTCCCTTGTAAATATGCCTCACATTTTCTAAGTTTACTTTTGTCTGCCAAGCGATCAGAGTCCTAGTCTCTGACTACCAGAGGATGCACCTCCATCACTTAGAGTGTTATTACTGAGCCGACCTCCAGCCCCTGTGTTGCTTGGGCTGGATTTGGAGTAGTTACAGCAATGAGTGGCCTTAGTAACTGCCACCATTGACGTAATGTCCGGTAACGATATTTGGGGTCGAAGTGGTCACATTCATCCGTTCAGAGATTAGTTTTATGCGGAAAGCAGTTCTCCTGGCTCCTTTACATCCTCCAGTGACATCAGTGCTTTGATGGATGAATTTCCATCTTTGATTGTTTACATTAAGTTCCAGTAGGGTACAGTAAATGCAGTAGGAACCCTTCATTGCAGATTGCTCCTAACCTTTTCCTTCTGTTTGCCTCCCAATCCTATGAGTATTTTATTGATTTGTTACCTCAAAGCTCTTTGAATGCCAGCTCTATATTTATTGGTCACATGTAAAAAGATCACTGCCAGAGAAGATGGTGTTTTTGTTCTAAAGTTATGGTGTCTATAACCAATAAAGTTTTGTTGGTCACTTGCTTTTGTTGGGCTGTGTTGTTGCTAGTGGCAGGCTCCAAGACTCCAGTCGTAGCCCCTGTCATACTGCTTTGTGTTGTTATTGTCACCTTTGCTAGGCAGATAAGAATCACTGCAGTTGGTAGGTGAGAGATCAAAAAGCAGGGTGGAGTCCAGCGGACCTGAGTGGGCCCCACTGGTGGTGCAAAAGTTTGGTGGCGGAGAAAGAATGAGTATAGAGCACTGGAGTGTCTGACGTCTCCTGCATCGCAGATTGTGTGGCAACTAAGCTTGACAGAGGCCAGCTTTACAACAGGCCTCCTTCACCACAGTACAAATACAGCAGCAATTGAGCTCCAAAGTAAGATGTTGCATCTTCGCTGTCACAGTTTGACTTGTCTTTCGGGCAGTCTGGCACTGCCAGATGGGCAAGCTCGAAAGGGCTAGTGTGTCGGCTGTTTTTTGTTTCGTCCCGTCACGGCACATGGGGAGAAAAAACAGAAAGCAGCCAATAGGGTTCACTGACAAAATAAGTAAAAAATATAGAAGATAATAATATTGATGTAAAAATATAGAATGCAAAAATATCGACTCCCTATTCCAGGTAAGTACAAAAATATCGAAAAAAATATTGATGTAAAAAATATAGTTGTACAAAATATTGAATTATATATATATATCACTGCTCCAAGGTTGTCCACCTGTAAGTAGCACTCGAGCAACAGCTTGATTCATGTGTAGGTAAGGACGGGGAACCGCCCGTAGGAGCCGCTCCATAGTGGTATTGCCTGACGCGTTTCGAATCACCATATGATTCTCTTCAGAGGCTTAAAATGGAACGGTGTGTGCAACCGCTAACCCACTTCTGACACACACCCCCAATGGGAGGCTCAAATGAAACTGTGTCTTCTGGGAAGTGTAGTGCGGGTAGCACATAATCAAGTCCTGTATGGACCCCACAGGTGGGCCCGTCCACGATCCTATGTACAGCTGCTGTTCCACTCTCGTGGCCCCCAATCTTACGGGGTGGTGCACACTCCGCGGCTGGACTGCCGCTTTATAAATCACTGCTCCAAGGTTGTCCACCTGTAAGTAGCACTCGAGCAACAGCTTGATTCATGTGTAGTTAAGAACGGGGAACCGCCCGTAGGAGCCGCTCCATAGTGGTATTGCCTGACGCGTTTCGAATCACCATATGATTCTCTTCAGAGGCTTAAAATGGAACGGTGTGTGCAACCGCTAACCCACTTCTGACACACACCCCCAATGGGAGGCTGTTTTTTGTTTCGTCCCGTCACGGCACATGGGGAGAAAAAACAGAAAGCAGCCAATAGGGTTCACTGACAAAATAAGTAAAAAATATAGAAGATAATAATATTGATGTAAAAATATAGAATGCAAAAATATCGACTCCCTATTCCAGGTAAGTACAAAAATATCGAAAAAATATTGATGTAAAAATATAGTTGTACAAAATATTGAATTATATATATATATATATATATATATATATATATATATGATAGATATATATAATATTAAATATGTTAAATAATAAAATTAATATAAAAAATAAAGTAGATTTAATATACATGAAAGAAAATATAATAAATATACTTAGTAAAAAAAAGTTAAACACACATACATAATAATTCATATATATTTCCTTTAAAAACAATTAATAAACTATTCATTTTAATTTATTTAATAATTTTAAAATTATATAGAAATTAACATATATATATATATATATATATATGTCATGAATGATGTAATATGTGATGTCATCAGCAGTGCATTGCGGGGGCGCAAGTTATAGTTAGCTGAACTAACTATAACGGCCGAATTTCTCTTGTTTTGTATGACTGAAATGTCCAACTAACTATAACGTCCCTGAAACCTGTGTTTTTTTCCAGTGAATTTCAAAGGTTTTTTAAATGCTAATTTCTAACTATAACGTCCCTGAAACCTATGGTTTTTTCAGTGAATTTCTAAGGTTTTTTAAATGCAAATTTCTAACTATAACATCCCTGAAACCTATGGTTTTTTCAGTGAATTTCAAAGGTTTTTTAAATGCTAATTTCTAACTATAACATCCCTGAAACCTATGGTTTTTTCAGTGAAAATATATATATATATATATATATATATATATATTTGAGATAAGGGAGACTGAGGGGCCCATCGTCACATTTTGGGGGTGGGGGTCAATTTCTGCTACGCCACTGCCTGTCGCTTCAATATATTCTAGTTGACGTGATTTGCTGCTGCCAATGCCAAAACCTAAACAAATTGTTTTTTTTTCTAAAAATAATTTGCTTTGTCAAGAAGAACACATTTTGCAGAACTCCTCTGTTCCTGTGTTTAGCCATAGGAATGTGGCACGCCCAAACCTGCACCGGAAATGTCAGTTTTAACAAAAATGCAAACTGCAATCCGAGTCAGTGGGCTTTGAAAGGCAGAAAGATGGATGTGAAAAGATGCACCCACTGGCTGCTGCTATAGACCTGTTTCAACATGTCACACAGCAAGGAGTCTTGGGGAAACTGCTGTCTGCTCAGACCTAAACTGTCCCACCTAATCCAAGGGGGTCTGGGGGGAAACGAAAAAACAAATATACTCTGCTATTGGGGAGACGCAGGCTGTGCACATGCACACAGGTACACACCAATGGTGCACATTTGACGCTGCCTGCGCTAAAACTAGCAAACACCAGGTGAAGGGCGATAATCTAGCTAGGCATGGGCTCGCCCCTACATTCATCCAAGGTCTCGTGTCACCTTATTTCCCCATCCGACTGTTGAGATCAGCTAGCCTGGCCCTATGCACCGTGCCCAGGTTTCGCCTGGCCCGCATGAAGGGCCGCTCCTTTGCATACTTAGGCCCTAAACTCTGGAACTCCCTTCCTTTGGCTCTCAGGAACTGCCATTCTCTACTCAAGTTCTATAAGAATTTGAAGACTTTGCTCTTCAGCTGCTCTTAATGAGCTCAGTGGGTTCTGATTCAGGTTTATGCACCTAGCGCCGGGAGACCCTTTTGGGTAGCTGCGCGCTCTACAAGCTCGGTAAATAAAATAAATAAAAATAAATAAATAATCTCAGATTGCGTTTCAAGTGGTGCGCCAGAGGGGAGACATCCATTACCATTGCATCGCAATGCCTTTACATCGCGGGTATTACAACACAAGCCGTTACAACGACTTGCGCTGGATGGCGCTCTAACCTAAGAAATAGTATGATTTACTATTCCAACACCTTCCCTACTGTACGTAGACTGGTTTTGGAATAGTAAATCATACTATTCCTAAGTCCAGCGCCCTCCAGCGCAAGTCGTTGTAACGACTTGTGTTGTAAAAACTGCGATGTAACGTACCGCGATCATTTTGATCGCGTTGTAACGTCACATATTCGCGCCAGAGCCCTAGCTCCCACTGGTGTATCAGGAGCAGTGGCACCGGGGCCCAGAGGCCTGAGGGGCAACTGAACGCTGTCCATCCAGAGGCCATGGGGCCCATGTCGGTCCTTGCTCTAGGGCCCACGCCACACACGCGAGGCCACGGCGTGATAAAATGAGACCCTTTACATTTTAAGAAACAGCAGGCTTGACGATGACCAGCATCACAGAGGTTACACTGGACTTCAGTAGTCTTTCTGTTTCTCGCTTTTTAATAATGCAGCCCGCAAAATGCTTCACACACACAGACGCGCATGCGTGACCATCGATAACGTATCTAATGAACACCTTATATTTTTTTCCGATGTCATTTTCTCACATTCCTTTGTTGTGCACTACTGAAGTACAGTCTCTGGGTGAGCACAGCCTGATTACTGACTGCAAGTGTCACACAAGCCTCAACTCGTTACAGACTGAACAGAGGCACTTGTAGACTGTGGCCAAGGAAAAACGTCCAGGCACAAAAAAGCACAGCAATGAACAACTGATAGACGTCAACACCTTCAACCCCCTTACCTGTCCAAACAGCCACACCAGCAGGACCCCAAATACACAGAAACACAACAACTAAGAAAAATGAGTCCACACATTTGAATGAAATATGAAGGCTACTGTAGACAGCGTGCGTGTGGTCTCTCTTGGACCCAGCTGAAGTATTGGGGGATTATGAACACTGGGCTATGTGTACCCAGCAAGCAAACACAAAACATACACACACGCAAGGGAAGCCACGCTAATCAAAAGAAAATAACACATTGAAGCAACAGACCCCAAAAGACATCAATATTCTGTTTCAAACTGGCAGTACTGTAGATGCTCAAAACCCCTCATGCCAGAGTTGAATCCCACAAAAACCACCCCTGTCTGCCAGTGCTTTAAATGGAAACATACATGTGCTAGTACCCTCTCTTTAGAGTACCTGTTTGCTCTTCAGATGTTCCGGTGCTCCTCCGTTGTAATGTTTTGCAGCAGCACTGAGAAGTGCAGGTATTGTATTGTATTGTAATTGCATTTATATAGCGCTTACTACCCCTGACGAGGCGTTGAAGCGCTTTTGGAGGTACTCTCCCCTTCAAATTAAAGAAGTGCCGGTGCTCAGTACCGGACAGAACCGGCCCATTTAAAGCACTAACTGGTCCGCCCGATTAGCACCAGGCCAACACTCACGGCGCAGGGCTGTGTGACACTAATGTGGGACAGACACTTGCAGGCTTCAATTCAGATTCACCCAAAATGTGTTTTCGTGTAGAAACATGCAAAGGGTGTGTCAAAAGTCGCGTTAGGTTCAAAAAGGTGTGCAAAAAAAGCTCATCACCCAAAAAAAACATTGATTGTCAGCACTTTTCGGTGAGCTGCCTGCTGCCAACATTTTACCTCATTTGCCTCTTTTGACTTGTGTAACACCAAATTAGGGGATTAGCTGTATAAGTAATTTTTGTATTTATTATTTTCAAAAACACTCGACTTGATTTCCCAAACTCGATTTTCTGCCAATAAATCGTTTTAAGAAGGAGCTATACTGATTCCAAGCCCTGGAATTTGCAAGCCTCAGGTTGACACGCGGTAATGGTGCTCAGTGTGCCGATTTGGAAAGATGAAAGGCTGAGGTGGCCCTTATTGGAACTCTTGGCAGACAGGTGTCAGCAGTAGCGGCTCGTGTAGGGAGTGCAGCGGGGTGGTGAGGCGGGGCGGGGGAGGGGCAGGGTGGGGGGTAGTAAACTCCGGCTCATGGCCAACCGGAGTAATGTAAGTAAATAAATAAATAAAACTAATTTCATTGCGCGCGCCGAAACGCCAAATGCGTTTCAGCGCGTGCAACGATATTCGTTTTATTTATTTATTTACTTACATTACTCCGGTCGGCCATGAGCCGGAGTTTACTACCCCTCCACCCTGCCCCTCCCCCGCCCCACCGCCCCGCGGCACTCCCTCCATGAGCCGCTACTGGGTCACGTCCTGCACAGACCAAGGGTCAGTGGCGGTTGGATTTATTCACTAATAATGCGGTCCCCTGGGCTATATTTTTTTATTGCCCACGGGACCTGGCCCCCTGGGGGCTGATTAAAACGAAGCGCGGGAGACCGTGCTTTGTTTTTTTAATTTTTCGGCCGGATTCGCACACCCTGCGTGAATTCTGCCAATTGTTTTTCTTAAAAAATGCTTTTTTTTGGCCCTGGGGGTCCCTGTTGGACCCCTTGAGCAGGCCTAGGGGGGTCACGGTGTTTCTACCCTGCCCCCTTTTCTTGTTTTTTATCTTTTTTTTACTATTGTCTTGTGACTTGGTTCTACCGAGTCACAAGATGGCTGTCAACACATTCTGGTTTGGAGTGTTGGCAGCCAATTTGAGTGAAGTTCGTGCTCCGGAGGGTTCGCGAACCCTCCTCGGTGCTCAGATATCGATATTTTTATTTCTTGAATTTCTCAGCAACTACTGAATGGATTTACACCATTTAAAAAAAAGGGCGCTTTCTGAACCAAGAGCCTTTTTGCCAAATTTGGTGTAATTCCGTTCAGCAGTTCGGACTGTAGCAGTGTCTAAAGTTTCCTATGGAAATTACCATAAGGAAAACGCGTTTTGGGACCCCCTTTTTTCTCGGCCCCCGCTTGACAATTCACCCCGAAACTTTCAGGACAGGAGCTGACCTGAGTGAACCATTAGTTTTTAAAATTTCGCGAAGGTTCGTCAAACGGCGCCAAAGATATTAGCAAAAGAAAAAACGCTTTTTGAATAGAAACAAGGTCCTAACTATAACTACCTACTGGTGACCACCAGTAGGCAATATATATATATATATGTATATGTATATATGTATATGTATATATATATATATATATCACGGTTGCTCGAAATGCATCTGCTACCAGCGAAACAAAAACGAGTGCAGACCTCCAGTAGTGCAGATTATTTTATTTTGTGTCAGTCTTCTGCCATAACGCGTTTCGGCCGTACAAGCGGCCTTGATCACATGACAGCGCCCAGCATGTCACCCCACAAATTTAAAGTGCCAGTGCTAATTTATTCATAAAAATAGACAAACTATTAGGATCATTCCACACATTTTCGCTTGAATGCTTTCAATACATATTGAATAACATTTTCAATATCCATTACGCTCTTAGCATATAAAATATTCATCATTATAGGAATATAAATATTGGAAAAACTATATAGTCCAAATGCTATAATACATCAGGATGTCAGCTTAAATGCATATTGACCCGTCTTGTCATATTTCATGAATTACAATATTATGTGAAAAAAATATACACAAACTTAAAGTGCCCCCTAAACGTGGAAATAAACTAATTGCAACAAGTCCTTGTCAACAAAATTAACTTGAATAAAGTACATAATAAATGAATTTATCAAAAATCCCGAATTCCTCTGCTCAATATGCCTCATATTGTTCATATAATCATAATAAATGTAAGGCTTATATTGGGCCTTTACTGATTGAAAGTATTCCACTGCTGTGCATCAATTTTTCCTGGCATTAATGCCTTTTGTGCACTTCAGTGGACCATTCAAGATCCATATCGCCTTGTTTTAATAAATATATAAAGTGACATTGTGCAACAGTACTTCGGAATAAAGTGACTTGTGCCTATTAAAATTCAGCTATAGAGAAATTAGAAGTTCATATTTTTGAAGATATACAATCAATCACAGTACAACATTGGATCCATTACGTCCCTAAGGGAATCTCATAGTAAATCAGATTTTTTGATATTTTGATTTTTGCTAAAAAGTGGCCCAACCAACAATAACAATAGAAAGGTATCATTAAAACCCTGTTTAAAATGACCATAAATGAAACACTACAATAAAACCACCCATGTCTAAAACCATTCCTTAAAAAGCAAGGCTAGTTCTAAAACAACGGATAGTTGAACTGCTGTCTCATAACCAGGGGCAATAGAAAGAAAACCTTAATGAGTATCACTATAAAGTTTTCTATAAAAATAATAACAATTTCATTGCTTTAAATTCACATTCAGAAAGGTTGACCCGTCTATTGTTGTATGCCATTGATACATTCATATTAATCATAGAAAAGTATAAAGATCTTCTGTAATGTTGAGCCCGCCCGGAGACTTGGAGTCGAACTCCAATATATAACTTGTCTCCAAGCGTCTCAGTTTTGCTTCTCTATCACCCCCTCTTTTCATTATGGGGATGGCTTCAATGGCATAATAACGCAAATACTTTGGGATGCTATCGTGTACAGTTTGAAAATGCCTTGCTACTGGGTAGTTCTGGTCCTTATTAATTATTGCCCTAATGTGTTGCAATATGCGTTTATGGACTGCCAATTTGGTGCTGCCTATGTATCTCAAATGCAGTCACATTCCAAGACATACACACAATATTCTGTCTTGCATGTTAGATGTTGCTTGATTTCCTTAATTGTTTCAGAAAAGGCAGTTGTGTATATCTTGACATTGATTCCAAATTGGCAGGCCTTACATGATAGACATTTAAAAAAACCATTTCTTATAGTCAACCACATATCTTTGCGGCTACTCTCCTGGCAATTTTGGACTAACATATTCCCCATACTCATTGATTTTCTGAATGTTATCGAGGGATTAGAGGGCATCAGGTCACCTATCACAGGCTCATCCTGGATAAAGTGCCAATTGTGTCTAATGATGCTCCTCAGTTGTTGTTCCTGTTTAGAGTAGGTTAGGATGAGCCTTACAGGTTGTGTATTCTGTTCTACAGTCACCTGGGATGATTTAGACTTATAGACAAGGAGATCCCCCCTAGTCCTCGCTTGAGATTTTCTCATAGCGGCATCCACTATTTCAGTGCTGTAGCCCCTGGCTAGAAATCTGGCACGACTTTCCATTTGCTTCATCCTCGCATCCTCAGGATTACTACAGATGCGACGGATGCGGAGCATCTCCCCATAGGGAATGCTCCTAATTAAATGTGCAGGATGTGCGCTCGACGCATGTAAAAGTGTATTCCCTGCCGTAGGTTTTCTAAAAAGGGTGGTAATTAAGACATTATTGTCTACTAAAATTTGAACATCCAAAAAAGTCACTGAGTGCCTACTGATGGTAAAAGTGAATTTAAGATTAAAATCATTTTGATTGATCTCATCTACAAATTTTAGGGCACTTTCTTCACTTCCTCGCCACACAATAAAAAGATCGTCAATAAAACGCATCCAAGAGACAATGTTAGTGGTGTATACTTGTTCATATTTTCTCATGAGGACCAGTTCCTCCCACCAGCCCATAAACAAACAGGCATAACTGGGGGAGAAACTGGCCCCCATGGCTACACCCTGAGTTTGTTGGTAAAACTGGCCATTAAAAAGGAATAGATTATTTTCCAAGCTAAAAAGCAGCATATCTAACAACATACGTGTGTGTTGTGCATACATCATAGGTCTTGTGCTAAGGAAATACTCCACAGCCCTCAGGCCATCCTGGTTTCTAATGCAGGTATACAAAGAACATACATCTAGTGTTACAAGCAATAGATTAGAATCCCATGACATATCATTGATTTTATTTAAAAAGTCACTTGTGTCCTGGATATATGATTTTAACTGTTTCATGTGAACCTGTAGAAAATAGTCTATGTACCTGGAGAGATTTTCCAGTGGCCCGTCACACGCTGCAATGATCGGCCTGCCTGGCGGATTCTCCAAGTTCTTATGGACTTTTGGTATGAAATACATATATGGCACCAACGGATGTTCTTTTTTAATAAATTTATATTCATCCCAACTCAAAAGTCCTAAACTCTTCCAGGCCAACAAATTCTTAGACAGGGAGTCCTGAGTGCTCTTGTATTTAAGTGGAGTACTTTTTCTATAGCATTGTGAATCACTTAGTTGACTGTATGCTTCCTTCAGATAGTCTTTCATAGGCCAAAGGACGATGTTACCGCCCTTGTCAGAGGTTCGAATCACCACATCCTCTTTCTGTAGTTTTAAAATCAATTGATTGTACTTTCTCTCTCTGTTGGTATAAACTTTTTTCGATCTATTAGTGGTGTGAGTTAATTTCTTGATCTGACTTACAACTTGATCACTAAATGCATCAAGACCATCACGTGCTGCCACGGGGACAAATTTTGATTTCATTTTGAATGGGGTCTCTGGCCTGGCCTGACCAGACAAAAGAGGGATATTCTGGCAGCTAAATTGTTCCCCGCTCTCCAATTGACACAGATCTTGATATAAGTCAATATCCGAGACCAATAGTCCCGGAAAATCATTGATCAATGGGTTTTTGGTGGTTGTGGCCATTCTATCAGGTGTCGACCGTTGTAGATGGAATTTTTTAAGTTTTAATTTGCGTATGAATTGATACACATCAGCTCTTGTTCTGGTGTACTGGAAGCTTGACTCTGGGCAGAAGGAGAGTCCCAGGGAGAGTAGCTGGGTTTCTGCTGCTGACAGGTTGATTTTGGCAAGATTTACAATTGTGTTCGCCTCCTGTTTTTCAGATTCTCCGTCAGAGCTTTGCTTTTCTCCATTTCGATCTGCTAGTTTCGCTTGGCTCGGCCTCGGCCCCGCTTCTTGGGCTCTCCATTTCCTACGAGCCTGGCGTCTCTCCCTTCTCCTTTGGGATTTGGTTTTATAGCAATTTCTTGTTTGCGTGGTCGCAATGTATCCCTTCTGCCCTGTTTTAAAATGCCTAATTCTTCCCCCAATGTCAGCCTAATTCCTTGCTCGACATTTGATCTGCCACCTTCATTGTCTGATTCACTCTCGGGTACTGAACTTGTCTCCGACTGTGAAGACAATTCAACGCGCTGTTTATTTGCTCCATTATCCCCCTGCAGCCGCTTATTTGCTGTTGCTACCCTCAGTGAATCATATCGTCGTGCGAAAGTGAAAATTTGGCCATTAATATAGTCGTCACGGTCTCTTTTAAATTTGTATGCCTTACGTATCTTAATTTTTTCTTCCTCTTTAGCCAGTCTGTTTATCATTTCTTCCCTCATTTTATGTCCTGATCGAGAATCACCTTCTTGCTGTTTGATATTTTCCTCCAGGGCTTCAATCTTTATTTGTAGGTCAGCCCTATCTGTTTCAGCGTACTTCACCAGTATCTGAACCAGTCTTCTAGACGATTCGAGGTTACATTCACCCCACTCCGCCATCATCAGGGGGTTAGGCGCCTCATAACTAGGGGCATATATATATATATATTACCTACTGGCGGTCACCATAGTTAGGACCTAGTTTCCCTAGGAAAAGCGTTTCTTCTTTTTGCAAGTATCTTAGGCGCCGGTTGACAAATCTTCGTAAAATTTTCAAAACTAATGGGGCGCTCTGGTCAGCTCCTGTTTTGAAAGTTTCGGGGTGATTCGTCAAGCGGGGGCTGAGAAAAAAGGGGGGTCCCAAAACACGTTTTCTCCATGTTAATTTCCATAGGAAACTTTTGTCGCAGCTACAGCCCGAACTGCTCAACGGAATTACACCAAATTTGGCAGAGAGGTAGCTCTTTGTCCAGAGTGCACTCTTTGCTTTAAATGATGTAAATCCGTTCAGTAGTTCCTGAGAAATTGAAAAATAAATAAATATAGATATCTGGTGACCGTGGTGGATCCGCGAACCCTCCCGATCACAAGCTTTTCTCTGATTGGCTGCCAACACTTCAAATCAAGTGTTGGCAGCCATCTTGTGACTCGGTTGAACCGAGTCACAAGAAAAAGGTGAAAAAACAACATAAGGGGGCAGGCTGGAAACACCGTGACCCCCTAGGCCTGCTCAGGGGGTCCCACAAAGACCCCCAGGGCCAAAAAAACATTTTTTTAAAAGAAATCTGGTGGGATTCGCGTACCGTACGCGAATCCTGCTGACAAAATAAAAAAAAACAAAGCACGGTATCCCGCGCTTCGTTTATATAAGCCCCTGGGTGGGCAAGGTCCCGGAGGCAATAAGGAAAATATATGCGGTGGCCAGCGGGACCCCCGCAGCCCCGGTGACCACCACTTCCCCGGGGCTTGTGTAAATTATGTGTGGGGGGCTCCTGCCCCCATGCTGCCCCGGGGACTGCCACCCTCCCGGGGCTGCACAATATTAAATGTTGTGTGGGTAGGCCTTCTGCCCCTCCCCCACACTGCCCCGGGGACCACCATCTTCCAGGGGCTTTGAGCAAATACAATACGGGGGTCCGTAGCAGACCCCAGCCCTGGGGACCACCACCTCCCCTGGGCTTTAATCTGTTGGGAGGGGGGCCATGCAGCCCTCCTCTTGGAGCCCTCCTTGGCCCTGGGGACCGCTACCCCCCAGGGCTGGCTCCAGGAAACCTAGTCTCACTTCCATGAAGCACAGCATATTGCTTTTGGGCAAAGTTGGCCAAAAGCAAGCCGGCTCCCACAGGAGGCTGGGAGCTGGCAGAAACCGCATAGGCATTTGGGTTCCCCTGCCGGTCCCCAACATGAGGGCCGGCCCCGGCGGATGGGGTCCCAGGGCCAAAAGTGGCCCAGGAAATGGGGGCTACGCGGCCCCCCTCCCGTTATATTAAATAAAAAAATAAAAATTCAAAGAGGCAAAGCCCCGGGGGATGGGGTCCCCAGGGCCAAAAAAGGCCTCAGGAGGGGGGCATCGCGGCCCTGCTCCTTTAAAAAAATGACCCAAAAAAATATAAATATGTGGCCATGCCCCAGACGGCCATGGGAGGGGGGCGAGCGGCCCCTTCACATTTTTTTTTCTTAACAAAAAAATGAATCAGGCTGGGTGAAGAGGTCCCCATGGCCCAACAATAATTAAGGGAAGGGGGGCCACACAGCCCCCCTTCCAAAAACAAAGGAAAAAAAAAAGCTGGCATCTTGCTGGAGGCCCCGCCCCCTCCCTGCATGACTCTGCAAAAGGGCACGTTTGGGGATGGGGGATTAAGTCCCCTAGAATCTTAAGGGCCCTTAGGGGCCAACTAGCCCACCAGGTATCTCCAGTAAGCCCCACACAGTGGGTTGTTGAGAGCTGGTCCGAGGCCACGCCCCTTTTTACACCACTCTGCAAATGCACTCTGCAAACGCGCCTCCTGGCACACTGCTAGTATTTGTAATTAAAATTATTTAACAAAAACATTAATTATTACATACATTTACTTTTCTTATTTCCTACCCACACAATTCACAACCTAAATCTAAATTTTAAAAAAAATGTACTTCCTCAACTAACATAATTAATTACCAATTATATATATATTATTAATTTTTTTTAAAAACTCATTAAAAGTATTTAACTTTCCACACTTTGCCCCTATAATCCCCACAACCCACAGTTAAAATTAAACTATAAAATAATTAATTACACAATTAAAACTTATTTTCAATTAAAAAACCAATAGTATTTAACAACTAATTATAAAGTAAGTAAAATTAATTTATTCCCACACTGTACCCCATAACAATAAAACCCACACACAAAAAATATAAACAAATACCCTAATTAAATATAAATTAATTAGTTAATATTAATGATAAACTAATTTTTAATTAATAAACAAAAATTACTTCCCACCCTTTACCCCTATAAACCCCACAACCCACACCTAAAATTAATTACACAAATTCCATATCTAATTTTCAATTAATTACTTAATATTAATGAACAACTAATTGTTAATTAATTAAACATAAATTACATCCCACCCTTTACCCCATAAACCACACAACCCACACTTAAAACAAATCACACAATTACCATAATTAATTATCAATTAATTAGTTAATATAAATTAACAACTAGTTATTAATTAATTAAACATAAATTACTTCCCACCCTGTACCTCTATAAACCCGACAACCCACACCTAAAATTAATTACACAATTTCCATAATACATTTTCTATCAATTAATTAAAATTAATTAAGAACTAATTATTAATTAATTAAAAATAATTTACTTCCCACCCTTTACCCCACAACCCACACCTAAAAAATCACAGAATTACCATAATCAATTATCAATTAATTAGTTAATATTATTTAACAACTAATTATTAATTAATTAAACATAAATTACTTCTCACCCTTTACCCCTATAAACCCCACAACCCGCACCTAAAATTAATAACACAGTTTCCATAATTAATTTTCAATCAATTAATTAATATAAATTAACAACTAATTAATAATTAATCAAAAATAAATTACTTCCCACCCTTCCCACCCTTTACCCCTATAAACCCCCCAACCCGCAACTAAAAAATTACACTATTACCATAATTAATTATCAATTAATTTATTAATATTAATTAACAACCAATTAATAATTAATTACAAATAAATTACCTCCCACAATTATCGCTATAAATTCTAAATTAAATAAATAAAAAATAATCATTAATTTATTATAATTAAATTACCTCCCACCCTATTCCCCTATAAACCCACAACCCAATACGGAACTAAAAAATGCAAAATTTTATTAAAATAAAATTCATAACTAGTAACAATTTAACACATATATTAAAAAACATAAGCAATACTTATACAAAAAAATCATACATCACATGCATTTAAAATATAAACAAAAATACATAACACTAATTAAAAATTCGATATTTGAAACATCTATATTTTTGAAAATATTAATTACTTCTATATTTAAAAAAATGATATTTCTTACCTTAAATTCGATATTCTTGACCATGATATTCTTGCTGTCGATATTTCTGAATCACGATAATTCCAACTCAATATTTGTGTAAGTCGACATTTCCAACTCGATATTCTGTCTCAGCACCAGCCAACAGGACTGAAAAAAGCAAAAAGGCAAACCAGCCTTTCAAACTGGCTCATCTAGCAGTGCCAGGCTGCCTGAGAGCCAGTCCAACACTATCACCTTTATAAGTGTGCATCAGGTGCCAAATTGTAAAGGACCAGGCTGGGAGAAATATATTTTTCAGGGGTCATGGCCCACATCAACAACAAATGACAATACTAAAGAGGAACTTGAATGGATGGAATCAGGATTCTCCCCCGTACAACCTGCCCCACTGCGCCTGTGTCGAAATCAGGTTGCTTCGACATTAGAGTTCTCGTCTTCTTGAACATCACTTGTGGCTGTGTCTGGACTATATACACCTTTATGATGTTTGCTGATGATAACATTATAGTCATCAAGCTTAGAGAGGTCCAAGAGTTTCAGTACTCTGAGGCAACTTTGGGCAGGACAGTTCTTAAAGTCTCTGCTAAAGCAGTCCAAAAGGCAACCCCATTGTTTAGTGTAAGCTTTCGCCTCTACCAGCACCAGTTTCACCAGTTTCTCCATGCTCAGAACCCAGCATAGTCTTTCAGCCGATTTATGCTCAGACGTGGAGTTTGCTGACTTCAGAGGTTTAGTATAGTTTAGTTGGCTGCAAGAAGGAGATAGGATATCAGTTTGTCTAGTGTGAAGTAGAGTGAGTAGATATCTGGTATGGAGCATCCCAATAGAATGACCTTGGACCATCTGGTCAGGTCTTAACCAGTGATGTGTTCAATAATGGTCAATATTGAGGACCAGAAGAATTGTATTTTGGGACAAGCCCAAAGTATGTGGGTATGGGATGCGGCAGCCATGCACCCCCTCCAGCAGAGAGGACTACCCCCTTTCTTCCTTTTAGCTAGGCATGTTTGGGTGTAGAATCAACAGTGTTGGACTTGGCCCTTTTTGGCTAAGTTCCTTAAACTTTTTGCTTTCCCCCTAGATCTTTTTTCTGACATGGTGTTGCCAACTTAGATGCTTTGGGCACTTTGCCACTGCTGATCAGTGTCAAAGTGCAAGTGCTCCCTGTGTAAAGTGTAATGGTAATTGGTTGTCCATGATTGGTATGTTTGCCTTACTAGTAAAGTCCCTAGTAAAGTGCACTATGTGTGCCAGGGCTAATAATGCAAATGCTACTAGTGGGCCTGCAGCACTAATTGTGCCATCCACACCAGTAGCCTTAAAGAGAGAACTCAGGCCTGCCACTGCAGTGCCTGCGCGCAGTTTGTTAAACTGCCATGTTGTCCTGACAAGTGCACCCACTTGCCAGGCCTTACCCTTCCCTTTCTATGCACATCAGACACCCCTATGGTAGGTCCAAGGTACCCCCAGGGCAGGGTGCAGTGTATGTGAAAGGTAGGCCATGTACTAAGGTGTATACCATGTCCTAATAGTGAAATACTCTCCATTTCGTTTTTCACTGTTGAAAGGCCATCTTGCCCATAGGACTGAATGGGGAGGTTATGTAATAGGTTTCCAGCCTATCTTCCCAAAGGCTTAAGATGGAGAGGTGAAGTTTAGTATGCCTGAACTCACAATTCAATAACACATCTTTTTGTGAAGGTGGTTTTTGCATTGTGTGTTTAGAAACCACTCTTTTAGAAGTGGCTGGGTTTTTGTGCTCTAACATTTCTGCGTGTCTCTGCCTGGTTGTAGATTGACTGTCTGGATCTGAAAGTGATAGGATCTGGGGAATGTCTTGACCCAGGGGAGGAGGTGAGACAGCAACAGGCTGACCTGCATCTGGAGTGTAGGGGGGAGGAGTAGCCCCTGCAGGTGAAGAGGCCTGGGCTGCAGCCATAAAACAATGGCTCCATCCCCTGCTGAGTGATTGAGGATCCAGACCCCCACTATCAAAGGAATAAGGTGTCACTGGCAGGGAGACACCCAGAACTGGTTTAGACAGGGGTTAGTGCCCCCCTGAACACAAAGACTTCTAAGACATTTAGGGGTATAACTATGAGAGCTGAAACTTCTGGTCTTTGGAAGGGAATGGAATGGAACTGTTCAAGACTGAACAGGACTGAAACTACTTTGTGGTCAAGAGGATCTTCTGCCAAGGAAGCTGAATAGACTGAAGGAAAGGACTGACCCTTGCTGTGTGTTCTGGGGCTGGCCTGCAGTTTGCTGCTTTAACCAAGGAGAGGCTAAAGGGACTTTGCTGTGTGCTGTGTCCCCCTTCTTGAAAGGACGTTGCTGTGCTGTGTGCTGAAGTAACTTAACCCCAAGGGCCCGAGGAGAGCTGGCTCCCTGTTGTGGAAACTCAGGAACACAAGATTTTCCAGAAGTGTCTCAGCGGCGCTGTGTGCGTATGCTTTGTGCAGCCTGAGACCTTCGAAAGAAGTGCCCTATGATCGTGGGCACCTGGAGTCCAAGCGAGTCTCAGCGACACTGTGTGCGTGTGCTTTTTGCAGCCTAAGCCCTTCGTGAGGATTGTCCTGTGATCATGTGCACCCGGAGTCCAAGTGAATCTCAGTGACGCGGTGTGCGTGTGCTTCGTGCAGCCTGAGTCCTTCGTGAGGATTGCCCTGTGATCGTGCCCACCGGGGGCCTGATTCACAGAACTAACTTACGTCAAAAACGTAAAGTTAGTACTTTTTGGTATTCACAGAATACACTTACTCATTTTGGTATTCACAGAATGAACTTACTCATTTCGGTATTCACAGAAGTTAGTAGTCCTAACTTTAGGACTCTAAATGCCTTCTGTGAATACCGAAAGTCTAAAAGTTAGGATTTTTCTCAGTTTAGGAGTAGTAAAGTTAGGACTCCTAACTTTAGGACTCCTAAATGCCTTCTGTGAATACCGAAAGTCTTAAAGTTAGGATTTTTCTCAGTTTAGGAGTAGTAAAGTTAACTTTACTACTCCTAAACTGAGAAAAATCTAACTTTAAGACTTTCGGTAGAGTAGTAAAGTTAGGACTCTAACTTTAGGACTCCTAAATGCCTTCTGTGAATACCGAAAGTCTTAAAGTTAGGATTTTTCTCAGTTTAGGAGTAGTAAAATTAACTTTACTACTCCTAAACTGAGAAAATCCTAACTTTAAGACTTTCGGTATTCACAGAAGGCATTTAGGAGTCTTAAAGTTAGGAGTC
The DNA here is from genome assembly GCA_963921515.1 of Calotriton arnoldi. Classification (NCBI taxonomy): domain Eukaryota; kingdom Metazoa; phylum Chordata; class Amphibia; order Caudata; family Salamandridae; genus Calotriton; species Calotriton arnoldi. Next base: position 1,162,391 of record CAWUFW010004550.1, read on the forward strand.
CTAACTTTACTACTCCTAAACTGAGAAAAATCCTAACTTTAAGACTTTCGGTATTCACAGAAGGCATTTAGGAGTCCTAAAGTTAGGACTACTAACTTCTGTGAATACCGAAATGAGTAAGTTCATTCTGTGAATACCAAAATGAGTAAGTGTATTCTGTGAATACCAAAAAGTACTAACTTTACGTTTTTGACGTAAGTTAGTTCTGTGAATCAGGCCCCAGAAGTTCAAGTGTGTCTCAGCGACGCTGTGTGCATGTACTTTTTGTAGCCTGAGACCCTTGTAAGAATTGCCGTGATCGTGGGCACCAGAAGTTCAAGTGTGTCTCAGCGACGCTGTGTGAGTGTGCTTTTTGCAGCCTGAGACCCTCGTAAGAATTGCCCTGTGATCGTCGGCGCCCGGAACTCAAGTGAGTCTCAGCGATGCTGTGTGCGTGTGCTTCGTGCAGCCTGAGACCTTCGTGAGGATTGCCCTGTGATCGTGTGCACCCGGAACTCAAGTGAGTCTCAGCGACGCTGTGTGCGTGTGCTTCTTGCAGCCTGAGACCTTCGTGGGGATTGCCCTGTGACCGTGCACACCCGAAGCTCAAGGGAGTCTCAGCGATGCTGTGTGCATGTGCCCTGTTGCAGCCTGAGACCTTCGTTGTCGCCATCGGCCCGGAAGCAACCAAGTCACATCGGAGGCCCAAGTCACGAGAGGCGGAGAGGAGAGCGAGGTCGCACCCCCCAGGTAACATGTGTCGCCGCCTGGGGCGGGGTGCGGGCTCGGAGAGAGACGCTATCAGCCTCTCCCCTTCTTGCAGCGCGAGCCTCTGTTCCAGCTCGTATCGTGGCCCGTACGTGCCAAGGAGTGGCAGTACTGGGACCGGAGTGTGGAGCTGCACTGCGGTTTACACCATACCCGTGTTGGGGGCATATGTTGGCGGAAGCTGACCGTGAGTCAGTAGGAGTGGCAGAGAGACCGTCTGAAGCACAGTGATCGGTGCCGAAGTGCCGTGCACATTGCATTGTTTCTGCAATACGAACTGCCTGATTGTTGCCTTGCACATTGCATTGTGTTTCTGCATAACGAACTGCCTGATTGTTGCATTACGCATTGCATTAGTTTGCATAACGAACTACCTGATTGTTGCATTACGCATTGCATTATTTCTGCATAACGAACTGCCGGATTGTTGCATTACGCATTGCATTCGTTTGCATAACGAACTGCCTGATTGTTGCATTACGCATTGCATTTGTTTGCATAACGAACTACCTGATTGTTGCATTACGCATTGCATTATTTTGGCATTACGAATTGCTTGATTGTTGCATAACGAACTGCATTATTTTTACATTGCAAAGTTCCTGATTCTTGCATTACGAACTGCATAGCATTGCATTAGGACTGCAGGGGATCATCTAGAATTGCTCATTAATACCGCCAGAACCTACAAGGGCTGGATGGCCTAATAACCGGCTAGGAGAAATATTACAGATACGCATATGTTGGATTTTTATCATGTGGTCTCATCGTATATCTTTTTATATAAACTTATACTTGTTTTTATATGAAACTCGTGTGGAGTCCTTTTGTGGTGTCACCATTGGGTCACTGAGAGCGTGGTTGCAAATACTTTACACGTTTGCCTTGAAGATAAGCCTGGCTGCTCGTGCCAAGCTACCAAGGGGGTGAGCAGGGGCTATCTGAGAAGGTGTCCTTCCTTTCCCTGACGTAGAAGCGAGGGTCCCTACTTGGCCTAAGGTACCTACCTCAGCCAACTAGGGAATCCCGGTTCTAACAAACAGTATAGTATCTTAAGAAGCATCTCTCTCCTTCCGAGTGTGAGGCATGGTTATAAGCGTGGAGCAGGATTTCCTTCCATTGGTTCCTGATCTAGGGTGATGCCCAGTTATTACTCCCAAGCTCGTTGGAATGTGTGTTTGGTGGGCCCTTATGTGGTAGTTAGTATATTGCATATGATGGGCATGGACCATTTGTCATCTGTGCAGTGTAGTAGGTACTTTTCGAAGGGTGTAATGGCTCTTGTCCACCTTCCTCATGTTTACTTCTAATGTGCAATAGCCAATGACGTAATTACAAGTATGGGTATTGCTGGGTCTCTGGGAGGTAGTATTCCTCTTTTAGTTGCTCAAAGGATTTGACTGATCCCTGCAAATACATATCCCTCAGCGCGTTGCACCCCCCTTCCAGACATTTTCCATATAGAGTACTGTTCAAGCCAGGTGTGAATTTGCGGTTTACCCAAAGGGGTGTGAGCAGAGGAGACTGTCGTGAGACCAGCTTAACCCCACCTTGTCCAAAGACCTCAATCTGTCGCCCTTGTGATTGGGGAGATGTGTAGCATTCTCGTCCAGGCTGGTTGGGCTGCCAGGGGATTGCCCATCGGAGTCCTGCTGCCGTCATATGATTGATCACACACCATCTCTTGTAAGTTTCTTGCCATGTCTAGTTGATAAGGGAGTGGAGGTGCCAATATGGAATAGTAATGTGCCAGGTTAGGAATTCCCAAGCCCTCAAGTTGTGGACATGGTGAGCCCTGTGACCGACTGATCCTTTCCACCTTGCCCTGCCATATAAACGAGGTGCATATTGACTGATTATTAGATATGTATTCACCTGGAATTCAAATGGTTAGGGTCTGAAACAAGTAGAGTATCTTAGGCAATATGGTCATTTTGTTCATCGCTATTCTACAGAGGAGAAGATGAAGAGACTTATATTTCCAGCTATTGAGCTTGCACCCAGGGGCGGCAGGTAGCCTTAGAAAGTGCTGAGGCAAGCAAAGTGCCCCATCGCTTCCCAAAAGCCAAAAACAAACCAACCCCTCACTCCAAAAGTCTGAAAAAAACCAACCCCTTCATCCAAAAGCCCAAAATAAAACATAACCACTAACTTGATCACTACACTTACATGCATTATACATTTCCAATGAATAAAATAAAATAAAATGGTACTTACCCACGGCTGAACATCCTCCTCTGTGTTCCTCTGCAGTCTGATGCATGAAGAGATCCCCTAACCAATCCAGACACTGATCTCATGCTGCTAACCAGCATGAGAGAAGTGCCAGGATTGGATGGAGCAGGTTGGCTGAATGCTCCTTCAGGCATTGGAGGCCTGTGCTTGTTCTCCACCCAGCTGTCTAAGACAGCTAGGTTAGAGAGCTGCAAAGTGTGCATGTCAGGCTGGCCATCGCAAGACAGCAGGCCAAACTGACATGCGCACTTTGGAGCGTCCAGTCAAGCCACCGCTCCAGATCTTCTATGCTGCCAATTGTCAGCAGAGGACATGCCCCACATTTCTCCCAGCTCGGGGGCAGGCTGGCAGCTGCGGCACCTCTTGGTGAAAAATAAAATGGCAATTAAATAATTTCATTACTATTTCATTTTTCACATTTGGTGCAGCTTGCAGTGGGAAACGCTCCCCCACCCTCACGAAGAAACCACCACTGCTTGCACCAGATGCCCCGTTTCAATCACTGGAGGTTGATATCTCTAGTTTTTGCTTGTGTGGATGCCAGTGCTGGCCCAATTAGTCTATATGTGAAGAGGCTTGTTGCGCGGAAATAGGCAATTGCACGTGTTGCACCACTGTCCGGGGGTGTAAATATTTAAGTTTTCAGGTTTGGTGATGTTGATATTGAACCCCAAAATGCCTTAGTAATCCCAAAGTTCCTCCAGCACCTGGGGGAGGGAGACTGTGGTGTCAGTAAAGGACAAGAGGATATCATTGGCTATTGAGCTTGCACCGGAGGCCTCGATTCAATTGCCGGAGGTTGATATCTTTAGTTTTTGCTAGTGTGGATGCCAGCGCTGGCCCAATTAGTCTATATGTGAAGAGGCTCATTGCACGGAAATAGTCAATTGCACCTGTTGCATCACTGTCCGGGGGTAGAAATATTTAGGTTTTCGGGTTTGGTGATATTGATCTTGAACCCCAAAATGCCTTAGTATTGCTGAGGTTCCTCCAACACCTGAGGGAGGGAGACTGTGGGGTCTATAAAAGACAAGATGATATCATTGACAAACAAAGTAAATTTCAGATCCTGTTTGCTGATCTGGATTCCATTAATGCGGAGACTGGCTCAGTTGAGCTGTGTCAATGGTTCTAGCATAAGGGCAAATAGGATGGGGAAAAGAGGGACCCATGCTATCTGCCCCAACCTCTGTCCATCCAGTTGGAAAAGAGGCCATTAACTTGGATTTTGGTCCACAGGGCTTGATACCCTGCCAGGAGCCAGGACATAAATGTGCCCCCATCCCCTCAACTCTCAGGACATTGGTCATGAATTCCTAGTCAACCCTGTCAAATGCTTTTTCAGCGTTCAGTGTGACCATGATGGACTGCTTGGTAACCATGGTTTGAATAGGTGGAGGGCCCTCTTAGTATTGTCGCTAGCTTGATGCATTTTTGGTAAAGTCAGAATGGTGTGGGTGTATCAAGTTCTCCATCAGGGGTTGGAGTCTCAGAGTGGCATTTTGATGAGAATTTTGGCATCCATGTTGAGGAGAGAGATGAAGCAATATGATCTGCATTAGTTAGGTGTTTTGTTATGCTTGAGAATGAGGGCTATATTGAATTCATTCATGGTGGGGGTGACCCTGATCTCCTTGATTCGTCAAAACTTTGTGAAGTAAGGGTAATAGCATGGGGCCAAAGCATTTGTAGAAAGCTGCTGTGAGTCCATCGGGACCTGGCGCTTTGGAGGTTTGTAGTTTAGATATAACTCTGAGGATTTTCTACTTTTCCAGTGGCTTGGTAAGTTTCTTTCTATCTAAGTGGCTAAGCTTTGGGAATTGGACTTCCCCAAGATATTACAAATGGTCCAGGGGGTCCGTTTGTTTTTTGTTGTACAGGTGGGTGTAAAAGATGTGAAAGAACCTTGCTTTCTTGCTGTCTCCTGCACATATTTGCCCCTGCAGGAGTTTCACTTCTGGTATGGTAGCTCTAGCGTGACAGGCCCACAAGAGGTTCACCAGTAATGTGCCTAATGTGTTACCATGCTCATAGTATTTATTGTCAAGTTGTGTCAATAGATATTCCGACCCTCTCAAGGTCTCTGAGTTCCGCACCTATTTCAAGGCACAGCTCTTCTCATAATTTTTGGAGGTCTGCTGCTTCTTCTCTGAAGATAACCCAGAGGACCGCCTTCATGGTATCTGAGATGGTACATTCATTTCCCTTGTGTCGTTGCGATGAAGATAGTCCTCGATCCCGATTTTAATGTTAGAGACTGTCATCGGGTCCCTCAAGAGATGATCCAGGAGCCGCCATGTCTTGGTAGCTCTGGGCCCCCAGAATCTTATGTTGTCAGCGTGCAAGAGACAGGACCATGATCAGAGAATGTGATATGATGTTGAATGGAGTCTGTCAAGCTGGGCAGTAGGCATTCATGCAGGAGTATACAATTAAGCCTAGCATAGGTTTTGTGGGTGCCAGAAAAATAAGAGTAGTCCCTGGTGAGAGGGTGATGGGTCCTCCAGGCATCATATAGTCCCAGGTCTTCTGACAGTGTCCTACCTGTGGCCAATAAGGCCGTTGAACCTCATCTTCCTGTATGATTGGTATCAACCACGGGGTCAAAACCAGGTTAAAGCTGCCTCCCCTAATCAGGGGGCTGAGAGAGAATATGAATCACTTCTGTGAGGAAGGACTCTTGCTGTTGATTGGGGCTGTAGACCGAAGCTAAATTGAGGGACAGACCTCTCAGTGAGTGCCGTATGACCTCCCACCTTCCACTAGCATCTCTGAGGGACCCCTCATACACCTGGGGGCAGTGTATTAGGATGCCCACCCCTGCTGTGCTCTTGTGACCCAAAGAGAAGTATTGACCCTGGTAATCCCTTGATTTCAGGCAGGAGTAGTCTAAGTGTAGTAATGGGTTTCTTGAAGAAACCTTACATCTGCTCGAAGGAGGGATAGTTGGCAGAGGACAGAGCACAGTTTTACGGGACTATTAAGGCCACAGATATTGTAGGTGAGAATGTGGAGAGTTTTATTGGACATGGTTAAATCACAGTCATTGGTGGCATAGTATTGCATGTGATAATGGCGGAGCTGTGTACTGATGTGATCGGGGGCCTATGGCTGTTCTCTCCCAAAACCCACAAATCCCCATCAAAACCACAAACAAGAACAATGAACTTTAGAAAGATATAACCTCAGCAAAGATGGATATCTCAGAGTAAATAGCTACCCTCTGGGGAATAGTGAGCCAACAGGAGCCATCCTGTAAAGAAGAAAATTCCAGGTCTGGAGAGAAAAGGGGCTTCTGTCAAAACATAACCAGAGTGTTGCCCACCCAGGCCCGCAGCACCCACCTTTAGAGCTCAGTGGTTGCGTTGATGTGGCAAACCCCAAGGAGGCAATTGCAATTGAACATCATAATTGGTAGAATGCACACCACATTTCGAAAGTCTACAGTTTTTTGATGCTCAAAGGCCATATTTAGGCGTGCAAAACCGGAACGACTTCTGTCCGTGCGTGAAATTTCTATGAAAGAAGCTGGAGCCTTGTCAGGTCCCCGAGACATAAGATACACAAACAACGAAAAATGAGTTGGTACAGTCCACAAGTTCCAATAATTTCTTCCTTTTTAATCCCTTTTTATCCATGAGTAATCCTTTTTAATCCAGCTACTTTACCATTTTTATAGATATGTATGTGACATTAAACTATATGAATTTAACAAAATAACCCTCCACCAGATGCATTCAGCAAAACATGTGCGTATATAAAACCATAGAGACAAAAAACAAACATTGTAGATAATGAAAAAAAAAACGCGGTAGCCTCACATCTCAGCTCAGTCAGTATGCGGTTTTACCAATAGGTTTAACCAGATCATGGCTCAGGGTCTGGGATGGAGGTCGGTGATGGTGATCCAGCGAAAGGACAGGATAAACTTTTCACACATCAAAATATCACTTACAATGGGCCCATATACGCATTTGGACTTCCTGACTGTTTCGCTGGGGGTCAAGTTTTATTTTCCTTCGATCTGAATTTAGTCTATGTCTAACTAATCTTCACAGATCAATACTCTTCCTTTGTTCAATGGACAATTAGTCGAGTAGTTGATGGTGATATTAACAAAATTCATTAAAATGTTCTTATAACTTTGCAGTAAATAATCACAGACTCCAGGTAAGATTCAATAATTTTTATCTAATAATTCAATCAAATGAACGCTCATTTGTACAGATTCACAGTGCAAACTCCATCAACTTTCATGGGAGAGAAAAATTCAGTTATCAAATTTCATTCAAAATACAGACTCTTTCAACAACCTCAAATGCATTAAGAGTGATAGATGAAGAGACAAAAGACACAATAATCTGTACTTTGCAGCAAATATTCCAAATTTAAGGAAGAGTGATAGTTACCAAAATGAAACAGGAAACACAACCCCTGGCCAAAAGGATTGATGGAGGTCACCTGATTAAGAGTCAGGAGACAAAGACTTTAGGACAGGTGCAGGATAGGATTATACTTACTATACTTCCTCAGAAACCCGACGCACTGGAGCGCATCCCTCTCTTACACTCTCTCCCTCCTCGATATTCTTCTGCAAATCTTCAATCTAATCAGGCTGTCTCTCAGTATTGAATCTTCCCAGTCTGTTCTTCTCCGTAGAAATTCTCGCCTATTCCTCACTCAGCATCAACGACTCTCCTTAGCAGCAGCAGCAGCTCTCATCATCTCTTTCTCTACTTAACCTTAAATCACTCGAATTATACCCTTTAATTTTGCATGTCCCATTCTCAAAGGTTGCAAATGTCTGTGAATTCTGAACTATGATTGGGCCAGGGCAGGGAAGTTGTCATCACCTCATGCGGTCATCCTAAAATCTTTAACTAATTCTTTGTTTAGTAAACCCTTCCCACTTAATTAATTCACTTCTTATGACTCTTCCTGTTCCCATACATCTCACACAATAGATAGATACAAATTTTATATAATTTCTTCAGTTGAGGATCTTTTCTCAAGCTCTCGTCCTTGGGTTTTGGCAGGCGATCAATGTCCCGGTCAGCGGGTCACTCCGGGTCTTCAATGCGCAGACTCAACTTTCATTACGTTTCACCCACCATCTTTCTTTCAACTTAGCATATCAGGCCCAAAACGCTCACTTTTAACGAAAGAATCATAAACAGATGTTAATTTCTCAAATATGTTATTATCACTGTTTACCTCCCCCTTCTACTCTATCACGTGTTATTTCTTCTTTAAGCAAAGCGTTAGCAGCGAAAAACTTCTTTTAAGATTCGGGCAAGCATATGCCAGACATGCGGTACTTCGAGACCTACAGTTAGCAACTCTTTGCGCATGTGTGAGAGTTTTCCTCTCACATGGTTAATCACGTGGTAACTTGCACAGGACAGGTTCGCACATGCGCAAAGCGATTTTCGTTTCAAGCGGGATTTTAATTACGTAGCGAATTATTCTTTGTTATTTAAGCAAGCAAAACGCCTTTTTTCCTGTGTATGAATGTCGTATGTATGTTAATTTTCATTTATCTATGATTTCTACTTGTTGGTGTCTGTTAACGAGAGGTTGATCCGAGCAAGTTACTTTTTCTCGAATCCTTGCTCCATCAATCCCCCCTCTGATGGCATTTTAGAGCCATCATAAAATACCCATCATTACCAATTGCCAAGATTTAACATTAAATCTTAGTATCTGCATTTGAATTTATATTTTCTTTATTTCTTTCCTTTATATTCATCCCTTTCATTCTACCATACAAATTGTCTTTCATTTCTTCCAGTTCGATTTCTTCCCATTTTCTCTTTCTTCCCATTCTTTTATTCTTCATTTCAATCATTGACTTGTTTTCAATTTTCCCTTACAACATTTATAGGTCATTACTATCATTAATATCACTAATGCTATTGAAATCATCGGTATCACTATCTTCCCTAATAAACTATTTCCAAAAGTGGAAAACCAGCTACTTAATTTTGACAGACCGTTACTAAATCTTTCCCATGCACCATCAACTTCCAGTTGGGTCGAATCATTATGAATCTTTGACATATTCTTGATATATCCCTCACTACTTTTAATTTTATCTGGGATATATGTACAGCAGTGTTGAACTTTCAACATGCCACAGACACCACCCTCTTTTGCCAAAAGAATATCAAGGGCAAGTCTATTTTGCAAAACCATAGATCTGATCGCTACCATTTCAGTATTAATCATTAGGAATCCTCCAGCAGTATCAGTTAATAAACGGTCAACTACAGTGGACAATAGACGTATCTTATGAGAATTTAATGTGACTCCAACTGATGGTATCAATGCACCAAATATATCACCTACTATTTCAGAAAAACTTGCTCTTCTATTTCTTGTTAGTCCTTTGCTTATGTCACTCATTTCATTGTTCTTAGTAATGTGATACACCTTCGGGAATACGATGGCAAAATAACAACTGCCATACCATCTTGCAGGTAACCTGTAATAGGCATTTTTCCTGCATACATAATAAATTCCTGGAAATACAGGATCCGTTCCTCCTTTTAGTCCCCATCCCCCCATTATTAGGAAGGTATGTTCACATTCACTAGTACCAATGAATACACTGTTATACTCAGTTTTTATTCTATGAAGACAGAATTTCCCCATTTTTGCCAAGTCCAGGGACATTGCAACATGAGCCTCGCCTTTCTTATATTCCCCTTCTAGAGCAACCCATGGAGGTATATGGGACTTTTGCTCAACCGCTTTCCTTTGAAAATCCTGCCTTCTTTCTTCCACTAAATTCAAAAAATCTTTTTCTTCATCTCGCAGAAGGCACGTTAAATTATTTCTATGTGCATATGTTATGTCTATGGGGTTCATGGTTAGAAACTCTGCATTTCTAGCACTAAGTACTGGATTCATATTTCTTCTAATGAGAACTTCAGAAAAGACCAAATCCATATTACTATAAAAATATTGTAACTTACCAGTAACATAGAACAAACTTGTTACAACACTACAAGACACATCATAAGTTAAGGGAAGGTGATAATAGGTCACACCCTCCGAGACAGACGTAGGTAGTTTCATGCAAACAACAATTACTCACATCCATTGTTTCCACGTAGTGGTAGAGAAGTTTAGTAAATACATTTAATGACGAATCACTATTTGATTTATCATGATAACACATGCTTTTATCCACTTGGGTTAATTCTGTAATAATAGTCTTCTTATTAATCACATTCACTTTCTCACTTATATTTGTGTTATTCTTATTATTAGTTATCATTAGAACAGGTATTACAAGTGTTAATAACAGCCACATCAATATTAATATTGTAATACTACATAGACAACATTTAACACATCGTTGTTTTAGGTTATATTTCGGATGTTCAGTCACTTTTACTTCTGCCATTTTAAATTTCTAAAGTTAATCCTAAATTTATATTCTTTCTAATAAGCACGTAAATCCTTCGTGTGATCCCACACTTCAAAGCTTTTCCGCCTTTGCCTTTCTTTCAGGGTCCTTGTTTAATGTCTTTAATAGACTCCACCTTTTGTAACAAGGAAAAAGTCTTTAAGGTGGTCTTAATTCCCTTTCATCAGTCCCTTCAAAACTACCACTTCTTGGTTCTTCATTTAGATCATGATTTTCAAAATCTTCAAGAATGATGTAGGTCCACTCTGGAGCTTTATACTTTTTATTTGGAACCTTTACTCTTTTTGATGACCTTAATGATTTTCTTCTTGTTGTTCTTGTTCTGCCTGACTTGATACCTCATCTACTTGTTCTAATCTCTTCTCTGGTCTTCTTCTTAGAATGTATCTCAGTCTTTTCACTCCACTTGGCCAACAATCCTCCTTTCTAACTCTCTTTGTCTGTACTTCCCTTTCACCTTCTTCACCTATTTCAAGTGTTCTTTTATTTCCTCTTTCTTTTTGTTGACTTTGCTCTAAATTCCCTACCTTCTCTTCTTTTGCGGTTTGTTCTTGTTCTTCTGTCGTTTGACTCTGGTCTAAATTTTCTTCAGCAAATTCTTTCCCTTTTCCTAACTGAGCTTTATTTGGATTTTCAGTAATAGTCTTTTCTTCTTTTTCTTCTTGTAACTGAACCTGATCCAAGTCCCCTGCAATGAGTTCTTCTTCTAATTTCTGGCTGGGCTGAATCTTTGATTTCTGGAACAGATTCTTCTGGATTTTGCTCACTTCTTTCTGGTCTTTCAGATTCAAGCTCTCTTCTGGTCTTTACAGCAGTCTCTTCAGTCCCAGTAACTGGTGCCCACTCTACATGACTCGTACTTAGTTGTTCATCGTCAATGCGTTCTTCAGAGTCTAATTCTCTGATATCTTCGACTTCACAACTCTCAGCTTCTGGTTCTTTTCTTTGTTCTACCAGTTGCTGCTTTGGTAGATCAGGTGGACTTGGGACTCTTTGAGTATGGCTTGCGTGGATCCAATTCGGAATCCCAGCACACTTTACTGCTGTCGTCGTGACCAATATGACTTGATGAGGTCCTTTCCACCTGGGTTCCAAGCACGATTTCCTCGTATGCTTCTTTATCACGAACCAGTCTCCAGGACACAAATCATGAGCTTGATTTGGCTGTGCGGCGTTTGGATCTTCTCCAACCTGGTGAGACATCAGAACGTACCAGATCAGCCAGCCCTTTGCAATAGTCCAATATTAAATCATCAATTATATTCATCAATTTGTTTCCAGGTATAAATGCTTGTCTCATTGCTCTTCCCATGAGTATTTCATGAGGACTCAATCCTGTTCTTCAATCAGGAATTCTTCTAAGGCTCATCAATACAATGGGCAAAGCATCAGGCCATTTCAGTGAAGTGGATGCACACACTTTTCCTAACCGGGATTTTATTGTGCCATTGAGCTGTTCGACCACTGCAGAGGCTTCTGGTCGGTAGGCACAATGTAACTTCTGCTCAATTTTGAAAGCTTCACAAATTAGTTTAATTATCTCATTATTAAAATGAGGTCCACTGTCTGATTCTAAAGTGACTGAAAATCCGAACCTCGGTATAAGCTCTCTTAACAGCAGTTTAGCAACTGTTTGCTGTCATTTCTTCTCGTTGGATAGGCTTCCACCCATCGAGAAAACAGAATAACAATGACAAGGACATACTTCAACCCGTTGCAAGGCGGTAACTTGATGAAGTCTAATTGCAATCTTGTGAATGGTCCCTCTGCTTTCCCAATTTTTCCCCAACTAACCACAGTTTTCCTTCCTGGGTTTTGCAATTGGCAAGTTAAACACCTTTGGCAGAGGCTCTCTGCAACTATCCTGAATTTGGGATTAAACCACATTTGTCTGAACTGCATCCCTCCCTACGTGTGCAACCCCATGATACACCCTAGCCATTTGTGACAACAAGCTGTCTGGCATTATTGGTCTACCATCTGGACACACCCATACTTCATCATCAGCCCTTCTTGTGCAACCTGTTTTGATCCATCGTTCCTTCTCTTTCATGTCTGCCTCATCCTGTAATTGTCTAACTTCATCCCATGTCTCAAAAGCAGAGAAAAATATTTGTTGGCAATTGGTAACGTCTTTTTCCATCCCTCTGTTTAATGACATTGTATTCCTTGCACAAAATTGTGCTACTTGGTCTGCCTACCGATTACCCAGTGTCACATAGTCATTTCCTGACTTATGTGCGGCACATTTGACCACTGCAATTTCTTTTGGCAATTGTAATGCTTCCAATAGTTCTTTAACATTTTTGCCATTTCGTATAGGAGATCCTGAAGAAGTCAGAAATCCCCTTTGTAGCCACAATTGGCCAAAATCATGTACAACCCCAAAATCATATTGACTGTCTGTAAATATGGTTACTCTCAATTTCTTCCCAATTTTGCTTGCCCTCGCCAATGCAAACAACTCAGCAATTTGGGTGGACTTGACTCCTTTTAGACAGGAAGCTTCTATAATTCCTGACACAGTGCATACAGCATAGGCAGACATCAGTTCTCCATTTTCTCTCCTCAAACATGACCCATCAACAAACAGCACAAAATCTGATTCTTCTAAGGGAACGTCAAGGAGGTCAAGCCTGGGCTTAGTACACATCTCTGTCACATCCAGACATTCATGATCCACTTCTTCCTTCACTTCTTCACAATAAAAATCAGGCAACAAGGTTGCTGGATTCACCATGGTACATCTTATCACACTCACATTCTTAGCACCCAAAATTACTCTTTCATACTTGGTCAGCCGACTAGGGGTCAAATGTTGAGTTCGAGTCCTTGTTAAAAGGATCTCAACTGAATGTGGCAGATACACTTTGACGGGATGTCCCATCACAATCGATTCACTTTGCTCTAAGCTCACACAAGTAGCAGCTACTGCTTTTAAACAGCCAGGTAATGCTGCAGCCACTAGGTCAAGGGTAGCAAAAAAGTATGCTACAGGACGTCGAGACAATCCATGTCTCTGGGTTAACACTGAGAGTGCACACCCTTCTCTTTCACAGCAAAATAGTGCAAATTCTTTTGTGTAATCTGGCATTCCTAAGGCTGGGGCCTGACACAAACAACTTTTCAGTTTTATGAATGCCTCTTCACTTTCATCATCCCACTCAACCGGATCTGTCATCTCTTTTCGTGTCAACCTTATTAAAGGTTTGGCCAGTAATGAAAATCTACTTATCCATTGGCGACAATATCCAACCACTCCCAAAAACATTCGTACTTCTTTCTTAATTTTAGGCATACTCATTTGTCGAATCACTTTTATTCTTTCTGGTGTCACTTTCCTGACTCCGTTCTCTATCTTATGTTCAAGATATTGAACTTCTTGTTTGCAAAATTGTAATTTATCTGGGGATACCTTGTGTCCTCCTTCTGCCAAATGGTTCAGTAAAGCTATTGTGTCAGTGACACAAGCTTCCCTTGTCTTTGATGCCACCAATAGGTCATCAATGTACTGAACCAAAATGGAATTTCCTGGCATCACCAATGTCTCTAACCACTTTTTCAAAATTTGATTGAATATCGATGGACTTTCTGTGTACCCTTGAGGAACTCGGCACCATGCCAAAACACGATCCTCAAACCGGAAAGCAAAAAGATACTGGCTATCCGGGTGCAATGGAATTGAAAAGAATGCGTGGCACAAATCAATCACCGTATACGAATGAGCATCCCATGGTATCTGATAAAGAATCACTGCTGGGTTTGGTATTATGGGACAACAAGGTATCACTATTTTATTAATTTTCCTCAAATCTTGTACTATTCTATATTTTCCGTTAGGCTTCTTGAGGCCCATGATTGGCGAATTACAAGGACTGCCTAAAATGTATTTTAATATTCCTTGTTCAATCATCTGATCAATTACTTGGGCTACTCCTGCCTTCACTTCAGGGCTCATTTTGTATTGTGGGGTGTTTGGATATAGTGCACCTTCCTTTACCATAACTTTGACAGGGTCTACTTCAGCCATTAGACCAATTTCTTTTCCTGTAAAATCCCATACATCTGATCTGACTGTATCTTTTAGCTCATCAGGCAAGTCTCCTTCGGTAAGAAGGGAAAACATCTCATCCACTTCTCTTCCTTGTTTAGCTAGCATCATTTTGAATGCTACATCCTCATCCGGTGTTTGAAAAGCTACACCATCTGGCATACAGAAGATGGTGCAATTCATTTTGCACAATAAGTCCCTACCTAATAGGTTTACTGGACTTGAATCACGTACCACAAATCGATGCATGTCTCTGAAATTTCCAATATTCACTTCTATTGGTTTCGTGATCAGGGTCCTAATCTTCTTATTTGATACTCGTACAACTTGGATAGTTTCTCCCGAGAGGGGCAGGTTTGGGATTTCTGCTGTTCTCACAGTAGAACGGGTAGCACCAGTGTCCACTAAGAAAGTAATATCATTGCCTTCGACTTTCCCATCAATAAATGGACCTGACTGATCTACCCCCAAGGATGCACCAAGCACGCACTCCCCCCCCCTCAGGCACCGTCATTGCGCCATTTCCAACTCATCCGCATCACTCTGCATCCGAAATTGTTGAACAGTCTGTATATTCTTACCACTTTCTCCTCAGAATACGGTGTTCACACTCTATCTCTGCACCTGAGCATTCACATTGTTCGGCAAAGGGGCTTGAGGCACCTGTAACTGAGGAGTAACTATCTGCTGCTGTTGCTGTTGGTTCACAACCACCACATTCTGCATCTGTGGATTTAAAATTTGATTTTCCCCATTATTCTGTTGAAGGTTTCTACACTCATTCTTCCAATGTCCAAGCTTTCCACACCCATGACAAGGATATTTCTTTCTCGCTTCCTCTCTACTCATTATTCCTATTCCTTTGTTTTCATTCAAAACTTGACCACTCTGATTCTGTCCATTCATCTGATTGTCAATCTGGGAATTCGAATTTGTTTCTTGACGTTCTGCCATCTTCACTTGAGCCCACATCATTTTCTCTTTTAACTTTTTATGCTTTGCATCAATGTCATAACTGCAGTATTTGGCATACTTCAGAATGTCATTGATCGGCTTGCTTTGCCAACAAAGCATATGCTGCTGAATCATCTGACTTATTTCTTATCTTAATCCATAGACAAATCTATATACAAAATGTCCCATATCTTTATCACCGATATTCTCAAATCCACTATACTGTTTAAAGACCTGCAGTAATCTTTCATAATAGGCATGCACTGACTCTTTAGGTTCTTGGGTTGTTCTGTCTATTTCAACCCAATCTGTTTCCTTAGGGGGAATTTTCCCTTTCAGAAAAGTAATCACCTGATTGTACTTTTTCATTACTTCCTCTGAAGGTGCTCCTGTTCTCGCATCTTTAGGATATTCTTCGGTGGGCCAATCAACTGTAATCTTACATTCCGTCCATAAATCTGTTGGTACCACTATATCAAACAAACCATCCAAATCTTTTAACAAAACCTTTGATACTTTAACAAATCTCTCCACCTGTTTATACCATTCAACGGGTTTTTCTCTCAACTTTGAGAAGTCATTTGTAAAAGACAAAATATCCCGTCTGCTCCATGGAACATGAACATATCCACCACCTGGAACTTCTCTCATCGGACACATCTTTTCAACCTGTTCTATTTCTCTCATTGGAAATGCAGATAACTCTTTAGCAATTGCCTCCTCTCTTTTCTTAGTCCATCTGCTTCTCCATCGATCTACATCTCCCCATTTCTTTAAAAGGTGTATCAATTCATTTATTTGCAATCTCCTTCCTGACGCATTCAAGCTTTCTAAGTCCTTTTCAGTAAATTCTGCTCTACAGTGCTTGTGCAGTACTTTTGATTTTTCTATATCTATTCCAAATTCTAAGGCTACTTCCGCTATCTTTTCATGCAAATTCTTTGCCCTCCGGGTTATACTCTTACATAGAAATAACAACTCTTCATCTTCATATGAACCCAATCTATCAAGACCTATTGTACCAATGATCATTTCTTCCAAATCCACCCTTAATTTACTTACATCTATATTTTTGGGTTTCTTCTTTTCTAAACCTTTTGCCCATTCCTCTAGATCTTCAGGAGAAAATCCAGCGGAACACCCTGCCACTGGAGTGACAGTTGGTACTTTTCTGTTCACAATTGTGGGCGAAATTCTTTTTGGGGTTTCTGTCACAGCCTCAATATTTGTTAGATCCATTAATTAAACATTCGACTCACATTCACCAATTTGATCATCTATCATAACTATCTCCTTTCTGGCCCTATTCTGCGAAGATGCTACAGTTTGGGATTTCGGTGTACCTCGTTTGTCTCCATACCTTGGAATCACAGGACCAATTGTTACGGGTACTGTCAGTGCTTCTGCATTTAAGCCTAACTGATTTATCTTCTGAATTATCTCTTCTTTGGTTTTATTTAATGCCTCTCTTTCTTTTTCCTGCGATGCTCGAATTACTGTTGGATCATATAGGACTTGTGTGGTATCTCTAGCACTTTCCTGATAAGGCGGAGGTCTCTTTATCAAAATGTCCTCTAACAACTCATCATCAGATTCATTACACCCTATCCCTGTCGTACCCATATGTTTCATTTTCTCCTTACATTTACTCCCTTCTTGATCATCAGCCACCAATACTGGATATAAACCCTCGGTTACTACAGCCCTTCTCCATCTTTTCATCTGATCTCCTCGAGTGTCAAATGGGTATCTGGGTAAAAATCCTCTATTGTTTCTCATACCTCCTTTATATTTCTCGCGCTCAAATGCCTCAACTTCCCATTCTTCCAAAGCCTCATACTGTGTTAACCTAGGATTTGGTTCCAAGGAATTCATCCTGTTTCTCAAATTCTGAAGAACTCTTACATTAAAAGTACCATGTTCTGGAAAAGCCAAAACACCATCATCCTTCGTATACTCTACCCAATATTCCAACCATACACACGTATGATATCCACTTTCCATCATCATATAGGAAGCCGGTGTATTAGGAGGTGGCATAAGAACTCCCTCCCTAGTTATTACGCGCTTATCCTTCTTAAAGAAATTCTTGATCTTGTTAATCAGATTCATTTTTCTTTGTTCTCTTATTTAACTCACTCGACAATTCAAACTCTTCCGTATTTTCACTAAACTTATTATTCAGATCTCGTCCAATGCCTGCGCGACTCACACCAACAAACCAATCAGAGTTTACTACGTATTTTCGTCTTCACCCAATACCAGCTCACTACTGATCTATTGACCAATCAGACCTTTTCAACACACCCTCTTGTCTGACCAATGCCAGCGCGGCTTTTGTGACATCAGTATTACTCCCTCTACTGACCTCCCTTTACAATCTGCAGTGTTCTCACGCCCGCTGCTTCGACCAATACCAGCGCGACTTTCTGTGACGTCAGTACAGCTCCTGCTACTGACCCTCCCTTCACAAGGTAATACAACAATGTCTGTTTTCGTCTTTTCGTTATAAAATTCTTGTTAGTAACAACGTAAAAACAGCGCTACTCTGTCTGCTCCACTAAACCAAAGGCAGTTTCTTCAGGCGCCAAAAAAGATAAATTCCTTCCTGTCACTGCGAGTAAAAACCCCTGTTTACTCTTCACTCAAGCTCGGGGAGGACCTGTTACTCCTCTAGCGATACTCCTCCTTCAGGTAGGGCCAAAGTTTCACAGGTGGGCTCTCTGCTATCAATCACACTCTTCTTTTATACGATATAGTCCCTACTGTAATACTACCAGCCCTCCGTAGCTTCTCAGTATTACGACAACAGACGAGTAACCTTCTGCAGTGTGACTTCCATTTATCACACTCTTCCGAATTCCATTTCCGGGATTCCCAGGTATCTCTGTACCTGTGCTTCCAGACAACATAAAACGCAACACTAACTCTTTATGTTAAAACATATAGTCAAATTGTCATAACAATAGTCAATGATCAATAATCACCAAACTAATCGATAATAACCATCATTCTGCTACCAGAAAAACTGATCCAGCGAAAGGCCAGGATAAACTTTTCACACATCAAAATATCACTTACAATGGGCCCATATACACATTTGGATTTCCTGACTGTTTCGCTGGGGGTCAAGTTTTATTTTCCTTCGATCTGAATTTAGTCTATGTCTAACTAATCTTCACAGATCAATACTCTTCCTTTGGGCAATGGACCATTAGTTGAGTAGTTGATGGTGATATTAACAAAATTCATTAAAATGTTCTTATAACTTTGCAGTAAATAATCACAGACTCCAGGTAAGATTTAATAATTTTTATCTAATAATTAAATCAAATGAGCGCTCATTTGTACAGATTCACAGTGCAAACTCCATCAACTTTCATGGGAGAGAAAATTATCAAATTTAATTCAAAATACAGACTCTTTCAACAACCTCAAATGCATTAAGAGTGATAGATGAAGAGACAAAAGACAGAATAATCTGTACTTTGCAGCAAATGTTCAAAATTTAAGGAAGAGTGATAGTTACCAAAATGAAACAGGAAACACAACCCCTGGCCAAAAGGATTGATGGAGGTCACCTGATTAAGAGTCAGGAGACAAAGACTTTAGGACAGGTGCAGGATAGGATTATACTTACTATACTTCTCTAGAAACCCGACGCACCGGAGCGCATCCCTCTCTTACACTCTCTCCCTCCTCGATATTCTTCCGCAAATCTTCAATCTAATCAGGCTGTCTCTCAGTATTGAATCTTCCCAGTCTGTTCTTCTCCGTAGAAATTCTCGCCTATTCCTCACTCAGCATCAACGACTCTCCTTAGCAGCAGCAGCAGCTCTCATCATCTCTCTCTCTACTTAACCTTAAATCACTGGAATTATACCCTTTAATTGTGCATGTCCCACCCTCAAAGGTTGCAAATGTCTGTGAACTCTGAACTATGATTGGGCCAGGGCAGGGGAGTTGTCATCACCTCATGCGGTCATCCTAAAATCTTTAACTAATTCTTTGTTTAGTAAACCCTTCCCACTTAATTTATTCACTTCTCATGACTCTTCCTGTTCCCATACATCTCACACAATAGATAGATACAAATTTTATATAATTTCTTCAGTTGAGGATCTTTTCTCAAGCTCTCGTCCTTGGGTTTTGGCAGGCGATCAATGTCCCGGTCAGCGGGTCACTCCGGGTCTTCAATGCGCACACTCAACTTTCATTACGTTTCACCCACCATCTTTCTTTCGGCTTAGCATATCAGGCCCAAAACGCTCACTATTAACGAAAGTATCATAAACAGATGTTAATTTCTCAAATATGTTATTATCACTGTTTACCTCCCCCTTCTACTCTATCACGTGTTATTTCTTCTTTGTTAAGCAAAGCGTTAGCAGCGAAAAACGTCTTTTAAGATTCAGGCAAGCATATGCCAGACATGCGGTACTTCGAGACCTACAGTTAGCAACTCTTTGCGCATGTGTGAGAGTTTTCCTCTCACATGGTTAATCACGTGCTTATTTGCGCAGGACAGGTTTGCACATGCGCAAAGCGAATTTCGGTTTCAAGCGGGATTTTAATTACGTAGCGAATTATTCTTTGTTATTTAAGCAAGCAAAAAGCCTTTTTTCCCGTGTATGAATGTCGTATGTATGTTAATTTTCATTTATCTATGATTTCTACTTGTTGGTGTCTGTTAACGAGAGGTTGATCCGAGCAAGTTTCTTTTTCTCGAATCCTTGCTCCATCAATGGCGAAAGGCGGCTCACTTTGTGGACCTGTTCCAGAGCCGCCTTCCGGCTTGCCAGTTTTTCTCCCTGTTTAGGGAGATTCTGTTTGCGACCTCGCCACACTTGTGTCCACTCTGGACTCCTCTTTCGTTGTGACTCTTGCGGTATATCTGTCTCTGGAAGGTTTAATGCCTGACAAACCTCCTTGATGGACCAGAGGGGTGTTTACCCTGCCACTCGAGCATAAGGTGAAAGGGATGTCCCCACTTGTATTTAATCTTGTTGTCTCCCAAGAACGCATTGACGCGGTAAAATGAACTTCGCTTGATTAACGTGATGGGGGATAGGTCCTTGAATATTTGGATGTCGTCTCCATTGTAGCGTATGGTCCCACCTCGTCTAGCTACCTTAGAGATTGCCTCCTTATCCTAAAAGTGTTGAAAGCAGACTAGGGTGTCTGCGGGTAGCTTGGAGTTTTTAGGCTCCATGTCCGGCCCTGTGAGCCCTGTCAATGCATGGGGTCAGGAACATGCACATCAATGATTGCCTCCACCAGACCCTGAAGGAAGGTTTTCATGTCCTTGCCTTCTTTGCTGATGGTCACTTCCCTGATCTGGAGGTTACAGCGGCGAGATGGGTTTTCCAGCTCTTCCTGTTTCTTCTGGAGTGCAATCAGTTGATCGTACTTCATCATTAAGCAGGAGCAATACACCTCAAGGTCCAGCGTGCACACGTCCTGTGTTGTCTCCAAATGATCTAGTCTGGTCCCCAAGTTCTGCAGATCTCTCCGTAGTTTGTGAGGTTTTACTTAAGCTCTGCTCGAACAGCTCGCAGTTTGTTCTTGATTTCTGCAAAGCGGTGAACTATAAAGCTTTTGGTAGGGGTCTTTATGTAGTCCCTGATGTTGGAGGTTCCTGGTCCAGGTTCCCAATTGGTTGAGCTGGTATTGTGGCAGCTGGATCCCCTATCTTTGAAGAAGAGGCCTAAAACAAGTTCTTGATGGTTGTTTCGTTATTGGCATCTTGTAGTGGCCATGGTCTCTCTATTGCGATGTTAGCCGGAGATCAATGAGCTTCCACCCCTGCCAAGTGTAGCTCTAGCTGGCAGCCAACCCCTGCGGATGGGCTGTGCATGTACTGGTGGACCGTGTCCAAATTTGCCCATATACTACACATCCAGGGGTCTGTTGCCAATGGGCACCCACCCGGTGCGGGGTGCTAGATCAGCGCAGAGTGTGAAGGGTGCTCCTCAGGGGGTCTCAGTGCAGTCTCCAGGTCTCTCTGTGCCCTCTGGAATGGTCATTTGGGCTGGTGTTGGGAAGTTTGCCTCATCCACACGGAGGCAACACTGTGTTTCAGTAGGGGTGTTTGGTTTCTCTTATCTCTTCCTCCTCTGTTGTAGAAATGGAGGGGTTGTCTCAAGCAATTGGGCCTCTTCCCAGTGTGCAGAGCTGCGCTTCATGCACATCTCACTGTGATCGTGCTGTTGACTGTTGCTGGGCCTACGCTATCTCCATCTGCCATGGATTTCATGTCAAGACCGGAGACTAGCATTATGCATACCCTTTTATTGTCACTCCACACTGCAGCACTTAAAGGCATATCTTAAGTACACCTAAAACTCCAGAATTAGAACCTCACTGCAGTCCATATAAACAAGAACACAGCAGCCATCTTCCTCTTTTATTTGCTGCTCCAGTCAGTTAAGTATCTGCTAGCACTTGCTTTAACTGTAACATATATATAGTATTAATGGTTTGTTTACTTATATTTTACTTATATTGTATTGATGTTATGTTTTATTATTTAAGTCTTAAGTCTTAAGGCTTAAGTCTTAAGTCGAGTTTATCAGATGTTTGTATTTAATGGCAGCGTTATTTGTTTTATTCCAATTTATGGGAATAACTTTGTAGTTGGAATTAATTTATTTAGGATATGAAAATTAGGTGAGGTAGGTAAGATAAATAAGTAAATATATATATTTTTTTCATGATTTCAAAATACGGAGCTAAACTGGCATCAGAAGCGTTTAGTTACGTTTGAATGTACCTCGCTCTGTGTCGGATTTCATTGCATCATTCACACGAAGGTGCTTCTTTGTTTCGTGCTCCAGGGCACGTGGAAGATAGGTCCTCGCAGGGATACTTAGCTCAGCAACGTTGCGCCTTGGGTATGCGCTAACGTCACTGGATTGGTTGCACCCATTTTAAGCATGCGGGTTGCTAGGAGGCTAGTTCTCTCGGCAACCCAATTAATTGGTAATCTTGCGGGACTGCATATTTGAATTAAAAACAGGTGAACCATTTACGCAGCGATGTCTTGTCTGCGTGCGGCAATTTTAGCACACAGGGTTGTCATAGAGACGAGTTCTCGGCAATCCTGTCAGTTAGAAGAGGCTTCCTTCCATGCGGTTACTTTTGATTCAACACGCTTGGCCCTGACTTAAAGTACACCCCAAAAAGTTTTTTAGGAAACAAGATATTTGAGTTGGATATAGATTATAGGTAGAGAGTAAAAAAAAAAAAAAAGAATTATAAGGAGAGGAACTAGAGAGGCTGTTTTAAACAAATATGAGTAAAGAGGGTGTATCAATGGAAATGTATTCAAACAGTGACTTGGTTAAGAAATTGGTACAAGAAGAGGTAAGAACATCAGCAGTTTTTAAAAGGAAAAGGAAGGGTGCAGATGTTTTTGATGAGGAATTTTGGTCGTTAGAGGAGTAGGAGAGTGAACAGGCTAGAAGCATGTCAGGAAAAAGGAAATTGAAGAAGAAGAACGCAGAGAAAGAAGTTGATAGGTTTGCGGCCTGGTATAAAGGTGGTCTTGGCACCACACAAGGAGAAGGTGTTCAGCAACGCAAAAATGGGTGTCCTTAGTGGCACACATGAGAATCAGGACGGACCTGATGATGATAATTCATACAGCTGTGATGTTGAGAATTTTTATGAGTTTGTTTTAGACAATTTAGATAGTGATGGTTGGGATCTGGATTATGATAAGGAGAAAATTATCAGGAAAGAGAAAGGTTTGGTAAAAGACCCTCAGGGTATTGATATGCTCAGTCCAGATTTAATTAGGCACCCAAGAAGTGCAGACTGGTGGCCGCATGCACATGTGGCGGAGTTTATAGGCATGTGGATAAAAAAAGCCTTTGGAGAAGGAAGCTAGGTCTGTGATGCAAGCAGAGTGCTCTTGCCCAGTATTAGATAAAAAGGCTTGTGCGACCCCAGATCTAGATCTGTATCTGATTAGTTTTTTATTCAAGATAGGTCGTGATCTCAGGAAGGGATTAGAAAGGGCGCTTAAAGAGTGCCAAGATCAATTGTTGGACATTATTTGTCCTCTTGCTAGGATTTTGGACAAGGCTGAAGAGGCCAAAACAAATACAGTCTCTGTGGATACAGAGCTTCTAAGAGGTTGGTCTCAAAGAGTGGTGTATTTCCTTGGGAACGCAAATGCGGCCATTATGGCGAAAAGACAGAAAGCACTCCTCATGCGTGTCAGGATCCAAAGGAATATTTATTTGGTGAAGGACTAGTGAAGGGAGTGAAAAAAATATGTGTCCACCTTCACTAACCTTGATAAGGATCAGAGCTCCCTCGGGAAAGTTTGGGGGGGGGGGGGTGTTTCTGACAGGGTTGGAGCAAGGGGATGTTTCTCCAGCTGATTTAACACAAGGTCCCAATATCAATCATTTGGAAGGTCTTCGTTTAGAGAGTTCCAGTCAGCAACTGGGTTTTATCCTTAAAGAGGAAGAGGTGTCAGAGGACGTCAACCCAGAGGAAGGGCTCATTTCGGCAAAGGAAATCAAGGTAGGTATGAGGATGATTTCTGTTTTTTTCCCCGGGAAAGGTAGAGAGGAGATTAAGATTTTTTCATCAAAACTGGAGAG
The DNA here is from genome assembly GCA_963921515.1 of Calotriton arnoldi. Lineage (NCBI taxonomy): Eukaryota > Metazoa > Chordata > Amphibia > Caudata > Salamandridae > Calotriton > Calotriton arnoldi. The sequence continues at coordinate 1,186,428 of CAWUFW010004550.1, forward strand.
ATCTAACAAAGGATCAATTGGTTCTACAGGTAGTTCAGGGATATTCAATAGAGTTCAGAGAATTACCTGTTCAAGAGGTAGATCCAAGAGAGTTGGTTTTTCAAAGGGAACAACAAGAGTTGGTAAACACAGAGGGTAAAGGTATGTTGAGGAAAGGAGCAATAGAGAAAGTTGTATTGAGAAGTGTGGGATATGTGCGCACCTTGTTTTTGGTAAAGAAGAAGGACAAAGGATTGCGTACTGTGATAAACTTGAAAAGTTTGAATTGGTACCTAGTATACAGGCATTTCAAGATGGATGGTATCCATCTATTAAGGTTAAATTGGATCTAAAAGATGCCTATTTTACCATTCCAATAGATAAGGAGAGTCTCAATTTTCTGCAGTTCAGATAGATGGGAGTTATTTATGAAGTCTGTGCAGCAAACTCCGTGAATCCGTTTATAGCACGGAGTTCAGCAAACTCCGCCATTCACCGGCGGAGCGGAGTTTACCCGGCATGCGTGGCGCTGCAGTCACGCCTAGATAGACTATATGCTGTCTATCTACCTCATTATGTGGCAAACTCTGGTCAAACAAACAGTAGGAGAGAAACTGAGCTCACTGCAGCAGAAGCTGAGCTGTTCACATTTGTGCAGCGGTGACGCAGTCTTGATTTTTTTCAATATGCCACGGCTTTTTCTTGTTGTCAGCGAGACAGCTTGTGAGTTGTGAGATGCGACATAGCACACCCTTATTTCTCACACCCTTGAAAAATGACCTGATTCCTTTCCCACCTTGGAGGCAAATGCACGCAAATGCATAACAATCTGCCCTCCCCACGCCCATCAGCTGCCATGTCTCCTACGGGATCGGGTGAGGAAATGCTTTGTTTCTACTCACCCTCAACCTCCTGTCTGCACACCAGTGGCATCAAGCTTCATGGCTCTCCAAAGGCTGGTGTTGTTTGTGTACCGGCTGGGGCTCCGTGTGCGCAAGAGTGGTAAGAGCCCTCAGTGTCCCCGAGGTGGCAGGACAAAAGAAGAACTCAAGATGAGCACAACAAACAAACAAAAACAAGGCATGGCATGCTTCACGTGCCTTCCCAGAAGAGGGGACCTCGGCGTCATGCATCTAGCCATGCACTCTGCCTGGCTGAGAGACAGAGACGCCGACAACCTGAACCTACATGCATAGGAAAAAGGCAGCTAAAGTGCTGCATGCTATCGGAGCCAAACTGAAGACAGGGTACGGAGTACTACGGACCTTTGCCTCGCTGGCTGCTGCGGAAGCGGGTGAGTTGCTGCGAGGGTTCAGGGGGGACTGGCGTGGCAGATGGGTGCATATGTAGCATTATTGTTAGTAGATAACGACAATGTAAAACTTGAATCATTCAATCTGTAAGGGATTTGCTTTTGTGGCACTTTGAGAGGGACCTGAATGATACAAATACTTGGGCTTCGGAAGGTTTGAAATAACTTTGTCTTATTATGCCATATTTATTATATGTTAAAAATAACCCTCCAGTTTCTATCCCAGCCGACTGTCTGTGCTAGGAAAACATGATCTATTGTATATGCTTACCTGCCTCATAAATTATGTATACGTGATACATGTGTGGGAGTTTGTGTGGTGCGACATCGCAGGCTGATTGATGTGAATTGAAATACCTGGTATGCTAATCGCATATTTTCAATGCTTCACTTTGGTTTCAGTATAATATATTTGAACTCGCAGCTCCATCTAGTGACTTCTTCACTGTACATGTTTCTACTTATTTTCAATCAACTGAAGTACTAATCCCAGCGCTTAATGACAATGTGTACAGGTGTCTAGCAATACGCCGCTGGCTCACGGAACTCCGCAGAATTTGGCGGAGTTTTTCTGTAACTCCGCGTAATTCCGCCGAGTTAAACTCTGTGAGCTCCGCCCACCCCTGTTATTTATCAGTTTGTTTGCCTTCCATTTGGCCTGGTGTCGGCACCTTGGTGTTTTACAAAAGTGTTAAGACCACTGGCCTCGTATCTCAGGGAGGGAGGAGTTCGTATGATCATGTACCTCGACGATTTCTTAGTGATGTCTCAGAATTGGGAGGAGTTGAGGAATCGTTTGTCCTTAGTTCGACAATTTCTGGAGTCTCTGGGTTTTTTAATCAATTTGGAGAAGTCAGTTCTGGAACCATGTCAAGAATTGGAGTTTCTTGGCTTCCAGGTGAATACTTCACAAGCAGATTTGCGTTTGCCAGAAAGGAAAGTTGGAAAAAATAAAGACAGAAGTGAAACAGATTTTGAAGTAGAAATGTATTTCCTTGCGAGGTTTAGCAAGGAAAATAGGTTTGTTTTCTTCTTCAATTCAGGCAGTTTCCACTTCATTACAGAGGTTTGCAGAGGTTGAAGGCGGAAGGTCTGAGGAAGGGGTTGTGGTATGGAGATCTGGTGCATATTTTTTGCGGAAGCACAGGAAGAGTTAGTTTGGTGGCTGGCGAATTTTGAAGCGTGAAATGGCAGGGCAAATTTTGGGAAATGTCCAGATTTTGTTCTGGAGACGGATGCAAGCCTTTCTGGTTGGGGGGGCTTGCTTGGAACAGGAAGAGACAGGTGGCAGATGATCATTAAAGGAAAGTCAGAGACATATAAATGGTTTAGAGATGAAGGCAGGCCTTTTTGCATTGCAGAGTTTTGGGAGAAGATTAAAGAATTGCAATGTTTTGCTGAAGGTGGACGATGTATCAGCAGTTCGTTATATAAATCAATTGGGTGGCAGCAAATCGAAGAATTTAACTCAGCTAGCAAAAGAGATATGGAGTTTTTGTCTGGAACAGAAAATAGGTTTGCAGGCGGAGTATCTTCCAGGTCTGTTCAACGTGGCAGCAGATTGGAACTCAAGGTATCTCCGAGATTACAGCGACTGGAAGTTGAGTGTGAATCTATTCAGAAGAATTCAGAATGTTTGGGGTCTTGTAGAGGTGGATCTGTTTGTCTCGAGGCAACCTTTCAAGTTGCCTCAGAATTTCAGTTGGAGAGCGGATCCTCAGGCAGAAGCAGTGGATGCTTTCTAGCAGGTTTGCAAGAATCTTCAGGGTTATTCTTTTACTCCGTTTTCTATGATACAGAGGGTGCTGTTAACGGTGAGGAGGCAGAAATGTCAGATTGTTCTGATAACTCCTTTTTGGACAGCACAACTTTGGTTTCCAGGTTTGATGGAATTGGTATTAGAAGAACCTTATTTGAATCCTATGGCAGAGGAGAAGTTAATAGGACCAGGAGAAGAGATTCATCCGTTAGTTGTAGAGGGTTCCTTGAACCTTCTTGTTTGGAAGATTTCTGGGGAGGAAAGGAGTTTGAAGGTCTTTCAAAACAGGCTCAAGAGTTGTTCAAGGAATCTTGGACTCCTGGGACAAGGAAGAGGTACATTGGAGTTTGGAGGAAATGGGTTGGTTGGTGCTTGGAGAGAGATGTGGATCCTGTGGAGGCATCTCCCGTAGTATTTTCTAATTAACTATCAAGTTTGTTTGAGAAGGGTCTTTCGTATAGAACTATTAATTGTTGTAGGTCGGCGGTAGCAACAGGTCATGCCCCAGTTGAAGAGTTTTCTATAGGACGGCATGTTTTGGTTTGTAGAGTGATGAAGGGGATCAAGTTATGGAGACCTCCTAAACCTAAATATAGTTATTTATGAGACGTGAATTTAGTTTTTCAAAGGATAGAAAGTTGGCCTTCTTATTCTTTTTTATCCGTACGGCAGTTGAGTAGCAAGGTTGCAGCACGTTAATGTCTAATCTCTTTCAGGAGGGAATCTGATGTTCGTGCTTTGGAGGTAAGTAATAGGTTTTATAACCCAGATGGGGTGATATTTAGCATTTCGAAAAAAACAAAGACAATGTCATCATCAATTTTTTTACCCTAGGTTTGATGACCATCCACAGTTATGTGTTGTACAATGTTTAAAGGAGTATGAAGGTACAATGGCTGAATTCAGAAAAGATGGTGTAAACCAATTATTGATTTTGTATGTAAGGTCTTTTAATCCAGTGAGTGCTGCGACTATTGCTCGTTGGGTGAGATGGTGTATGCTAGAATCTGGAGTGGATATGTAGAAGTTTGGAGCTCATTCAGTAAGAGGGGCGATGGCAAGTAAGGTATTTGCATCTAGAGGTCACCTTGAATAATTTCTGAAGGTGGCAGACTGGTCTAATGCAGGTGTATTTGCAATATTTTATCTTAAGCCTACAGAACAGGTTTCAGCGATGATGTTATCACAGCTGTGAACATGGATAATGCTAGCTTCCGGTCTTGACATGAAATGTAGATTCTCCTAGTTTACATGATCAGAGAATCTGTATTTCATTAAAGACACAGAGGCTAGCATTATCCCTCCCTCCCTTCCCAGGTAGGTTGAAAAGGGAGAGTTAAGGCTTGGTATTGAACATTGTGAGTCATTTAAGACATAAAGATAGTTTTTTGGTGTTATGATTTATAAAAATTGCAGGAGTCATTCGATGTTATGCTGTTTTTTCATAGAAAATCCTTAGAGATGGAAGACGGAAGCAGAAAAGAGGAGTCTAGAAGAAAGGCAAAACTTTTTTTTTCTGGTTTTACTTTGGTTGAAGTTCAAGAAGATCCTTGGAGCAGCTAAAAGAGGAAGATGGCTGCTGTGTTCTGGTTTATATGGACTGTAGTGGAAAGGTGTGGTGCAGCGGCCAGGGCAGCTGACTTCGGAGCACAGGGCTCACAGTTCGATTCCCGGCTCCGGCGGCAGCTCAGCTCAGCACCATGTGACTCTGGGCAATAGCTCACTTAATTTCCACGACGGCCCCCAGCGCCTTGAGACCCGTAAGGGTGAGTAGTTTGCGCTTTACAAATACGGATTTAGTGGAGTTCTAATTCTGGAATTTTAGGTGTGCTTAAGATATGCTTTTCAGTGCTGCAGTTTAGAGTGGCAATAAAAGCTGCTAATAAAGTGTAATATACATTTCACATGTTATACTTTTTTATATTACTTTGGTGGGAAGAGTTAGTTGTAATTCAGCAGCAATCCAAAATGTTACTGACCAAGGGGAACGGTAATATGATTTGTGAAACTCCTGGTAAGCAGAAAACCTTTTGCCCTTTTAATGTTTGGTTCATTTTTGATGCCCTAAAATTACCACAGTTTGCACCCCCACTGCTAAGGTGGTGTATCCGTGGTTACTGACGTGTCTGAGTTTGAAGGCTGAATTTGTCTTGGTCTAATTGTCTCATTCTTTGTTAGTTTGACAAGTCAATATCTACAACTCAGCACTTTTTGCAGAACCAGGTCACCATGACAGAATCCCTCTCCTCTGTAAGTAAAATCATTTTTTTCTGCCTTTAATCTTGACCAAACGGAAGACCTTTGACAATTGAGTTCAAAACTCAATCAATCAGGTTTCTTGTAAAGCGCAACTGCTCACCCGTTAGGGTCTCAAGGTGCTGAAAACAAACCCAAAAATTCAAAAAGCACTGGTCTAGCCACTAACTTTGGGTTCCAGAGTAGCGTGCAACTCGCCATATAGTGCTTTAACGCCTTGTCAGGAGTAGTAAATGCTATATAAATGTAATTGCAATACAATTCAATGTTAAACTGTAGTTCGATATTGAGACACAACTTTTCCCTCCTTGGGATACTATGATTCACCCTCTCTTAGGTCTATGCTAATCTAGGTATGATCGTGTTAATTCTTTTGTCACCAAAAATATCTCCTGGTGCTAAAATAGATTGCTTGGAACGGTCATGTGCTGTAGCAGAAGGGAAGTGGAAACTGGTTCGAGTAAGGGGACCAGGAAGAAAAAAGAAAGGTTTCCCAAATGGGCCAGCTTATTTACTGAACAGGAAGCAGAAAAAGTAACATTTTCTCTGCTGGAGGGTATGCACACCTTTGTACCCTTTTTCAAGAGATTGGTTTTAATTTGTTTAAACGCATGTACCTGTTCGGTCACTTCATGCGCACATGAACCTTATATGATTCTTTTTCAGCACATTCCAGGCTACATTTTGGTGTGAACTCCAGATCAATATCTCATTGCCTCCTGAAAACATAATGAAAAATGTGGAGATATTTTCTTTTATTAACAAATGTGCTCATTATGTTGTTGCATTTCTGAAATGATAAATATAAATCTCAGAACACTAACCAAGGAAATATTGCCCTGAATGTCTGGAGTCCTGCAGTATCTAACATGTGAGGGTCTCCCTAGGACATTAAGTCTGTACAACCAATGATGCAATATTAGCACAGTTCGCTAAATTGCGGCACAATAACTATTTATAATGCACTTTTCAGGAATGTATTGGTGCAAGCAAGTCCTCACTCGCCTGACTGGTTAGCTAGGAGAACACACATGACAGTTGTCATGTTTTAGCAACTTCTTTTTCCTAAACATGGCAATTCTCTCTAGCTATCCTAGCACAGTAACATATTTCTCCCAAGGTTTGACACCATCGGTGTTCTACTGGGTCTTTTGAGGGTGGGGGATACTACACATATGGGGGGTTTCTTGGGGTGTCCACAGGCAATAAACTTGGTGCAGTGCCTTGGGAACTTTGCTGTGATAGACACTCCAGAAATTCTGGCAAAACACAAGTTACACCATCCAACTTTGCCACACTTTACTTGATAAAAACAATACCCCATATGTGTCTGTGGGTCTATTACCAGGGACAAGGACAGGCCAACACTTTGAGCATGCGAAGGCCGCATTGACAGAACACTGATTTCTCAAAGTCACAGATTTGGCCTGTTCCTGTCCAGTACGGTAGGCCCACCAACACATGAGAGGTACTGTTTTTATCATTAGAAGTGCGGGTAAGCTGGTTGGTGGAATTGTTGCTGTTCCCGACAAAAAATAGAGGGGCATATTAGCAAGGGCCATTATCTCCGCTTCTTTGGCTTTAAGAGCCAAAAAAGCGGAGATAATATTACCGCCCTATTACCAAGGCGGGTGCTAACATGCATTAACGCATGTTAGCACCCGTTTTCCCCACGCCTCGCTCTGCATCTCTAATGAGATGCAAAGTGGGCGTTCCTTCCCAGGATAACAGGAGAAATGTCGCTAATCGACATTTCTCCTATTATCAAGCTTCAGGCGAACATGCAGAGCGATTAAAAGTAGCGCTAACCGCGGTTAGCGCTACTTTTCTAACGCCTGCTCTCAGTATGACTTAGCCATGATATCCAATGGAAGGTGGATATCATGGCTGAGTGTGTCCTGCCCTATCAGCAAGCTATCGCCAAAAGTTGTGTGATTATCGCTGGATTTCCAGCGATAATCGCACATTTGGCAGTTAGCGCTTGCAATTTTATCACTGTTGAGATGAGCGTTGCTGATAGCACGCTAGCTCAGTGATAAAATTCAGCGTTAGTCAGGCGATAATTATCCTCGCGCTAAGCGCGCTGAGCGATAATTATCGCTGGACCTTAGTAATATGCCCCAGAGTTTTCTATAGCAGAAATATGGCGGAGTTCTGTTTTTATGAACAAGTGTTCGAAATCTGTAGGTCATTCTGGGTAAGAAAAAAAGATGGCATCTACTCATGCCAAACAATACACAACTTCCTTGTGTGCGTAGCTTCTGGACAAATGTCTGGCATTGGTAAGTTTCAGTAGGTGCTGGAGGACCCCTGGCCCAAATATCCCAGCAACCCAGATCCCAAAAATCAACCTAATTCCACATGTCTATCGCACTTTCTATGTTGTATTTTGGGGCATTTCCTATCCCACATCATGTTCCCACCACCCACAGTTGCTGTATAGTATTTTAATTGGAAAACATGTGAGATGGTGCGACATTTGCTACTATCTATTCAATTTTCCGATATTGTAAGTATATTATAAGTTGGGGTCAACAAAAATAGTTTTTCAAAAAGCTTCCTGAGAAATACTTTCAATTATGGGAAACCCAGAATGCGGAGTGCTCTACGATTCATTTGATTGAATATAATACTGTGCAGCTGTGGCCCCCTATTAGGGCAGAGGAGCATCGCTGCCAATGCAGCCAAAGTGAAAAATAAAACGATATTACAATTAATTACCGTTTTATTTTTCACTGCTCCCAGCCCAAGCAATGTTTAGGGGTGGGTCATTGCTGCACTCTGGCATCAGGGGAGTGGTGCTCACTCTAGCAGTTTACACTGCGCAAGACACTTTGGCCGTCCGTCTTGTGATGGCCAGCCCGACATGCGCAGTGTAAACCTCTCCACCTAGCTGTCTCAGACAGAAGGGTGGAAAGCAGGCACAGGCCTCCTATGCCTGCTGAAGCGTTGAGGCAGCCCGCTCCAGCCAATCCTGGCACTGCTCTCATGCTGCTCATCTGCAGCATGAGAGCAGCGTCGGGTTTTGAAGAAGGGGGTTGCCTGAGTCTCATTGAGGTGCCTGATGTCGCGCTGACGTCAGAAGAAGGCAGAAAGGAGAGCGAAACATGGGTAAGTATGTTTTAATTTTTTTTAATTATCTTTTTGCCCCCCACTGGGTTTGTCTCTTGATCCCCTGACGCCCCTCCAGCATTGAGGGTCACCGTCCGCCACTGATACTGCGTGGATCACCTTTGAGCACTGAGCCCCTGTCACCTTTCTGCACTTTAGTCTGATAGCTATAACAAACGCCTAAACATTGCATTACATTCTAACAACTGTTATATCAGATGAATTGTTACATTAATTGCATCAATGTTTAATTCCTATAAATGTATATCCCTGAGAACCACCGTTTTTTATTATTTCAATTACGCCAGGTTCCTTCGCGGTTTGTTTCAGGTTTACTCTTGTTAACCGAATGTATAAGAAAAAATTCAATCAGCTCTGGCTCCTATGTTGGTAACAGACATGGATTTCTTTCTTAGGCTTTAAAAACTCTGGCTCTTTTCTGGGGCATAGATGAGTGTATTTTGTCCTTCATAATAGCCAGAAGGAGATTCAGACACTTTTCAGCTCTTGCTGCTGTGAGTGGACAAAGCAGTACAGTTCTGAGTGCGCTCTCTCTTTCTTAAATTGAAGATTGTGTTGGGTTAAGGTTCTCACAAACGCTGAGACAGAAAAGAGAACTCCAGAGTTTATTGAGCAGATGCAACAGGGCGAGAAGGAGGATAAAGACGCACAAGAAGGCTGCGGCAATATACATTAGTAAATATTTCTTCAAATAAAAACACATGCACAGTCACGCTACAGATTGGTTTCAGAACACTGAATCCTAAAGGTCTGTGTGCCAGCCATCTGTACGTGAAGTATGCCTGTTTCCACATCATTAATGCTTCGGAAATGGAACAGTCAAAAATGGATGGTATTTATTTTAAATATAGTTTGAAACTCTAGCCTCAGCCCAAAGAAGCATTTCTGGCTCAGCGGACTCTATTGGTTGTTGGGGTGTGTGAGAAGTTGGCCTGGTATATGCTGTCCACTAATTATAGAGGGCACCTTGCACCAGTCCAAACAACCCCTTATTGGAGATAGGTTAAAGACAACCTTTATTGAAAGCTATCCTAGTGGTAGCTATGGAGAGCAGCATTCAGGCTAAGTCTTGAAGGAATGTAAAGCAGCTTGTTTTACCAGTCTATAATCTCTTGAGTGACCAAATGAAAGAGGACCACACCAGGTATATATTTAAAATATATGTATTTAGTCTTAAACACACCCCTCTAGTCTCTTTATGAGGCTAGAGTTCGAAGTACATAAGTTACAAGTCGAATATCAACAGTAATAGCACAAATACACGTTTGAGCCCTAGGGGCGTACCAAACCATATACCAATAAAGTGGTATAAGAACCACGACTGAGCTAGACACAAGGCCTAGAGCCTGTAGAAGTGCTTGGCCCTCAAGGAACCACCGAAGGTAGTGACACAGGGGACCCACGGGGGACGCGTGCAGTGTGAGAACACAGCCGCGAGCCGCCGTTGACTTCTATGGGGAATGTCGCGGTTGGAGTTTTAAAGAAAAAGGACACTTAGAGGAGGACTTGGAGCAAACCCCTTTAGAACTAGGCTGTTCTAGAGTCAATACCCACGGGAGCACCGGAGTACTCGTGTTACCTCACCCAGGGAAGTCGGGTGCATAGGTGCCTTTCGGGGTCGGGTTTCGTCGTCGTTTTCAATGGCGATCTGCAGCAAAGTGTTGCTGGAGACCAAGTCGAAAGTGTTCGGGTGGATCCAAAGGTGGATCGAAGATCTGAAGAACCTGAAAGCAGAGGGGACAGAGTCTGGGTCACTAGCCAGTGACCAGGAAGGCGATGAGCAGATGCCCACCGATGTTGGGTGCTTCAGGTAGGGTGACGGTTGTCTTGACTCTTCAGCTACGAGGTCCAGGAGGCGTCGACGACAACCAGGAGCTGGATTCGAGCTGCACCACAACGTCTGTCGATTGCTGGGGTGTCGGCGACCGGATTGGACCTAACAAGCCTTGGCAACGGCAAGTCACGTGGAAATAGAAGAAGGACGGTGGTACAGACCAGCAAGGTCTGAGGGACTCACCCAGCGAAGGTAAGTCAGGGCCCGTCTGGAGCAACCAGGGAAGCCCAAGCAAAAGAAGAGTAGCTTTCAGGAGGGCCCACTAGCCAACGGACTAGCGACCGCAAAGGAGCCTCGAGTGGACGCACTTGGAGCTGGCTCACAGGACACTCGTAGAGTGGAGGCCAGTGATCTTCGGTGCAGTCGGTGCTGGAGGCGGGGACTACTTGGAGCCCAAAGCACAACTTCGTGGAAGACCAGGAAGAGGATGCACTTGCAAATGTGCTCGGTGTCCAGGGGTCATGGTTCCACGTTACCCACAACAGCTACGGGCCTCAGCTTTGCTGGTGACTCAGGGCAGCCTCGGGGAAGTCTGGAAATCCACCTCTGGGGATGCAAAGACTTTGGCGTCCGGCGGGAGCTTCAGTGATGCAGACCAGACAATTGCTTCTTTGGTGCCTGCCAAGCAGGGGAGTCACTCCTTGACCCCAAGGGAGATTCTTCAGTCCTCTAGTCTTGAGTAGAGCGTCGAAGTTCCAGAATTCAGTTACAGAGTTTTGTCCAGGGATATCTAAAGTCCTAAGGACTGGGGCCCCATACTTATACAAAGTTAGGGGGTTGGACATACTCTGGGGACCCACCTATGGGAGGGTCAGGGAAGAGGGGTGGTTACACCCATTTCCCTTTGTCCAGTTTCGTGCCAGAGCAGGGGCAGGTAGCCCCTGCAACCGGTTTGAACTGGCATATGCACAGGGACACCAAATGTGCCCCCAGTGCAAGACTTCAAAGCACCAGAGGGTGCTCCCGCCCAGCCCCAATACACACTATCCTGTCTGGGGAGGTGGTTACACCTCCCTTCGACAGGAAACCTATTGTCCAGGCCTCCCCTGCCGGAGTTTCAGTCAGCAGCAGGAGGCCAGACCCGTGTCTGTGGCAGCGGCATCCATTTTGTGATGCCAGGGCTCTGGAAAGAAGTTACCGGGTAGTCCGGTGTGTACAAGTCTCTCCTTCTAGAAGGGTGGAATGCTACCCCCGCCGCCAGGATTGGCGGGGGGTAGTATTCCAAGATGTTTGACACCAAACACAACATGTTTTGGTGCAGCCAGTCCAAAGTTAGCATTGTACCTCGAGGATATAATGCACTTAAGAGTATATGGTCAGGCTGTACCACAAACAGCATCAGAGGAGGGACTCCGAACGCTGTAGAGGGGCTCTGCTCATGCAGGGGCACCCTCTCACATAAGAACCAAGCACTCTGCCTTCAGGATTGGTAAGGCCTGCCATAGGAGTGACTTATAGGTTTATATGTGTGTGCAATGGTAGTGATATAGGTAGCCTATACCACTGTAAGGGGTGCATGCACCACCTTACTCAGGCTGCAGTAGCAAACCTGTGGTGGCATTTTGGCTGGCCTTCCAGGGGTGGCATAATACATGCTTCAGCCCCTGGCAGGCCTCTGGGGTACCTATGCCCTGGGTACATAGTATACCATATACTAGGGACTTATAAGGGCACTCCAGATTCCAATCAAAGATGTACCTAAGGTACATGGAAACCATTTTAGAGAGGAAGCAGCTAGGCTGGGGTTCTGATTAGCAGGGCCCCAGCCAGACTAAAGTCGAAAAACAGTGAAGCATCAGCAAAAAGTGGGGGTACCCATGTGAAGCAGATCCTACTCTCCTACACAACCCCCCCCCCAAACGCAGGGACATTAAACTAACCTTGACCAGTTGAGTCTTCATGTTCTAAGTGGAAATACCTAGAGAGTCCATCTGCATTGGCATGGTTACTCCCAGGTCTATGTTCCACTGTAAAGTCCATCCCCTGTAGGGAAATGGACCACCTAAGCAGTTTGTGGTTTTCACCCTTCATTTGTTTTAGCCATAGGAGGGGCTTGTGGTCTGTTTGAACAAGGAAGTGAGTACCAAACAAGTATGGCCTCATCTTCTTCAGAGCCCAAACCACAGCAAAGGCCTCCCTCTCTATGCCTGACCAACGTTTCTCTCTAGGGGTCAGCCTTCTGCTAATAAAAGCTACTGGCTGATCCTGACCTTCATCATTCAATTGTGACAGTACAGCCCCTACCCCCAATTCAGATGCATCTCTTTGGACAATGAACCTCTTGGAGTAATCAGGACTCTGGAGAATGGGAGCAGTGCACATGGCCTGCTTCAGGTCATCAAATGCCTTTTGACAGCTAGCTGTCCACTGAACCTTTTTGGGCATTTTCTTGGAAGTTAAGTCATTCAGGGGTGTCACTATTGATCCATACCCCTTGACAAATCTCCTATAGTACCCAGTCAGGCCTAAGAAGGCTCTCACCTGAGTCTGGGTGATTGGAGCAACCCAGTCCATGATGGTCTGGATTTTGCTCTGCAGTGGTTGAACCTGGCCTCCACCTACAAGGTGGCCCAGTTACACAACCTGACTCTGCCCTATCTGGCACTTGGTGGCCTTGATAGTGAGGCCTGCCTTTTGCAGGGCCTCCAAAACATTTCTGAGGTGGACCAGGTGATCCTCCCAGGTGGAGCTAAAGACAGCAATATCATCTAGATATGCTGCACTGTAGGCCTCCAGACCTGTAAGGACTGTATTCACCAACCTCTGAAAAGTGGCAGGTGCATTCTTCAGACCAAAGGGCATTACCATAAATTGATAATGTCCACTAGGGGTTGAGAAGGCTGTTTTTCGCTTTGCATCATCAGCTAGTCTGATCTGCCAGTAGCCAGCTGTCAGGTCAAATGTGCTTAGATACTTGGCTGAGGCCAAAGTGTCTATTAGCTCATCTGCCCTAGGTATTGGATGGGCATCAGTCCTAGTGACTGCATTGAGACCCCTGTAGTCCACACAAAACCTCATCTCTCTTTTCCCACCATTGGTGTGAGGTTTTGGCACAAGGACCACTGGACTAGCCCAAGGGCTATCTGAGGGTTCAATAACTCCCAAATCCAACATTTTCTGGACTTCTGTCCTGATACAGTCCCTGACATGGTCAGGTTGCCTATAAATCTTATTTTTAATAGGCAGACTGTCCCCAGTGTCCACTTCATGAGTGCACCAGGTGGTCTGACTTGGAGTCAGAGAGAACATATGTCTGTACTGATTATGCACCTGTCTGCAAACAGTTTGCTGCTGAGCAGTGAGGCTGCCTGCCAAGGCTACACCATCCACTGACCCATCATCAGGGTTCTGTGACAGCAGGTCAGGGAGTGGGTCACTCTCTTCCTCCTGTCCCTCATCAGTAGCCATGAGCAAGCTCATGTCTGCCCTGTCCACATATGGTTTCAATCTGTTGACATGGAGAACCCTGTGGGGACTCCTGGGTGTTCCTAGGTCTACTAAATAGGTAACCTCACCCTTCTGTTCAACAATGGTATGGGGACCACTCCACTTGTCTTGGAGAGCTGCTGGGGCCACTGGCTCCAGCACCCACACCTTCTGTCCTGGCTGGTAAACAGTCAGTACAGCCTTTTGGTCATGCCAGGCTTTTTGCAGTTCCTGGCTAGCCTCAAGGTTTTTAGTTGCCTTTTTCATGTACTCAGCCATCCGGGAGCGGAGACCAAGTACATAGTCCACTATGTCTTGCTTTGGGGGCTTGAGAGGTAACTCCCATCCTTCCTTCACCAAGCACAATGGACCCCTGACAGGGTGACCAAACAAAAGTTCAAAAGGGCTGTAGCCAACCCCCTTTTGAGGCACCTCCCTATATGCAAACAAAAGGCAGGGCAAGAGTATGTCCCATCTTCGCCTGAGCTTTTCTGGGAGCCCTTTAATCATGCCCTTTAAGGTTTTGTTGAATCTCTCAACTAAACCATTGCATTGTGGGTGATAGGGTGTGGTGAACTTGTAAGTCACTCCACACTCCTTCCACATTGCCTTTAAGTATCCAGACATAAAGTTTGCACCCCTGTCTGATACAACCTCCTTAGGGAAGCCCACTCTTGAGAAAATTCCCAGGAGGGCTCTTGCCACTACAGGTGCTGTAGTGGTCCTAAGGGGAATAGCCTCTGGGTACCTAGTGGCATGGTCCACCACCACTAGGATAAACCTGTGCCCAGATGCTGTTTGGTAATCCATGGGACCAACAATATCAATCCCCACTCTTTCAAAGGGCACCCCCACCACAGGTAGTGGTATCAGGGGGCCTTTGTGGTGCCACCTGCCTTCCCACTGGCTTGGCAGGTTACACAGGAGTGACAAAACTCCTTGGTGTCTTCAGACATGTGGGGCCAGTGAAAGTGAGGGACGAGTCTGTCCCAAGTCTTGTTCTGGCCCAGGTGACCTGCTAGAGGTATGTCATGGGCTAGGGTCAATAGGAAGCCCCTGAACTTCAGAGGTATAACCAACCTCCTGGTGGCACCAGGCTTGGGGTCTCTACACTCTGAGTACAAGAGTCCATCATCCCAGTACACTTTATGGGGACCACTAGCATTCCCAGCAGCCTCAGCAGCTGCTTGCTGTCTGAGGGGTTCAAGAGAGGGGCAGCTCTGCTGATCCTGGCTCAGATCTGCCCTGGAAGGGCCCCCTGTCCCCAAGAACTCAACCTAGTCAGGTTCAAGCTCCTCTGGGACAGTTCCTTCTTCAGGACTGAGATCATCCCCCTCAAGAGACTGATCTTCCTTCTGAGCCAAGGGGGAAGGTACTGCCTTAACCCTACTACTCTTCCTCTTGGATGGCACTTGGTCCATTTTTCCAGGATCCAAGGCCTGTTCAGTGTTAGACATTTTGCTCTGTGACCTGGTCACAGCAAACACATCTGCAGGGATCCCCAGCATTTCTGCATGGGTCCTGAGCTCCACTTCTGCCCAAGCTGAAGTTTCAAGATCATTGCCAAGCAAGCATTCTACTGGTAGGTTTGCACTCACCACAACCTTCTTAAGGCCAGTTACCCCTCCCCAGGAGAAGTTAACAACTGCCAGAGTATGGTCTGTTCTGACATTGCTAGCATTGGTCACTTGGTACATCTCACCAAGTATAATCTGCCCAGGATCCACAAGGTCTTGGGTCACCATGGTGACACTCGCCCCTGTGTCCCTAAATGCCAAAGCCTCTTTTCCATTGATTAATGGCTGTTGCCTGTACTTGCCCAGATTACTGGGACTCATAGAGGAGGTCACATCCATGCCTCCATCACAGACTAGGACAGCCTGAGTGAGTTCTCTGACTAGGCCAGAGCTCACCTCATTACCCAGGGTCAACCCTACTAAACCCTTGGCCTGTGTACTCCCACCACCAATTGAAACTGCACTAGGGGGAACAGGTGCCTTAGGGGCATTGGTGGGGGCTGGAATAGAGTCTTTGGACTTGGTGCAATCACTGGTCCAGTGTGTCTTTTGCTTACAGACTTTGCACCATGGTTTCTTTTGGCCTTTTCCCTTGTTAGACTGTGAATCCCCACCTGAAGAAGATTTTTGGGGGCCTTGTGAAGACTTCTGGTCTTTACCCTTCTCCCCACCCTTATCAGAGTTTTTAGAATCTTGCTTCTTAGGGTCACCACCTTGGTTCTGTACATTCTGCCTCACCCTGGTTCTGACCCATTTGTCTGCCTTCTTTCCCAATTCTGGGGAGAGGTCAGATCAGAGTCCACCAGGTACTGATGCAACAGCTGATTTTGACAGTTATTAAGAATCTGCTCCCTCATGATAAGATTGTACAATCCTGCGAAGTCACATACCTTACTGCCCATCAACCAACCTTCCAGAGCCTTAGCAGAACAATCCACATAGTCCACCCAGTCTTGAGTCTGTGCTTTTTGGGTATCTCTGAACTTTAACCTGTATTGTTCAGTTGTTAGGCCAAACCCATCAATCAGAGCACTCTTCAAGACTTTGTAATTGTCAGCATCCTCCTCTCTAACAGTGAGGCGCTTATCTCTACCTTTGTCTGCAAAGGAGAGCCACAAGATTGCTGCCCACTGCTCCTGAGGGACCCTCTGTACTTTACAGGCCCTCTCCAGTGCAGTTATCCATTTGTGGATGTCATCCCCACTCTGGTAGGGAGGGACAATCTTGCTCAGGTTTCTATGGTCATAAGACCTTTCCCTATCTCTGGGGACATTGCTGCCACCATGGGACTCTAGTCCCATCTTTTTTCTCTGTCTATAGAGATCTAGGGACTCCCTGTCTATAGCCAACTGCTGTT
This sequence comes from Calotriton arnoldi, assembly GCA_963921515.1. Taxonomy (NCBI): domain Eukaryota; kingdom Metazoa; phylum Chordata; class Amphibia; order Caudata; family Salamandridae; genus Calotriton; species Calotriton arnoldi. The sequence continues at coordinate 1,203,000 of CAWUFW010004550.1, forward strand.
TTCTGAGCTCAAGCGTGGGCTTGCTCATACTGAATCAGTCTTTTTCTCCTCTCATGAGAGGATTCCCTCCCATGGGAGGAGACAGAGGTCCCTACTGAGGTGTCAGAGTGGTTAGACTCCTGAGAAGGAGATCTAGTCCTTCTGGGCACACTCTCAACTCTTCCTGGGGGGACAAAGGGGAGGTCCTTCAGGGCCTCCTCCTCTTCCTCAGGAGTAGCTGCACTTTCCAGGTCAGGATCATTGTCATCCCCCTGGCCAGTTTCAGAGGTCAGGTCCTGGGCATTTTCATCCCTGGCCCCTCCCTCATCTTCTGCCCCACCCTCTCTGCCTATCCTTTCAGACCTTATGGGTCTTCTAAGATCATCCAGCAGAAGCATCTCCAGGAGACGTTGGGTGTTGGCACTTTTGCCTGTCTTCAACTTCCTAACTTTGCACAACTCTCTCAATTCCAAGAATGTGAGGTTGTCATATCTGGATGGCAGGAGCTCCCTCGTTCCTGGCAGTGAAGACATTACTAGTGTGGTGTGGTGTATGCACTACCTACTCTAGTGTGGCCTAATAAACTCTCTTGAGTTGTAGAAAGGGTGTGCTATCCCTTAACACACAACTCTAAGTTCAGTAGAACTTACTGTATCCTAAGCTTGATTTATATGTACCTAAGGTACCCTTAGTGGTTTTCAGTTGATCAATTCAATTGAGATTATCTGGTAAAACAATAGCAAGCTGGAATCCCACACGCTGCACACCAATGTGAGAAGTTGGCCAGGTATATGCTGTCCACCAATTATAGTGGGCACCTTGCACCAGTCCAAACAACCCCTTATTGGAGATAGGTTAAAGACAACCTTTATTGAAAGCTATCCTAGTGGTAGCTATGGAGAGCCGCCTTCAGGCTAAGTCTTGAAGGAATGTAAAGCAGCTTGTTTTACCAGTCTATAATCTCTTGAGTGACCAAATGAAAGAGGACCACACCAGGTATATATTTAAAATATATGTATTTAGTCTTAAACACACCCCTCTAGTCTCTTTATGAGGCTAGAGTTCGAAGTACATAAGTTACAAGTCGAATATCAACAGTAATAGCACAAATACACGTTTGAGCCCTAGGGGCGTACCAAACCATATACCAATAAAGTGGTATAAGAACCACGACTGAGCTAGACACAAGGCCTAGAGCCTGTAGAAGTGCTTGGCCCTCAAGGAACCACCCAAGGTAGTGACACAGGGGACCCACGGGGGACGCGTGCAGTGTGAGAACACAGCCGCGAGCCGCCGTTGACTTCTATGGGGAATGTCGCGGTTGGAGTTTTAAAGAAAAAGGACACTTAGAGGAGGACTTGGAGCAAACCCCTTTAGAACTAGGCTGTTCTAGAGTCAATACCCACGGGAGCACCGGAGTACTCGTGTTACCTCACCCAGGGAAGCCGGGTGCATAGGTGCCTTTCGGGGTCGGGTTTCGTCGTCGTTTTCAATGGCGATCTGCTGCAAAGTGCTGCTGGCGACCAAGTCGAAAGTGTTCGGGTGGATCCAAAGGTGGATCGAAGATCTGAAGAACCTGAAAGCAGAGGGGACAGAGCCTGGGTCACTAGCCAGTGACCAGGAAGGCGATGAGCAGATGCCCACCGATGTCGGGTGCTTCAGGTAGGTTGACGGTCGTCTTGACTCTTCAGCCACGAGGTCCAGGAGGCGTCGACGACAACCAGGAGCTGGATTCGAGCTGTCCCACAACGTCTGTCGATTGCTGGGGTGTCGGCGACCGGATTGGACCCAACAAGCCTTGGCAACGGCAAGTCACGTGGAAATAGAAGAAGGACGGTGGTACAGACCAGCAAGGTCTGAGGGACTCACCCAGCGAGGGTAAGTCAGGGCACGTCTGGAGCAACCAGAGAAGCCCAAGCAAAAGAAGAGTAGCCTTCAGGAGGGCCCACTAGCCAACGGACTAGCGACCGCAAAGGAGCCTCGAGTGGACGCACTTGGAGCTGGCTCACAGGACACTCGTAGAGTGGAGGCCAGTGATCTTCAGTGCAGTTGGTGCTGGAGGCGGGGACTACTTGGAGCCCAAAGCACAACTTCGTGGAAGACCAGGAAGAGGATGCACTTGCAAATGTGCTCAGTGTCCAGGGGTCATGGTTCCACATTACCCACAACAGCTACGGGCCTCAGCTTTGCTGGGGACTCAGGGCAGCCTTGGGGAATACTGGAAATCCACCTCTGGGGATGCAAAGACTTCGGCGTCCGGCGGGAGCTTCGGCGATGCAGACCAGACAATTGCTTCTTTGGTGCCTGCCAAGCAGGGGAGTCACTCCTTGACCCCAAGGGAGATTCTTCAGTCCTCTAGTCTTGAGTAGAGCGTCGAAGTTCCAGGATTCAGTTACAGAGTTTCGTCCAGGGATATCTAAAGTCCTAAGGACTGGGGTCCCATACTTATACAAAGTTAGGGGTTGGACATACTCTGGGGACCCACCTATGGGAGGGTCAGGGAAGAGGGGTGGTTACACCCATTTCCCTTTGTCCAGTTTCGCGCCAGAGCAGGGGCAGGTAGCCCCTGCAACCGGTTTGAACTGGCATATGCACAGGGACACCAAATGTGCCCCCAGTGCAGGACTTCAAAGCACCAGAGGGTGCTCCCGCCCAGCCCCAATACACACTATCCTGTCTGGGGAGGTGGTTACACCTCCCTTCGACAGGAAACCTATTGTCCAGGCCTCCCCTGCCGGAGTTTCAGTCAGCAGCAGGAGGCCAGACCCGTGTCTGTGGCAGCGGCATCCATTTTGTGATGCCAGGGCTCTGGAAAGAAGTTACCGGGTAGCCCGGTGTGTACATGTCTCTCCCTCTAGAAGGGTGGAATGCTACCCCCGCCGCCAGGATTGGCGGGGGGGTAGTATTCCAAGATGTTTGACACCAAACACGACATGTTTTGGTGCAGCCAGTCCAAAGTTAGCATTGTACCGCGAGGATATAATGCACTTAAGAGTATATGGTCAGGCTGTACCACAAACAGCATCAGAGGAGGGACTCCGAACGCTGCAGAGGGGCTCTGCTCATGCAGGGGCACCCTCTCACATAAAAACCAAGCACTCTGCCTTCAGGATTGGTAAGGCCTGCCATAGGAGTGACTTATAGGTTTATATGTGTGTGCAATGGTAGTGATATAGGTAGCCTATACCACTGTAAGGGGTGCATGCACCACCTTACTCAGGCTGCAGTAGCAGACCTGTGGTGTCATTTTGGCTGGCCTTCCAGGGGTGGCATAATACATGCTTCAGCCCCTGGCAGGCCTCTGGGGTACCTATGCCCTGGGTACATAGTATACCATATACTAGGGACTTATAAGGGCACTCCAGATTCCAATCAAAGATGTACCTAAGGTACATGGAAACCATTTTAGAGAGGAAGCAGCTAGGCTGGGGTTCTGATTAGCAGGGCCCCAGCCAGACTAAAGTCGAAAAACAGTGAAGCATCAGCAAAAAGTGGGGGTACCCATGTGAAGCAGATCCTACTCTCCTACACAACCCCCCCAAACGCAGGGACATTAAACTAACCTTGACCAGTTGAGTCTTCATGTTCTAAGTGGAAATACCTAGAGAGTCCATCTGCATTGGCATGGTTACTCCCAGGTCTATGTTCCACTGTAAAGTCCATCCCCTGTAGGGAAATGGACCACCTAAGCAGTTTGGGGTTTTCACCCTTCATTTGTTTTAGCCATAGGAGGGGCTTGTGGTCTGTTTGAACAAGGAAGTGAGTACCAAACAAGTATGGCCTCAACTTCTTCAGAGCCCAAACCACAGCAAAGGCCTCCCTCTCTATGGCTGACCAACGTTTCTCTCTAGGGGTCAGCCTTCTGCTAATAAAAGCTACTGGCTGATCCTGACCTTCATCATTCAATTGTGACAGTACAGCCCCTACCCCCAATTCAGATGCATCTGTTTGGACAATGAACTTCTTGGAGTAATCAGGACTCTGGAGAATGGGAGCAGTGCACATGGCCTGCTTCAGGTCATCAAATGCCTTTTGACAGCTAGCTGTCCACTGAACCTTTTTGGGCATTTTCTTGGAAGTTAAGTCATTCAGGGGTGTCACTATTGATCCATACCCCTTGACAAATCTCCTATAGTACCCAGTCAGGCCTAAGAAGGCTCTCACCTGAGTCTGGGTGATTGGAGCAACCCAGTCCATGATGGTCTGGATTTTGCTCTGCAGTGGTTGAACCTGGCCTCCACCCACAAGGTGGCCCAGGTACACAACCTGACTCTGCCCTATCTGGCACTTGGTGGCCTTGATAGTGAGGCCTGCCTTTTGCAGGGCCTCCAAAACATTTCTGAGGTGGACCAGGTGATCCTCCCAGGTGGAGCTAAAGACAGCAATATCATCTAGATATGCTGCACTGTAGGCCTCCAGACCTGTAAGGACTGTATTCACCAACCTCTGAAAAGTGGCAGGTGCATTCTTCAGACCAAAGGGCATTACCACAAATTGATAATGTCCACTAGGGGTTGAGAATGCTGTTTTTGGCTTTGCATCATCAGCTAGTCTGATCTGCCAGTAGCCAGCTGTCAGGTCAAATGTGCTTAGATACTTGGCTGAGGCCAAAGTGTCTATTAGCTCATCTGCCCTAGGTATTGGATGGGCATCAGTCCTAGTGACTGCATTGAGACCCCTGTAGTCCACACAAAACCTCATCTCTCTTTTCCCACCATTGGTGTGAGGTTTTGGCACAAGGACCACTGGACTAGCCCAAGGGCTATCTGAGGGTTCAATAACTCCCAAATCCAACATTTTCTGGACTTCTGTCCTGATACAGTCCCTGACATGGTCAGGTTGCCTATAAATCTTATTTTTAATAGGCAGACTGTCCCCAGTGTCCACTTCATGAGTGCACCAGGTGGTCTGACTTGGAGTCAGAGAGAACATATGTCTGTACTGATTGAGCACCTGTCTGCAATCAGTTTGCTGCTGAGCAGTGAGGCTGCCTGCCAAGGCTACACCATCCACTGACCCATCATCAGGGTTCTGTGAGAGCAGGTCAGGGAGTGGGTCACTCTCTTCCTCCTGTCCCTCATCAGTAGCCATGAGCAAGCCCATGTCTGCCCTGTCCACATATGGTTTCAATCTGTTGACATGGAGAACCCTGTGGGGACTCCTGGGTGTTCCTAGGTCTACTAAATAGGTAACCTCACCCTTCTGTTCAACAATGGTATGGGGTCCACTCCACTTGTCTTGGAGAGCTGCTGGGGCCACTGGCTCCAGCACCCACACCTTCTGTCCTGGCTGGTAAACAGTCAGTACAGCCTTTTGGTCATGCCAGGCTTTTTGCAGTTCCTGGCTAGCCTCAAGGTTTTTAGTTGCCTTTTTCATGTACTCAGCCATCCGGGAGCGGAGACCAAGTACATAGTCCACTATGTCTTGCTTTGGGGGCTTGAGAGGTAACTCCCATCCTTCCTTCACCAAGCACAATGGACCCCTGACAGGGTGACCAAACAAAAGTTCAAAAGGGCTGTAGCCAACCCCCTTTTGAGGCACCTCCCTGTATGCAAACAAAAGGCAGGGCAAGAGTATGTCCCATCTTCGCCTGAGCTTTTCTGGGAGCCCTTTAATCATGCCCTTTAAGGTTTTGTTGAATCTCTCAACTAAACCATTGCATTGTGGGTGATAGGGTGTGGTGAACTTGTAAGTCACTCCACACTCCTTCCACATTGCCTTTAAGTATCCAGACATAAAGTTTGCACCCCTGTCTGATACAACCTCCTTAGGGAAGCCCACTCTTGAGAAAATTCCCAGGAGGGCTCTTGCCACTACAGGTGCTGTAGTGGTCCTAAGGGGAATAGCCTCTGGGTACCTAGTGGCATGGTCCACCACCACTAGGATAAACCTGTGCCCAGATGCTGTTTGGGGATCCATGGGACCAACAATATCAATCCCCACTCTTTCAAAGGGCACCCCCACCACAGGTAGTGGTATCAGGGGGCCTTTGTGGTGCCACCTGCCTTCCCACTGGCTTGGCAGGTTACACAGGAGCGACAAAACTCCTTGGTGTCTTCAGACATGTGGGGCCAGTGAAAGTGAGGGACAAGTCTGTCCCAAGTCTTGTTCTGGCCCAGGTGACCTGCTAGAGGAATGTCATGGGCTAGGGTCAATAGGAAGCCCCTGAACTTCAGAGGTATAACCAACCTCCTGGTGGCACCAGGCTTGGGGTCTCTACACTCTGAGTACAAGAGTCCATCATCCCAATACACTTTATGGGGACCACTAGCATTCCCAGCAGCCTCAGCAGCAGCTTGCTGTCTGAGGGGTTCAAGAGAGGGGCAGCTCTGCTGCTCCTGGCTCAGATCTGCCCTGGAAGGGCCCCCTGTCCCCAAGAACTCAACCTGGTCAGGTTCAAGCTCCTCTGGGACAGTTCCTTCTTCAGGACTGAGATCATCCCCCTCAAGAGACTGATCTTCCTTCTGAGCCAAGGGGGAAGGCACTGCCTTAACCCTACTACTCCTCCTCTTGGATGGCACTTGGTCCATTTTTCCAGGATCCAAGGCCTGTTCAGTGTTAGACATTTTGCTCTGTGACCTGGTCACAGCAAACACATCTGCAGGGATCCCCAGCATTTCTGCATGGGTCCTGAGCTCCACTTCTGCCCAAGCTGAAGTTTCAAGATCATTGCCAAGCAAGCATTCTACTGGTAGGTTTGCACTCACCACAACCTTCTTAAGGCCAGTTACCCCTCCCCAGGAGAAGTTAACAACTGCCAGAGTATGGTCTGTTCTGACATTGCTAGCATTGGTCACTTGGTACATCTCACCAAGTATAATCTGCCCAGGATCCACAAGGTCTTGTGTCACCATGGTGACACTCGCCCCTGTGTCCCTAAATGCCAAAGCCTCTTTTCCATTGATTAATGGCTGTTGCCTGTACTTGCCCAGATTACTGGGACTCATAGAGGAGGTCACATCCATGCCTCCATCACAGACTAGGACAGCCTGAGTGAGTTCTCTGACTAGGCCAGAGCTCACCTCATTACCCAGGGTCAACCCTACTAAACCCTTGGCCTGTGTACTCCCACCACCAATTGTAACTGCACTAGGGGGAACAGGTGCCTTAGGGGCATTGGTGGGGGCTGGAATAGAGTCTTTGGACTTGGTGCAATCACTGGTCCAGTGTGTCTTTTGCTTACAGACTTTGCACCATGGTTTCTTTTGGCCTTTTCCCTTGTTAGACTGTGAATCCCCACCTGAAGAAGATTTTTGGGGGCCTTGTGAAGACTTCTGGTCTTTACCCTTCTCCCCACCCTTATCAGAGTTTTTAGAATCTTGCTTCTTAGGGTCACCACCTTGGTTCTGTACCTTCTGCCTCACCCTGGTTCTGACCCATTTGTCTGCCTTCTTTCCCAATTCTTGGGGAGAGGTCAGATCAGAGTCCACCAGGTACTGATGCAACAGCTGATTTTGACAGTTATTAAGAATCTGCTCCCTCATGATAAGATTGTACAATCCTGTGAAGTCACATACCTTACTGCCCATCAACCAACCTTCCAGAGCCTTAGCAGAACAATCCACATAGTCCACCCAGTCTTGAGTCTGTGCTTTTTGGGTATCTCTGAACTTTAACCTGTATTGTTCAGTTGTTAGGCCAAACCCATCAATCAGAGCACTCTTCAAGACTTTGTAATTGTCAGCATCCTCCTCTCTAACAGTGAGGAGCTTATCTCTACCTTTGTCTGCAAAGGAGAGCCACAAGATTGCTGCCCACTGCTCCTGAGGGACCCTCTGTACTTTACAGGCCCTCTCCAGTGCAGTTATCCATTTGTGGATGTCATCCCCACTCTGGTAGGGAGGGACAATCTTGCTCAGGTTTCTATGGTCATAAGACCTTTCCCTATCTCTGGGGAAATTGCTGCCACCATGGGACTCTAGTCCCATCTTTTTCTCTGTCTATAGAGATCTAGGGACTCCCTGTCTATAGCCAACTGCTGTTTTCTGAGCTCAAGCTGGGCTTGCTCATACTGAATCAGTCTTTTTCTCCTCTCATGAGAGGATTCCCTCCCATGGGAGGAGACAGAGGTCCCTACTGAGGTGTCAGAGTGGTTAGACTCCTGAGAAGGAGATCTAGTCCTTCTGGGCACACTCTCAACTCTTCCTGGGGGGACAAAGGGGAGGTCCTTCTGGGCCTCCTCCTCTTCCTCAGGAGTAGCTGCACTTTCCAGGTCAGGATCATTGTCATCCCCCTGGCCAGTTTCAGAGGTCAGGTCCTGGGCATTTTCATCCCTGGCCCCTCCCTCATCTTCTGCCCCACCCTCTCTGCCTACCCTTTCAGACCTTATGGGTCTTCTAAGATCATCCAGCAGAAGCATCTCCAGGAGACGTTGGGTGTTGGCACTTTTGCCTGTCTTCAACTTCCTAACTTTGCACAACTCTCTCAATTCCAAGAATGTGAGGTTGTCATATCTGGATGGCAGGAGCTCCCTGGTTCCTGGCAGTGAAGACATTACTAGTGTGGTGTGGTGTATGCACTACCTACTCTAGTGTGGCCTACTAAACTCTCTTGAGTTGTAGAAAGGGTGTGCTATCCCTTAACACACAACTCTAAGTTCAGTAGAACTTACTGTATCCTAAGCTTGATTTATATGTACCTAAGGTACCCTTAGTGGTTTTCAGTTGATCAATTCAATTGAGATTATCTGGTAAAACAATAGCAAGCTGGAATCCCACACGCTGCACACCAATGTGAGAAGTTGGCCTGGTATATGCTGTCCACTAATTATAGTGGGCACCTTGCACCAGTCCAAACAACCCCTTATTGGAGATAGGTTAAAGACAACCTTTATTGAAAGCTATCCTAGTGGTAGCTATGGAGAGCAGCCTTCAGGCTAAGTCTTGAAGGAATGTAAAGCAGCTTGTTTTACCAGTCTATAATCTCTTGAGTGACCAAATGAAAGAGGACCACACCAGGTATATATTTAAAATATATGTATTTAGTCTTAAACACACCCCTCTAGTCTCTTTATGAGGCTAGAGTTCGAAGTACATAAGTTACAAGTCGAATATCAACAGTAATAGCACAAATACACGTTTGAGCCCTAGGGGCGTACCAAACCATATACCAATAAAGTGGTATAAGAACCACGACTGAGCTAGACACAAGGCCTAGAGCCTGTAGAAGTGCTTGGCCCTCAAGGAACCACCCAAGGTAGTGACACAGGGGACCCACGGGGGACGCGTGCAGTGTGAGAACACAGCCGCGAGCCGCCGTTGACTTCTATGGGGAATGTCGCGGTTGGAGTTTTAAAGAAAAAGGACACTTAGAGGAGGACTTGGAGCAAACCCCTTTAGAACTAGGCTGTTCTAGAGTCAATACCCACGGGAGCACCGGAGTACTCGTGTTACCTCACCCAGGGAAGCCGGGTGCATAGGTGCCTTTCGGGGTCGGGTTTCGTCGTCGTTTTCAATGGCGATCTGCTGCAAAGTGCTGCTGGCGACCAAGTCGAAAGTGTTCGGGTGGATCCAAAGGTGGATCGAAGATCTGAAGAACCTGAAAGCAGAGGGGACAGAGTCTGGGTCACTAGCCAGTGACCAGGAAGGCGATGAGCAGATGCCCACCGATGTCGGGTGCTTCAGGTAGGTTGACGGTCGTCTTGACTCTTCAGCCACGAGGTCCAGGAGGCGTCGACGACGACCAGGAGCTGGATTCGAGCTGTCCCACGACGTCTGTCGATTGCTGGGGTGTCGGCGACCGGATTGGACCCAACAAGCCTTGGCAACGGCAAGTCACGTGGAAATAGAAGAAGGACGGTGGTACAGACCAGCAAGGTCTGAGGGACTCACCCAGCGAGGGTAAGTCAGGGCACGTCTGGAGCAACCAGGGAAGCCCAAGCAGAAGAAGAGTAGCCTTCAGGAGGGCCCACTAGCCAACGGACTAGCGACCGCAAAGGAGCCTCGAGTGGACGCACTTGGAGCTGGCTCACAGGACACTCGTGGAGTGGAGGCCAGTGATCTTCGGTGCAGTCGGTGCTGGAGGCGGGGGCTACTTGGAGCCCAAAGCACAACTTCGTGGGAGACCAGGAAGAGGATGCACTTGCAAATGTGCTCGGTGTCCAGGGGTCACGGTTCCACGTTACCCACGACAGCTACGGGCCTCAGCTTTGCTGGGGACTCAGGGCAGCCTCGGGGAAGTCTGGAAATCCACCTCTGGGGATGCAAAGACTTCGGCGTCCGGCGGGAGCTTCGGCGATGCAGACCGGACAATTGCTTCTTTGGTGCCTGCCAAGCAGGGGAGTCACTCCTTGACCCCAAGGGAGATTCTTCAGTCCTCTAGTCTTGAGTAGAGCGTCGAAGTTCCAGGATTCAGTTACAGAGTTTCGTCCAGGGATATCTAAAGTCCTAAGGACTGGGGTCCCATACTTATACAAAGTTAGGGGTTGGACATACTCTGGGGACCCACCTATGGGAGGGTCAGGGAAGAGGGGTGGTTACACCCATTTCCCTTTGTCCAGTTTCGCGCCAGAGCAGGGGCAGGTAGCCCCTGCAACCGGTTTGAACTGGCATATGCACAGGGACACCAAATGTGCCCCCAGTGCAGGACTTCAAAGCACCAGAGGGTGCTCCCGCCCAGCCCCAATACACACTATCCTGTCTGGGGAGGTGGTTACACCTCCCTTCGACAGGAAACCTATTGTCCAGGCCTCCCCTGCCGGAGTTTCAGTCAGCAGCAGGAGGCCAGACCCGTGTCTGTGGCAGCGGCATCCATTTTGTGATGCCAGGGCTCTGGAAAGAAGTTACCGGGTAGCCCGGTGTGTACATGTCTCTCCCTCTAGAAGGGTGGAATGCTACCCCCGCCGCCAGGATTGGCGGGGGGTAGTATTCCAAGATGTTTGACACCAAACACGACATGTTTTGGTGCAGCCAGTCCAAAGTTAGCATTGTACCGCGAGGATATAATGCACTTAAGAGTATATGGTCAGGCTGTACCACAAACAGCATCAGAGGAGGGACTCCGAACGCTGCAGAGGGGCTCTGCTCATGCAGGGGCACCCTCTCACATAAAAACCAAGCACTCTGCCTTCAGGATTGTTAAGGCCTGCCATAGGAGTGACTTATAGGTTTATATGTGTGTGCAATGGTAGTGATATAGGTAGCCTATATCACAGTAAGGGGTGCATGCACCACCTTACCCAGGCTGCAGTAGCAGACCTGTGGTGTCATTTTGGCTGGCCTTCCAGGGGTGGCATAATACATGCTTCAGCCCCTGGCAGGCCTCTGGGGTACCTATGCCCTGGGTACATAGTATACCATATACTAGGGACTTATAAGGGCACTCCAGATTCCAATCAGAGATGTGCCTAAGGCACATGGAAACCATTTTAGAGAGGAAGCAGCTAGGCTGGGGTTCTGATTAGCAGGGCCCCAGCCAGACTAAAGTCGAAAAACAGTGAAGCATCAGCAAAAAGTGGGGGTACCCATGTGAAGCAGATCCTACTCTCCTACACAACCCCCCCCAAACGCAGGGACATTAAACTAACCTTGACCAGTTGAGTCTTCATGTTCTAAGTGGAAATACCTAGAGAGTCCATCTGCATTGGCATGGTTACTCCCAGGTCTATGTTCCACTGTAAAGTCCATCCCCTGTAGGGAAATGGACCACCTAAGCAGTTTGGGGTTTTCACCCTTCATTTGTTTTAGCCATAGGAGGGGCTTGTGGTCTGTTTGAACAAGGAAGTGAGTACCAAACAAGTATGGCCTCAACTTCTTCAGAGCCCAAACCACAGCAAAGGCCTCCCTCTCTATGGCTGACCAACGTTTCTCTCTAGGGGTCAGCCTTCTGCTAATAAAAGCTACTGGCTGATCCTGACCTTCATCATTCAATTGTGACAGTACAGCCCCTACCCCCAATTCAGATGCATCTGTTTGGACAATGAACTTCTTGGAGTAATCAGGACTCTGGAGAATGGGAGCAGTGCACATGGCCTGCTTCAGGTCATCAAATGCCTTTTGACAGCTAGCTGTCCACTGAACCTTTTTGGGCATTTTCTTGGAAGTTAAGTCATTCAGGGGTGTCACTATTGATCCATACCCCTTGACAAATCTCCTATAGTACCCAGTCAGGCCTAAGAAGGCTCTCACCTGAGTCTGGGTGATTGGAGCAACCCAGTCCATGATGGTCTGGATTTTGCTCTGCAGTGGTTGAACCTGGCCTCCACCCACAAGGTGGCCCAGGTACACAACCTGACTCTGCCCTATCTGGCACTTGGTGGCCTTGATAGTGAGGCCTGCCTTTTGCAGGGCCTCCAAAACATTTCTGAGGTGGACCAGGTGATCCTCCCAGGTGGAGCTAAAGACAGCAATATCATCTAGATATGCTGCACTGTAGGCCTCCAGACCTGTAAGGACTGTATTCACCAACCTCTGAAAAGTGGCAGGTGCATTCTTCAGACCAAAGGGCATTACCACAAATTGATAATGTCCACTAGGGGTTGAGAATGCTGTTTTTGGCTTTGCATCATCAGCTAGTCTGATCTGCCAGTAGCCAGCTGTCAGGTCAAATGTGCTTAGATACTTGGCTGAGGCCAAAGTGTCTATTAGCTCATCTGCCCTAGGTATTGGATGGGCATCAGTCCTAGTGACTGCATTGAGACCCCTGTAGTCCACACAAAACCTCATCTCTCTTTTCCCACCACTGGTGTGAGGTTTTGGCACAAGGACCACTGGACTAGCCCAAGGGCTATCTGAGGGTTCAATAACTCCCAAATCCAACATTTTCTGGACTTCTGTCCTGATACAGTCCCTGACATGGTCAGGTTGCCTATAAATCTTATTTTTAATAGGCAGACTGTCCCCAGTGTCCACTTCATGAGTGCACCAGGTGGTCTGACTTGGAGTCAGAGAGAACATATGTCTGTACTGATTGAGCACCTGTCTGCAATCAGTTTGCTGCTGAGCAGTGAGGCTGCCTGCCAAGGCTACACCATCCACTGACCCATCATCAGGGTTCTGTGAGAGCAGGTCAGGGAGTGGGTCACTCTCTTCCTCCTGTCCCTCATCAGTAGCCATGAGCAAGCCCATGTCTGCCCTGTCCACATATGGTTTCAATCTGTTGACATGGAGAACCCTGTGGGGACTCCTGGGTGTTCCTAGGTCTACTAAATAGGTAACCTCACCCTTCTGTTCAACAATGGTATGGGGTCCACTCCACTTGTCTTGGAGAGCTGCTGGGGCCACTGGCTCCAGCACCCACACCTTCTGTCCTGGCTGGTAAACAGTCAGTACAGCCTTTTGGTCATGCCAGGCTTTTTGCAGTTCCTGGCTAGCCTCAAGGTTTTTAGTTGCCTTTTTCATGTACTCAGCCATCCGGGAGCGGAGACCAAGTACATAGTCCACTATGTCTTGCTTTGGGGGCTTGAGAGGTAACTCCCATCCTTCCTTCACCAAGCACAATGGACCCCTGACAGGGTGACCAAACAAAAGTTCAAAAGGGCTGTAGCCAACCCCCTTTTGAGGCACCTCCCTGTATGCAAACAAAAGGCAGGGCAAGAGTATGTCCCATCTTCGCCTGAGCTTTTCTGGGAGCCCTTTAATCATGCCCTTTAAGGTTTTGTTGAATCTCTCAACTAAACCATTGCATTGTGGGTGATAGGGTGTGGTGAACTTGTAAGTCACTCCACACTCCTTCCACATTGCCTTTAAGTATCCAGACATAAAGTTTGCACCCCTGTCTGATACAACCTCCTTAGGGAAGCCCACTCTTGAGAAAATTCCCAGGAGGGCTCTTGCCACTACAGGTGCTGTAGTGGTCCTAAGGGGAATAGCCTCTGGGTACCTAGTGGCATGGTCCACCACCACTAGGATAAACCTGTGCCCAGATGCTGTTTGGGGATCCATGGGACCAACAATATCAATCCCCACTCTTTCAAAGGGCACCCCCACCACAGGTAGTGGTATCAGGGGGCCTTTGTGGTGCCACCTGCCTTCCCACTGGCTTGGCAGGTTACACAGGAGCGACAAAACTCCTTGGTGTCTTCAGACATGTGGGGCCAGTGAAAGTGAGGGACAAGTCTGTCCCAAGTCTTGTTCTGGCCCAGGTGACCTGCTAGAGGAATGTCATGGGCTAGGGTCAATAGGAAGCCCCTGAACTTCAGAGGTATAACCAACCTCCTGGTGGCACCAGGCTTGGGGTCTCTACACTCTGAGTACAAGAGTCCATCATCCCAATACACTTTATGGGGACCACTAGCATTCCCAGCAGCCTCAGCAGCAGCTTGCTGTCTGAGGGGTTCAAGAGAGGGGCAGCTCTGCTGCTCCTGGCTCAGATCTGCCCTGGAAGGGCCCCCTGTCCCCAAGAACTCAACCTGGTCAGGTTCAAGCTCCTCTGGGACAGTTCCTTCTTCAGGACTGAGATCATCCCCCTCAAGAGACTGATCTTCCTTCTGAGCCAAGGGGGAAGGCACTGCCTTAACCCTACTACTCCTCCTCTTGGATGGCACTTGGTCCATTTTTCCAGGATCCAAGGCCTGTTCAGTGTTAGACATTTTGCTCTGTGACCTGGTCACAGCAAACACATCTGCAGGGATCCCCAGCATTTCTGCATGGGTCCTGAGCTCCACTTCTGCCCAAGCTGAAGTTTCAAGATCATTGCCAAGCAAGCATTCTACTGGTAGGTTTGCACTCACCACAACCTTCTTAAGGCCAGTTACCCCTCCCCAGGAGAAGTTAACAACTGCCAGAGTATGGTCTGTTCTGACATTGCTAGCATTGGTCACTTGGTACATCTCACCAAGTATAATCTGCCCAGGATCCACAAGGTCTTGTGTCACCATGGTGACACTCGCCCCTGTGTCCCTAAATGCCAAAGCCTCTTTTCCATTGATTAATGGCTGTTGCCTGTACTTGCCCAGATTACTGGGACTCATAGAGGAGGTCACATCCATGCCTCCATCACAGACTAGGACAGCCTGAGTGAGTTCTCTGACTAGGCCAGAGCTCACCTCATTACCCAGGGTCAACCCTACTAAACCCTTGGCCTGTGTACTCCCACCACCAATTGTAACTGCACTAGGGGGAACAGGTGCCTTAGGGGCATTGGTGGGGGCTGGAATAGAGTCTTTGGACTTGGTGCAATCACTGGTCCAGTGTGTCTTTTGCTTACAGACTTTGCACCATGGTTTCTTTTGGCCTTTTCCCTTGTTAGACTGTGAATCCCCACCTGAAGAAGATTTTTGGGGGCCTTGTGAAGACTTCTGGTCTTTACCCTTCTCCCCACCCTTATCAGAGTTTTTAGAATCTTGCTTCTTAGGGTCACCACCTTGGTTCTGTACCTTCTGCCTCACCCTGGTTCTGACCCATTTGTCTGCCTTCTTTCCCAATTCTTGGGGAGAGGTCAGATCAGAGTCCACCAGGTACTGATGCAACAGCTGATTTTGACAGTTATTAAGAATCTGCTCCCTCATGATAAGATTGTACAATCCTGTGAAGTCACATACCTTACTGCCCATCAACCAACCTTCCAGAGCCTTAGCAGAACAATCCACATAGTCCACCCAGTCTTGAGTCTGTGCTTTTTGGGTATCTCTGAACTTTAACCTGTATTGTTCAGTTGTTAGGCCAAACCCATCAATCAGAGCACTCTTCAAGACTTTGTAATTGTCAGCATCCTCCTCTCTAACAGTGAGGAGCTTATCTCTACCTTTGTCTGCAAAGGAGAGCCACAAGATTGCTGCCCACTGCTCCTGAGGGACCCTCTGTACTTTACAGGCCCTCTCCAGTGCAGTTATCCATTTGTGGATGTCATCCCCACTCTGGTAGGGAGGGACAATCTTGCTCAGGTTTCTATGGTCATAAGACCTTTCCCTATCTCTGGGGAAATTGCTGCCACCATGGGACTCTAGTCCCATCTTTTTCTCTGTCTATAGAGATCTAGGGACTCCCTGTCTATAGCCAACTGCTGTTTTCTGAGCTCAAGCTGGGCTTGCTCATACTGAATCAGTCTTTTTCTCCTCTCATGAGAGGATTCCCTCCCATGGGAGGAGACAGAGGTCCCTACTGAGGTGTCAGAGTGGTTAGACTCCTGAGAAGGAGATCTAGTCCTTCTGGGCACACTCTCAACTCTTCCTGGGGGACAAAGGGGAGGTCCTTCTGGGCCTCCTCCTCTTCCTCAGGAGTAGCTGCACTTTCCAGGTCAGGATCATTGTCATCCCCCTGGCCAGTTTCAGAGGTCAGGTCCTGGGCATTTTCATCCCTGGCCCCTCCCTCATCTTCTGCCCCACCCTCTCTGCCTACCCTTTCAGACCTTATGGGTCTTCTAAGATCATCCAGCAGAAGCATCTCCAGGAGACGTTGGGTGTTGGCACTTTTGCCTGTCTTCAACTTCCTAACTTTGCACAACTCTCTCAATTCCAAGAATGTGAGGTTGTCATATCTGGATGGCAGGAGCTCCCTGGTTCCTGGCAGTGAAGACATTACTAGTGTGGTGTGGTGTATGCACTACCTACTCTAGTGTGGCCTACTAAACTCTCTTGAGTTGTAGAAAGGGTGTGCTATCCCTTAACACACAACTCTAAGTTCAGTAGAACTTACTGTATCCTAAGCTTGATTTATATGTACCTAAGGTACCCTTAGTGGTTTTCAGTTGATCAATTCAATTGAGATTATCTGGTAAAACAATAGCAAGCTGGAATCCCACACGCTGCACACCAATGTGAGAAGTTGGCCTGGTATATGCTGTCCACTAATTATAGTGGGCACCTTGCACCAGTCCAAACAACCCCTTATTGGAGATAGGTTAAAGACAACCTTTATTGAAAGCTATCCTAGTGGTAGCTATGGAGAGCAGCCTTCAGGCTAAGTCTTGAAGGAATGTAAAGCAGCTTGTTTTACCAGTCTATAATCTCTTGAGTGACCAAATGAAAGAGGACCACACCAGGTATATATTTAAAATATATGTATTTAGTCTTAAACACACCCCTCTAGTCTCTTTATGAGGCTAGAGTTCGAAGTACATAAGTTACAAGTCGAATATCAACAGTAATAGCACAAATACACGTTTGAGCCCTAGGGGCGTACCAAACCATATACCAATAAAGTGGTATAAGAACCACGACTGAGCTAGACACAAGGCCTAGAGCCTGTAGAAGTGCTTGGCCCTCAAGGAACCACCCAAGGTAGTGACACAGGGGACCCACGGGGGACGCGTGCAGTGTGAGAACACAGCCGCGAGCCGCCGTTGACTTCTATGGGGAATGTCGCGGTTGGAGTTTTAAAGAAAAAGGACACTTAGAGGAGGACTTGGAGCAAACCCCTTTAGAACTAGGCTGTTCTAGAGTCAATACCCACGGGAGCACCGGAGTACTCGTGTTACCTCACCCAGGGAAGCCGGGTGCATAGGTGCCTTTCGGGGTCGGGTTTCGTCGTCGTTTTCAATGGCGATCTGCTGCAAAGTGCTGCTGGCGACCAAGTCGAAAGTGTTCGGGTGGATCCAAAGGTGGATCGAAGATCTGAAGAACCTGAAAGCAGAGGGGACAGAGTCTGGGTCACTAGCCAGTGACCAGGAAGGCGATGAGCAGATGCCCACCGATGTCGGGTGCTTCAGGTAGGTTGACGGTCGTCTTGACTCTTCAGCCACGAGGTCCAGGAGGCGTCGACGACGACCAGGAGCTGGATTCGAGCTGTCCCACGACGTCTGTCGATTGCTGGGGTGTCGGCGACCGGATTGGACCCAACAAGCCTTGGCAACGGCAAGTCACGTGGAAATAGAAGAAGGACGGTGGTACAGACCAGCAAGGTCTGAGGGACTCACCCAGCGAGGGTAAGTCAGGGCACGTCTGGAGCAACCAGGGAAGCCCAAGCAGAAGAAGAGTAGCCTTCAGGAGGGCCCACTAGCCAACGGACTAGCGACCGCAAAGGAGCCTCGAGTGGACGCACTTGGAGCTGGCTCACAGGACACTCGTGGAGTGGAGGCCAGTGATCTTCGGTGCAGTCGGTGCTGGAGGCGGGGGCTACTTGGAGCCCAAAGCACAACTTCGTGGGAGACCAGGAAGAGGATGCACTTGCAAATGTGCTCGGTGTCCAGGGGTCACGGTTCCACGTTACCCACGACAGCTACGGGCCTCAGCTTTGCTGGGGACTCAGGGCAGCCTCGGGGAAGTCTGGAAATCCACCTCTGGTGATGCAAAGACTTCGGCGTCCGGCGGGAGCTTCGGCGATGCAGACCGGACAATTGCTTCTTTGGTGCCTGCCAAGCAGGGGAGTCACTCCTTGACCCCAAGGGAGATTCTTCAGTCCTCTAGTCTTGAGTAGAGCGTCGAAGTTCCAGGATTCAGTTACAGAGTTTCGTCCAGGGATATCTAAAGTCCTAAGGACTGGGGTCCCATACTTATACAAAGTTAGGGGGTTGGACATACTCTGGGGACCCACCTATGGGAGGGTCAGGGAAGAGGGGTGGTTACACCCATTTCCCTTTGTCCAGTTTCGCGCCAGAGCAGGGGCAGGTAGCCCCTGCAACCGGTTTGAACTGGCATATGCACAGGGACACCAAATGTGCCCCCAGTGCAGGACTTCAAAGCACCAGAGGGTGCTCCCGCCCAGCCCCAATACACACTATCCTGTCTGGGGAGGTGGTTACACCTCCCTTCGACAGGAAACCTATTGTCCAGGCCTCCCCTGCCGGAGTTTCAGTCAGCAGCAGGAGGCCAGACCCGTGTCTGTGGCAGCGGCATCCATTTTGTGATGCCAGGGCTCTGGAAAGAAGTTACCGGGTAGCCCGGTGTGTACATGTCTCTCCCTCTAGAAGGGTGGAATGCTACCCCCGCCGCCAGGATTGGCGGGGGGTAGTATTCCAAGATGTTTGACACCAAACACGACATGTTTTGGTGCAGCCAGTCCAAAGTTAGCATTGTACCGCGAGGATATAATGCACTTAAGAGTATATGGTCAGGCTGTACCACAAACAGCATCAGAGGAGGGACTCCGAACGCTGCAGAGGGGCTCTGCTCATGCAGGGGCACCCTCTCACATAAAAACCAAGCACTCTGCCTTCAGGATTGTTAAGGCCTGCCATAGGAGTGACTTATAGGTTTATATGTGTGTGCAATGGTAGTGATATAGGTAGCCTATATCACAGTAAGGGGTGCATGCACCACCTTACCCAGGCTGCAGTAGCAGACCTGTGGTGTCATTTTGGCTGGCCTTCCAGGGGTGGCATAATACATGCTTCAGCCCCTGGCAGGCCTCTGGGGTACCTATGCCCTGGGTACATAGTATACCATATACTAGGGACTTATAAGGGCACTCCAGATTCCAATCAAAGATGTACCTAAGGTACATGGAAACCATTTTAGAGAGGAAGCAGCTAGGCTGGGGTTCTGATTAGCAGGGCCCCAGCCAGACTAAAGTCGAAAAACAGTGAAGCATCAGCAAAAAGTGGGGGTACCCATGTGAAGCAGATCCTACTCTCCTACACAACCCCCCCAAACGCAGGGACATTAAACTAACCTTGACCAGTTGAGTCTTCATGTTCTAAGTGGAAATACCTAGAGAGTCCATCTGCATTGGCATGGTTACTCCCAGGTCTATGTTCCACTGTAAAGTCCATCCCCTGTAGGGAAATGGACCACCTAAGCAGTTTGGGGTTTTCACCCTTCATTTGTTTTAGCCATAGGAGGGGCTTGTGGTCTGTTTGAACAAGGAAGTGAGTACCAAACAAGTATGGCCTCAACTTCTTCAGAGCCCAAACCACAGCAAAGGCCTCCCTCTCTATGGCTGACCAACGTTTCTCTCTAGGGGTCAGCCTTCTGCTAATAAAAGCTACTGGCTGATCCTGACCTTCATCATTCAATTGTGACAGTACAGCCCCTACCCCCAATTCAGATGCATCTGTTTGGACAATGAACTTCTTGGAGTAATCAGGACTCTGGAGAATGGGAGCAGTGCACATGGCCTGCTTCAGGTCATCAAATGCCTTTTGACAGCTAGCTGTCCACTGAACCTTTTTGGGCATTTTCTTGGAAGTTAAGTCATTCAGGGGTGTCACTATTGATCCATACCCCTTGACAAATCTCCTATAGTACCCAGTCAGGCCTAAGAAGGCTCTCACCTGAGTCTGGGTGATTGGAGCAACCCAGTCCATGATGGTCTGGATTTTGCTCTGCAGTGGTTGAACCTGGCCTCCACCCACAAGGTGGCCCAGGTACACAACCTGACTCTGCCCTATCTGGCACTTGGTGGCCTTGATAGTGAGGCCTGCCTTTTGCAGGGCCTCCAAAACATTTCTGAGGTGGACCAGGTGATCCTCCCAGGTGGAGCTAAAGACAGCAATATCATCTAGATATGCTGCACTGTAGGCCTCCAGACCTGTAAGGACTGTATTCACCAACCTCTGAAAAGTGGCAGGTGCATTCTTCAGACCAAAGGGCATTACCACAAATTGATAATGTCCACTAGGGGTTGAGAATGCTGTTTTTGGCTTTGCATCATCAGCTAGTCTGATCTGCCAGTAGCCAGCTGTCAGGTCAAATGTGCTTAGATACTTGGCTGAGGCCAAAGTGTCTATTAGCTCATCTGCCCTAGGTATTGGATGGGCATCAGTCCTAGTGACTGCATTGAGACCCCTGTAGTCCACACAAAACCTCATCTCTCTTTTCCCACCACTGGTGTGAGGTTTTGGCACAAGGACCACTGGACTAGCCCAAGGGCTATCTGAGGGTTCAATAACTCCCAAATCCAACATTTTCTGGACTTCTGTCCTGATACAGTCCCTGACATGGTCAGGTTGCCTATAAATCTTATTTTTAATAGGCAGACTGTCCCCAGTGTCCACTTCATGAGTGCACCAGGTGGTCTGACTTGGAGTCAGAGAGAACATATGTCTGTACTGATTGAGCACCTGTCTGCAATCAGTTTGCTGCTGAGCAGTGAGGCTGCCTGCCAAGGCTACACCATCCACTGACCCATCATCAGGGTTCTGTGAGAGCAGGTCAGGGAGTGGGTCACTCTCTTCCTCCTGTCCCTCATCAGTAGCCATGAGCAAGCCCATGTCTGCCCTGTCCACATATGGTTTCAATCTGTTGACATGGAGAACCCTGTGGGGACTCCTGGGTGTTCCTAGGTCTACTAAATAGGTAACCTCACCCTTCTGTTCAACAATGGTATGGGGTCCACTCCACTTGTCTTGGAGAGCTGCTGGGGCCACTGGCTCCAGCACCCACACCTTCTGTCCTGGCTGGTAAACAGTCAGTACAGCCTTTTGGTCATGCCAGGCTTTTTGCAGTTCCTGGCTAGCCTCAAGGTTTTTAGTTGCCTTTTTCATGTACTCAGCCATCCGGGAGCGGAGACCAAGTACATAGTCCACTATGTCTTGCTTTGGGGGCTTGAGAGGTAACTCCCATCCTTCCTTCACCAAGCACAATGGACCCCTGACAGGGTGACCAAACAAAAGTTCAAAAGGGCTGTAGCCAACCCCCTTTTGAGGCACCTCCCTGTATGCAAACAAAAGGCAGGGCAAGAGTATGTCCCATCTTCGCCTGAGCTTTTCTGGGAGCCCTTTAATCATGCCCTTTAAGGTTTTGTTGAATCTCTCAACTAAACCATTGCATTGTGGGTGATAGGGTGTGGTGAACTTGTAAGTCACTCCACACTCCTTCCACATTGCCTTTAAGTATCCAGACATAAAGTTTGCACCCCTGTCTGATACAACCTCCTTAGGGAAGCCCACTCTTGAGAAAATTCCCAGGAGGGCTCTTGCCACTACAGGTGCTGTAGTGGTCCTAAGGGGAATAGCCTCTGGGTACCTAGTGGCATGGTCCACCACCACTAGGATAAACCTGTGCCCAGATGCTGTTTGGGGATCCATGGGACCAACAATATCAATCCCCACTCTTTCAAAGGGCACCCCCACCACAGGTAGTGGTATCAGGGGGCCTTTGTGGTGCCACCTGCCTTCCCACTGGCTTGGCAGGTTACACAGGAGCGACAAAACTCCTTGGTGTCTTCAGACATGTGGGGCCAGTGAAAGTGAGGGACAAGTCTGTCCCAAGTCTTGTTCTGGCCCAGGTGACCTGCTAGAGGAATGTCATGGGCTAGGGTCAATAGGAAGCCCCTGAACTTCAGAGGTATAACCAACCTCCTGGTGGCACCAGGCTTGGGGTCTCTACACTCTGAGTACAAGAGTCCATCATCCCAATACACTTTATGGGGACCACTAGCATTCCCAGCAGCCTCAGCAGCAGCTTGCTGTCTGAGGGGTTCAAGAGAGGGGCAGCTCTGCTGCTCCTGGCTCAGATCTGCCCTGGAAGGGCCCCCTGTCCCCAAGAACTCAACCTGGTCAGGTTCAAGCTCCTCTGGGACAGTTCCTTCTTCAGGACTGAGATCATCCCCCTCAAGAGACTGATCTTCCTTCTGAGCCAAGGGGGAAGGCACTGCCTTAACCCTACTACTCCTCCTCTTGGATGGCACTTGGTCCATTTTTCCAGGATCCAAGGCCTGTTCAGTGTTAGACATTTTGCTCTGTGACCTGGTCACAGCAAACACATCTGCAGGGATCCCCAGCATTTCTGCATGGGTCCTGAGCTCCACTTCTGCCCAAGCTGAAGTTTCAAGATCATTGCCAAGCAAGCATTCTACTGGTAGGTTTGCACTCACCACAACCTTCTTAAGGCCAGTTACCCCTCCCCAGGAGAAGTTAACAACTGCCAGAGTATGGTCTGTTCTGACATTGCTAGCATTGGTCACTTGGTACATCTCACCAAGTATAATCTGCCCAGGATCCACAAGGTCTTGTGTCACCATGGTGACACTCGCCCCTGTGTCCCTAAATGCCAAAGCCTCTTTTCCATTGATTAATGGCTGTTGCCTGTACTTGCCCAGATTACTGGGACTCATAGAGGAGGTCACATCCATGCCTCCATCACAGACTAGGACAGCCTGAGTGAGTTCTCTGACTAGGCCAGAGCTCACCTCATTACCCAGGGTCAACCCTACTAAACCCTTGGCCTGTGTACTCCCACCACCAATTGTAACTGCACTAGGGGGAACAGGTGCCTTAGGGGCATTGGTGAGGGCTGGAATAGAGTCTTTGGACTTGGTGCAATCACTGGTCCAGTGTGTCTTTTGCTTACAGACTTTGCACCATGGTTTCTTTTGGCCTTTTCCCTTGTTAGACTGTGAATCCCCACCTGAAGAAGATTTTTGGGGGCCTTGTGAAGACTTCTGGTCTTTACCCTTCTCCCCACCCTTATCAAAGTTTTTAGAATCTTGCTTCTTAGGGTCACCACCTTGGTTCTGTACATTCTGCCTCACCCTGGTTCTGACCCATTTGTCTGCCTTCTTTCCCAATTCTTGGGGAGAGGTCAGATCAGAGTCCACCAGGTACTGATGCAACAGCTGATTTTGACAGTTATTAAGAATCTGCTCCCTCATGATAAGATTGTACAATCCTGTGAAGTCACATACCTTACTGCCCATCAACCAACCTTCCAGAGCCTTAGCAGAACAATCCACATAGTCCACCCAGTCTTGAGTCTGTGCTTTTTGGGTATCTCTGAACTTTAACCTGTATTGTTCAGTTGTTAGGCCAAACCCATCAATCAGAGCACTCTTCAAGACTTTGTAATTGTCAGCATCCTCCTCTCTAACAGTGAGGAGCTTATCTCTACCTTTGTCTGCAAAGGAGAGCCACAAGATTGCTGCCCACTGCTCCTGAGGGACCCTCTGTACTTTACAGGCCCTCTCCAGTGCAGTTATCCATTTGTGGATGTCATCCCCACTCTGGTAGGGAGGGACAATCTTGCTCAGGTTTCTATGGTCATAAGACCTTTCCCTATCTCTGGGGAAATTGCTGCCACCATGGGACTCTAGTCCCATCTTTTTCTCTGTCTATAGAGATCTAGGGACTCCCTGTCTATAGCCAACTGCTGTTTTCTGAGCTCAAGCGTGGGCTTGCTCATACTGAATCAGTCTTTTTCTCCTCTCATGAGAGGATTCCCTCCCATGGGAGGAGACAGAGGTCCCTACTGAGGTGTCAGAGTGGTTAGACTCCTGAGAAGGAGATCTAGTCCTTCTGGGCACACTCTCAACTCTTCCTGGGGGGACAAAGGGGAGGTCCTTCTGGGCCTCCTCCTCTTCCTCAGGAGTAGCTGCACTTTCCAGGTCAGGATCATTGTCATCCCCCTGGCCAGTTTCAGAGGTCAGGTCCTGGGCATTTTCATCCCTGGCCCCTCCCTCATCTTCTGCCCCACCCTCTCTGCCTACCCTTTCAGACCTTATGGGTCTTCTAAGATCATCCAGCAGAAGCATCTCCAGGAGACGTTGGGTGTTGGCACTTTTGCCTGTCTTCAACTTCCTAACTTTGCACAACTCTCTCAATTCCAAGAATGTGAGGTTGTCATATCTGGATGGCAGGAGCTCCCTGGTTCCTGGCAGTGAAGACATTACTAGTGTGGTGTGGTGTATGCACTACCTACTCTAGTGTGGCCTACTAAACTCTCTTGAGTTGTAGAAAGGGTGTGCTATCCCTTAACACACAACTCTAAGTTCAGTAGAACTTACTGTATCCTAAGCTTGATTTATATGTACCTAAGGTACCCTTAGTGGTTTTCAGTTGATCAATTCAATTGAGATTATCTGGTAAAACAATAGCAAGCTGGAATCCCACACGCTGCACACCAATGTGAGAAGTTGGCCTGGTATATGCTGTCCACTAATTATAGTGGGCACCTTGCACCAGTCCAAACAACCCCTTATTGGAGATAGGTTAAAGACAACCTTTATTGAAAGCTATCCTAGTGGTAGCTATGGAGAGCAGCCTTCAGGCTAAGTCTTGAAGGAATGTAAAGCAGCTTGTTTTACCAGTCTATAATCTCTTGAGTGACCAAATGAAAGAGGACCACACCAGGTATATATTTAAAATATATGTATTTAGTCTTAAACACACCCCTCTAGTCTCTTTATGAGGCTAGAGTTCGAAGTACATAAGTTACAAGTCGAATATCAACAGTAATAGCACAAATACACGTTTGAGCCCTAGGGGCGTACCAAACCATATACCATTAAAGTGGTATAAGAACCACGGCTGAGCTACACACAAGGCCTAGAGCCTGTAGAAGTGCTTGGCCCTCAAGGAACCACCCAAGGTAGTGACACAGGGGACCCACGAGGACGCGTGCAGTGTGAGAACACAGCTGCGAGCCGCCGTTGACTTCTATGGGGAATGTCGCGGTTGGAGTTTTAAAGAAAAAGGACACTTAGAGGAGGACTTGGAGCAAACCCCTTTAGAACTAGGCTGTTCTAGAGTCAATACCCACGGGAGCACCGGAGTACTCGTGTTACCTCACCCAGGGAAGCCGGGTGCATAGGTGCCTTTCGGGGTCGGGTTTCGTCGTCGTTTTCAATGGCGATCTGCTGCAAAGTGCTGCTGGAGACCAAGTCGAAAGTGTTCGGGTGGATCCAAAGGTGGATCGAAGATCTGAAGAACCTGAAAGCAGAGGGGACAGAGTCTGGGTCACTAGCCAGTGACCAGGAAGGCGATGAGCAGATGCCCACCGATGTCGGGTGCTTCAGGTAGGTTGACGGTCGTCTTGACTCTTCAGCCACGAGGTCCAGGAGGCGTCGACGACAACCAGGAGCTGGATTCGAGCTGTACCACGACGTCTGTCGATTGCTGAGGTGTCGGTGACCGGATTGGACCCAACAAGCCATGGCAACGGCAAGTCACGTGGAAATAGAAGAAGGATGGTGGTACAGACCAGCAAGGTCTGAGGGACTCACCCAGCAAGGGTAAGTCAGGGCACGTCTGGAGCAACCAGGGAAGCCAAAGCAGAAGAAGAGTAGCCTTCAGGAGGGCCCACTAGCCAATGGACTAGCGACCGCGAAGGAGCCTCGAGTGGACGCACTTGGAGCTGGCTCACAGGACACTCGTAGAGTGGAGGCCAGTGATCTTCGGTGCAGTCGGTGCTGGAGGTGGGGGCTACTTGGAGCCTAAAGCAGAACTTCGTGGAAGACCAGGAAGAGGATGCACTTGCAAATGTGCACGTTACCCATGACAGCTACGGGCCTCAGCTTTGCTGGGGAATCAGGGCAGCCTCGGGGAAGTCTGGAAATATACCTCTGGGAATGGAAAGACTTCGGCGTCCGGCAGGAGCTTCGGCGATGTAGACCGGACAATTGCTTCTTTGGTGCCTGCCAAGCAGGGGAGTCACTCCTTGACCCCAAGGGAGATTCTTCATTCCTCTAGTCTTGAGTAGAGCGTCAAAGTTCCAGAATTCAGTTACAGAGTTTTGTCCAGGGATATCTAAAGTCCTAAGGACTGGGGTCCCATACTTATACAAAGTTAGGGGGTTGGACATACTCTGGGGACCCACCTATGGGAGGGTCAAGGAAGAGGGGTGGTTACACCCATTTCCCTTTGTCCAGTTTCGTGCCAGAGCAGGGGCAGGTAGCCCCTGCAACCGGTTTGAACTGGCATATGCACAGGGACACCAAATGTGCCCCCAGTGCAGGACTTCAAAGCACCAGAGGGTGCTCCCGCCCAGCCCCAATACACACTATCCTGTCTGGGGAGGTGGTTACACCTCCCTTCGTCAGGAAACCTATTGTCCAGGCCTCCCCTGCCGGAGTTTCAGTCAGCAGCAGGAGGCCAGACCCGTGTCTGTGGCAGCGGCATCCATTTTGTGATGCCAGGGCTCTGGAAAGAAGTTACCGGGTAGCCCGGTGTGTACATGTCTCTCCCTCTAGAAGGGTGGAATGCTACCCCCACTGCCAGGATTGGCGGGGGGGTAGTATTCCAAGATGTTTGACACCAAACACGGCATGTTTTGGTGCAGCCAGTCCAAAGTTAGCATTGTACTGCGAGGATATAATGCACTTAAGAGTATATGGTCAGGCTGTACCACAAACAGCATCAGAGGAGGGACTCCGAACGCTGTAGAGGGGCTCTGCTCATGCAGGGGCACCCTCTCACATAAAAACCAAGCACTCTGCCTTCAGGATTGGTAAGGCCTGCCATAGGAGTGACTTATAGGTTTATATGTGTGTGCAATGGTAGTGATATAGGTAGCCTATACCACTGTAAGGGGTGCATGCACCACCTTACTCAGGCTGCAGTAGCAGACCTGTGGTGTCATTTTGGCTGGCCTTCCAGGGGTGGCATAATACATGCTTCAGCCCCTGGCAGGCCTCTGGGGTACCTATGCCCTGGGTACATAGTATACCATATACTAGGGACTTATAAGGGCACTCCAGATTCCAATCAAAGATGTACCTAAGGTACATGGAAACCATTTTAGAGAGGAAGCAGCTAGGCTGGGGTTCTGATTAGCAGGGCCCCAGCCAGACTAAAGTCGAAAAACAGTGAAGCATCAGCAAAAAGTGGGGGTACCCATGTGAAGCAGATCCTACTCTCCTACAGGGTGTACCTCTCCGCCTCTGTTGGAGAGCCTGCATTGAACTGCCCGAGGGACTACTTTATATCTACAGGTCTCTCTGTTGGCTCCCTGATCCTTGTTCCTTCCTCTTCCACTTTGCCCTCTTGTCTCCTCATCTGCTGACTTCCCCCTTCCCTCTTTTCCCAGTGCTCACTTTTCTTTGTCTCACCCATCACTCGCTCTCATTTCAACCTCCCCCCTCACTTTTTTATGTCCCGATCTTCATTTCTCTTGCTTAAATCCCCCTGCTATTCTCACCCCTTGTTCTTTCTCCTCTGTGCTCTTCTTTCCCATGCTCGCACCTCTTTTTCGTTCAGAGAACCCAGCTTCCCATGAGTCTTGTTCTTTTTTCTCCTGCCCTCTTGTTCCTTCCTCTGCCTCACTCTCTTTCCTTTGTGTCTATTCTCGTGTCCCCTGCTTGCCCTTCATTCCTAATGACTCCGCATTTGACCCGCTGGGGCTGTGGTTAAATTTTGCTTAGAAACGAAAGGCTTTCTACATAGAAGGCTTCCTCGTCTTCAATGCATTCCTCTTTTGGTTTCTATCTCAAATGAAGATTCAGTGAGAAGAGAGCCTTCATTATAGCTCTTTATTAGGTCTCGCCTAGCGATGCAGCGCAAAGTGCTGCTCGCTATGTGAGATCTATTGTTGTCGACTTGGGTCGGAAGGGGGACAGGACATGTGCACGCGTAGGGCTGAAGCTTAGCAGACAGGAGATGTGCACGCGTCCGGAGGACAAGAGATGTGCACGTGTACGGGTCGCATATCTCCTGTGCTCCGTACGCGTGCACATCTCCTATCCTCCCTACGCGTGCACATCTCCTGTCCCCCTTCCGTCAGCGCACGGCTTTGCATTTTTATTAAGCCTCATGCAGTTTCACTTTCTCAATGCGCCCGCGGCTGCTTTCCAGCTTTGTTGCCTCTTGCTCACCACCCCAACCTGACTTTTTCGATAACGGGCCGTCTGGCGGTGGATGCCGGCATCTCTTTCACCTGCTCCGGGGCTTGAGTCTCTCCCGACCCACCGAGTGCCTCTTGGCATGCTCGGTGTGAACTGGGGGCTGAGCTGAAAGCAGCAAAGCTGGCATCTCCTTCTGTAGCTGTGGTGCACTGAAGGCTCTCCTGACCACCGGTGGCCTCTTGGCGCGCTCCGCGTACACTGGCAGGTGAGCGGGAAGTGGTAACAGTCACTTTCCCCCTTGGACAGGCGATGTGCATGCTCACGGCGTCTGTTTGCGCTTTGGCCCAGACAGCCGATGTGCACGCGTACGGCTCACAGCGTTATTACAACGCCTGCTCGCACCATACGTGTGCACATCTCCTGTCCAGGCGCGGCACGCTTACGTGAGCTGCATGCAGTAACTGCTTGTTCTCATAGTTATGGACATTTCATAATGTCCTGATGACTCCCTGGTTAAATTTACATAAATTCTGTGATGGTCGTGATGCGGAGATGGCAGTCCTGACGTGTATACTCCCCAAGCCTACTTGCACCCCAGCATCTTTGCACCAGGCGGCATGCCTTACAGTCTGCTGGCACCAGTGACCGCCATGCTTCTATCACCGCGCGCACCCAAGACTAACATCACTCTGAATTAAGTTTGAAATTTTTACATAATAATGTCCAGAAATGGCAGAATTTAGAATGAAATAGAAACGTTTAGATTGAAATGCAATGCATTATACACAATTACAGTTTTAGTTTGAAATACTGAAGATGAATAATTTCTCAAGTAATTAAACTTTGTATTTTAAATGTACTCAACTATGCTGTGTGTGGGGTGCTAGCTAGCTCTCCAATCGCTGTTTCACAGGTAGGTGTCACTTTGACCCTATTAAAGTATCCTAACCACTTACTTAATCAATCGCTCCATACTTACTCACCCTTTTGTTTACCCCATTCTTATCTCCAAAACTGTTACCCGATCTTTCACACTTTCTCTTAACTTTTTTTTTCACTCAGCCATGCTGCATAGAAGCGGCGCTGCTGTACAACGTGGCTAAACAAAAAAGCATTTGCAATGCAATAGGTCTTGCATTTGCGATAATTTAAGCTATTTGCATTGTAAATGACAATGCTTTTTATTTATGTTTTAAAAACCAACACATAAATAAAATGCATTGTCATTTACAATGCCAGTTGCTTAAACTCTCGCAAATGCGAGACCTATTGCATTGCAAATGCTTGTTTTTCTATGTTATTGAAAAGAAAGGAAGGAATTCTAATGTGTACTCAGCACCCTAAAGTAGATGTCCAGGCAAAGTCTGGAACAAAAGTCCAAGCAATGGGAAAACCCCTCAGGTAAACCTATAGGTCCATTACAGGGACTATGAAGTCACACGATGATCCAATATGGAGCTTAAAAGGTCATCTTTATTTCATAAATTTCTTCATATTCCTTAAATCGTTCTATCCAAACATGATTTAACCGTTTCTTGTGGCTGATGCATTTAGTTAATTAAGAACTTCTTTAGGGCTTATTTGTTCATTGTTTTGATGTGTTAACAGGAAAAATAGTAACATTTATGCAATATTACTGCTTTGTAATGTTCTTCTTTCATAAAGCAGTTTATTGGAAACACCAAGTCCAGGATCCTCCCTCCGCCGTGCCTGCAACACTGCAAAGCAATGAACAATAAGCCCTGAAACAGTTTTAATGAACAAAACGCATTGACTACATCAGAGGGTTAAATCATGCTTGGCTATAACCATTTAAGGAATATGAAGAAAGTTGTGAAATATAGATTACCTTTTAACCTCCACATTGGATCACTGTGGGGCATATTCTCAAGAACGTGTGATAATCATCGCAAATTTAGCTTAACGCAATTTTGCATATCGCAGTCCATCGCGAGAAAATAACACCATCTTAACGTCCAATTCCCAACCCCTAGGCACCATGCGATAGCAGCATGACAACCCGCCAAATGACCGCGTAAAAACCAATGCGACAAAATGCGAAACACGATCGCCCAAAAAGTTGCGATGCCACAAAGCGCGATACCAAAATCAGCGAAAACCAGCGACAAGCCTGCAATACCAACACGTCATGCGTGAAAATGCACTATAAAAGCAATTAAAAAACAAACCCCAAAACCAATCCAAACTGCGTAGCACCATGGATGCACCCGGACCGAGTGCAGAGGACAAGCCGAACTCCACAAGCCCAATGGAGGACCAGCATGGAACCCCCTGTTTGGGGGAGGGCAAGGAGAAGAGGAAGAGGAAGACGGGGTTCAGTCCGCAGGAAGACCAGATCACCGTCACGGAGGTGATAGAACACTACCAACAACTGTTCGTCACCTCCACTGCGTCATTGGCAACACAAACGGAAATATGGTAGTCCATCGTCACCAAAGTGAATGCAGTCGGAGTGTCGAGGATGTCAAGAGGCGCTGGCATGAAGTGCACAGCCAAACCAAACAGAAACTCGCTGCCAACATGAAGGCAGCAAAGGCGACTGGAGGTGGGAGTCCTGCGCCTCAGGAGGAGCTGGATGAGCTGGAGGAAATGGTGGCCACAGTCATCAGTGTGGAGACGGTGCAAGGAGTTGGGAGTCTGGACACAGCCCGAAATGACCTGACCCAACAGCAACAGGGTGAGTAACCACCAGGGACTGGGGGGACGGGGGCAGATGGGCACAATGGCACACATGCACAATCATGTGCAGCACACTGCACACCCGCAATGAGTGTGGAACACGTCCCTGATACCCTTGGCACACTGCAGCACACATAGAAACACCAAGTAGGCCCCTGTCCACAATGTGCACAAATGGGCCCCCCTCCATATCACCAATGCCACAACCTACCCATGCATATGTGCTGAATCCAGAAAAGCAGCGGCTCTGTGAGCCACACTGACAATGCAAGTGACACTGCATGACAGATAGCATGGCTGAAGTCACAATACATGACATGGTGCACGAGACGACACTGAGGTGGCTGAGTGTGGACCACATCCGTAAAGGAGACGGTCAGACTCTGACACATCCACGTGCACCTACGACCCATGACGTCAAGAACACATCTGCAGACAAACAATGCACAAGAGTACCAAATATCTCCAGTAGCACAAATGACCCAAGTCGCAAACATCCCAGCCCCCGAAAAGCACACAAGTCAAATGCACACCGACTCAAAGGGATAAGGGTCCACCAATGCAGAGCTGCAGGGGCGAATCACCAACAATGCAGCACACACACATAGCAATCACAGTACATCAACATTGACGACAATGTGGGACATTGTGCAACCCCTACACCACAGGACAGAGGACACAACTGGTGCCTCTCGTGCGTAGAAACTGGCCAATCACATCTGGCAATGCATGACACTGTGAGATGATAATGTACGAGTACAAACACACATTCGTCATGTAGTCGAAATGTCCACTGACTCCCATCAAATAGCCAGCTACACCAAAACAGTCACAATGTACACCGTCATGCATTCTGAATGTAAACATCCACAATGCGTCAACATACATGGAACACACTGTTAACCTGCATCTCCCCTTACATTGCAGAGGGACAACCAACACCTCCTGCAGAGCAGACCACACATCTCTTCAGTGATGATGAAGAGGACACCCTGCCCATTTACCCAGACACACTCCAACGGCTCGTGGACAGCCTCCTCACCCCACCTCCAGGAGCAGGGCAGCCCAGCTGCATCGCGGTGAGCCCACACCCTGCACAGACCACACAGCAGGAAGCACACACCACCACGGCTGCCTCCCAGGACCCCTACGACCAACACATGGATTTCAAACGCCATGTGTTAGGGTGCCAAGAGAAGATGGCAGATCAGCTGCGGCTGGGTTTCGACCTCATGGCAGCCAAACTCGATGCCATAGATGGGTGCCTGAGTCCCATCAGGGAGCACCTACAGTCCCTAACGATACCCACTGTCCGCACCTTGCCCACCAACAATCCTCGGCTGACATCGCTGGATCCATTACTCGGATACAAGAACTGTCTAGGCAGACAGGCTCCAGTGATGACAGCACAGAGTTGGCACAGATGTGGAGGACAATGGAGACCATGGAGCCGATGCAGGCTGGAAGTATGGCTGCCACTGCTGAACACCAGCGAGATGTAGCTGCGATCTTCCATGCCTTGCAGATCCTCATCTTGCACCTGCTGCCACTGAGCCTGTTCCAGATGACTGCTGCAGGAACCTCGACACACACATCTCCGACCCCTGATGTGTCAGTGGCACACAGTGATGCAGCCCCATCGCCTTCGCACCCTGATGTGTCAGTGGCACACAGTGATGCAGCCATTACACCGCCACACACACCGGACACACCCGACACAGAAGAAGTATCAGAGGAGTAAGATGTGGATGGTAATTACTGTGTGAGGAAGGAGGCAGTAGCATCCATCACCTCCATATGGCTTGCCCGGCCTGGCTCTGCCCCATGCATCATGCACTGTAACAACCCCTTCCACTGACACACTCTGCGACATTCACCCGGACCCCGACACGGACTGCCATATCTCCACTGCTTGACAATTACACAGCATTCCTGCTGCGGACTGCACTCCCCCTCTTCCAAATCACTTTTCAATCCCCAAAGGACTCTGGTTGGCCCACCACTGGGCCTCCATGTTATGTGGGCTTGGATGGCTATGTACAGCTCCCTCTCCGTCATTCACCAGAATGTGAATAAAACATTCGAAATCATGCAGATGTGTTATGACTATGTTCACTCATGTATGGAAGTATGGCTGGATGTAGGGACAATGATTGCACAAGAAGGTACACCCTGGTAAATGACATCAATGCGCATGTTCATCCCCGAGACACATGGCCAATTGGATGACTGTGAAGGTGGGTACTGGCTGTGTCCCCATTGCACATTAGCAACAATCTCATAACCCCCCAATGTAGGCACAAGTCCATGTATTGAATAGGGCTGTGTGTAGGAATGACCAAATCGGTAGCAGGCCAGAAGTGGTGTCCTATATCACATGTGACGACAGAACTTCACGTCGCATACCTACTCACAAACATCTGTGTGGACACATTCTGTAATGATTCATAACATTGCTCAACATGGTCAGAGGTTGGACACCATACTCACATTGCTGAAGACACGTAAGAGCACAGGTCTACCAGCAACTATCCCAAAACAATGTCTGGCTCACAGAGGTGGAGCTGTCAGAAGGGACCCACCCCCATTGTACATGCATCAGTCAGTTCCTCCATGTGTAGGGACGATGCTCATTGTGGCACACGAGTGGTCAATCTAATCAACACTCATCACAGTTAGACACCAGTGGTGTTGCGTAGACTTTATTGGCATGTGCGTGTCAGTACGGACAAGCCTACGGCCATAACAGGCAGGGACATGCTTAAGACACTTACACGCAGCATGGGAACATGTCGAGGTGCAGGGAATGGGGAGGCAAAAATGAACCCCAATCACTACGGATGGCAACGGTCTCAGCCCACCTTGCCTTGCTGGGAGAGTCATGTGTTGTTTGGCGTCTGCCCATTGCCCCGTGTGAGGGGGCACGACTTACAGCCCATGGGGTCTGCATAGTGCTCTGCCACCCAACTGCGCTGACTGTCTGCTCAGCTGACAGTGATCAGGTGAAAGGGTCCGACAAGTTCACATGTCATGCTACATTGCCATGTGTGTACTCTCCCCCCAGCAGTGCGTCTGACTTGGTAACGTTGCCAAACGACGGTGTGCTGCTCCGAACATGGAACTGCATCACATTGCACAGGTGTGTGTACACACGCGTAGTTCCACGCACATGCATTCAGAGTCCAGACGACGGCAGACATGTCCTCTGTTGTGGTGGGATATGTGAGCATTCCCCACGATGCTCAAGGTGTTGGGACCAGTGCTGTGGGTGACAATCCGATGTGGCTGCAGGGACGTAGTTACTCGTCCATGAATGCCAGCGCAGCTTCATGGGCAATGTGTTCCAATAGTACGTCGTTGTCGGGTTCAAGGAACACCAGGGTGAGCCAATCCATTAACTGGTCCGGGTAGATGTGCTCATTCCACGCCGTTTCCCCAATCCGCAACACAGCCCAATAGGGGAGCGCCTGGATGTGGTCACTGCACACGAGGAGTTGTGCAATCTCCCATGTGCAACTGCCAGCACATACGCCAAGGATCAGTGCATCCCATGCACGGCTATCCAGGTGACACTCCTGTTGGTGGGCCAACAGGGGGCGCACTGTCAGGTCATAATCCAATTCAGCTACGGTTGCGTTGGATAGGCAGACCTCCATGGGCCACTCGAATGTGCATGATCGACAGTGGAACCAGGGCTGGACGCAGGTGACGTAGGCAAGGCGGAAACTCAGACGGAAACTGATTCGCAACACTGCCATTGGCAGGGATCCCAACAGATGCAGCATTCGTGCACGGTACAGTTCCACGTGACAGGGGTTGTGCATGTGCCCGGGAATGCCGGCCATTGCGTTTGTTGGTCTCGTGGCACTGGCACTCGTCTGACCGGCGGTTGTTCGGTGGACGATATACCACAGCTCTGGGCAATGAGTCGTATGTGTGTGCAACTTTTGGACGTATGGGTAGTTCTTGACAATGTATAATCCAACAACAAGGACCTGGCAATATTCGGCACTTTCGTAAATTTGTGTATGTAGATACGTAGGATTACTTAAGGGGTGATATATTTATCTATTCCCCCTAAATCAATAGTTCTTTTCATGAACTCTGACCTAATCCCCTGTGCCTTAAAAATTAGTAATTTGTAATTCCCACAGTGGGGAGACAAACCAGTCAAAAATAGAAAAAGATAAGCAAAACCCCACAAAAAAAGAGGGAAAAAAAGCCGGAAGTACGTATGTGAGTTGGATCCAATTTTACTTGAGACTTCCTTTGTCTCTCTTTTTTTGTGGGGTTTTGCTTATCTTTTTCTATTTTTACACCTCTCTTGCACTGGACACATATTTTATTTTATGAGAAAGTTATCGATGATGATAAATACGTAGGCAAGCTGGTGAGAACCTGCCAGTAGCCCCTCCGGTGGCGCGCACGTGAGATACTTTCTCATTTCTCTACACTTTTTTCCTGCACCTCACTATTTTTTTGTGATACGTACACTTTCTAATGCTGATTGGTGCCGGTTGAGTGAACTGACTGTTGACTGGTCCTTGTTGTTGGATTATAGATTGAGTGGAGGGTGGCCTGGCACTTATGTCCCTCTATTGCTCCTTGTTGGTTTACAGTTCTTGACAATGTGTCAAGGGCATCCCTTGCAGGTGTCGGTCGTGCAGGGACAAGTGTGTGTGGGGTGTGGGCACGTTGGTGCT
This sequence comes from Calotriton arnoldi, assembly GCA_963921515.1. Classification (NCBI taxonomy): domain Eukaryota; kingdom Metazoa; phylum Chordata; class Amphibia; order Caudata; family Salamandridae; genus Calotriton; species Calotriton arnoldi. The sequence continues at coordinate 1,238,689 of CAWUFW010004550.1, forward strand.
TCATTAGCGCAGTTCATGGTGTGGGAGTCTTGGGAGACTGGTATGGTATCTGACGCAGGGTGTGCCAGCCGCATTCAGGACCAAGGTCGGGGGTTTGGTTGGCCTTCGGCCTTGTGTGTTGAGACAAAGGAGCTTTCATTCCTGATTTTCGTCTGACTACTGCTTGCATATCTTAATTGTGATGTGGACTTCGCGCTGACTTTGATGCCAGGCCTGTGATTTGGGGTGCGCAGATTTCGAGGCACACGCAGCTGTTGGCATGTTTGCATGAGCCAAGGGCCCGATTGGCCTTGCACTCCTTGTTCAGTCTCTCTCTTTCTCTCTGTTTCTTTCTCTCTCTCTCTCTTTTTCTCTCTCCCTGTCCTTTGATGGGTGCCTGACACACCTTCTTATCTTGGATATTGTCTTGCAGGCTGTGAGTCACAGATTGTCCAGGGATGCCCCGCCATGACTCCTCAGAATAGTTGTTTGGTGACGAATTAGAATGTGACATTTTGTTTGGTCTTTCAATGGTGTATGTATGAATCAGGATTTCAGTGCTCACATGTATGTTGATTGTTGCAATTGTGCGACATCAGGCGGGTGCTTGTGTTCATGTTTCCGTGCAGTTGATGTGCTGTGTCTTGGTCAAGGGGAGGTGGGGGGTGCCCATGGTGGGGCCCGGGGGGGTGGGGTTGGGGTGTGGTCCTGGGGTTGGGGTGTGGTCCTGGGGGTGGTGGCGGTGGGTGTTGTGGCCCTCTTGGGTGTCCGGCACGCATGTTCAGTGGCTCCATAGCATCTGTTGCCCTTCAGGTGTGGCTCTGGGCTGGGCTCCATTTTGTGGTGCAGGCTGTGGTCCGACTTTGCACCAGGTCAGAGCAGGTGTTAGATTTGTGCTGCTAACGTGCCTTATCGCCTGTTTTGTGGTCTTATCGCTGATCGGGCTGGTCGTTGAGAATGTTGAGGTGTGGTGTTGTCGCGGATTTTTGCTCGGGAACGCCTACTCTGCATCTCATTAGCGATAGTTGCAGGGGTCATCTGTGACAATGTTTTTTGAGGATGCTTTCGCAGGTAAACTGGTGTTATCGGCTGTTAGCACGAGCTTGTGAATGTTGCGATACATTTATCTCGACTTTGGCTGCGATAAAGTGCCGTTGACTCGGCGATAGCTCCTTGTGAATATGCCCCTGTGTGTCTTCATAGTCCCTGTAATAGACTTATATCTTTCCCGCAGGGTTATTCTCTTTGGTTGGACTTTTGTTTCAGACCTTGCCTCGACATCTACTGTAGGGTGCTGAGTCACACATTATTAACTTTGTTAGCGACAGTTTTTGCTCAGCACCCTAAAGAATTGTACACGGTTGTATTATTTATTAAAATGTCTATATGATAAGTGTGGCTATATGTTAGTGCCTTACCACCAGACTGTAAATTATTTGTTGAAGGAAGGAATATATGAAGGATCCCTTGCCATGTAATTTTTATTTCACATAGAAAGATAAACGTGGCTTTAGTTAAGTTAAACTGACTTTCGTTTCCAAAATGTTTCTGGCTTTCCTGTGCTTACACTGCATGATTTGTACCTTAAAGCCAGATCTATTGGCTATTCCTGTGTTTGTTGATAATTTCTAGCCCTGCCAATGCCTGTTGTTTGATAGCACAGACTGCGAGAGTAACAGCCGATTATGAGTACTCTATCGAGCTGGCTTTTAAATTCCTGTGATAAGGATAAAAACCACCCCTCAGATTTTCATGCACAGCTTTCCCATTCACACTAAAACAGATTACATCTCCCCCCTTCCTCCCAAGCCTTACTTGTCACTCAGCTGAACATTTCACTTCCATTTTTAACAAATCCAAGTCTATAGGAGGGTTTGTGGACATTTCTGGATGGGTTTACTTACATTTAGGGGCATATTCTCAAGCCCCTATCGCCATGGGAACGTCACTTTTTTTGACGTTCCCGTGGCGATAGGGCCAGCGCCCTATTCTCAAGGCAGCGTTAACCCACTTAACGTGGCTTAAAGCCACGTTAAGTGGCTTAACGCTGCCTTGAGAATAGGGCCCCTTTCACGCTAAACTTAGCGTGAAATGGGGCGTGCAGTGGGTGTTGCGTTGGGCATACCACCGCAACACCCATTGAATTAGACGCTGCCACCTATTATCAAGGGCGGCGATAATAGGTGGCAGCGCCGAACTTAAGACCAGAAAAATCCTGGTCTTAAGGTGGCGAAACGTGGAGAAATGCTTAATTTCTCCTCGTTTTTGCTATTTCCATGTGTGCTGCCTTGTGCAGCACACATGGAAATAGCAAAATGCCATGGTTTGTTTATGTACAGGAAGGTGTCCCTTCCTGTACACAAACAAACCTTTTAAAAAAATGCCGTTTTGTAACTTACATGTGTGCTGCATGAAGCAGCACACATGTAAATTACTAATCGGCATTTTAGGTTTGTTTATGTGCAGGAAGGGACACCTTCCTGTACATAATCAAACCTCCCTGCTCGCAGACACCCTTGCACTCTGGTGCAAGGGTGCCAGCGTTGGCGTTAAGTTGTGAGACTTAGCGCAGTCGCAGGGGGAAACGCCAGGCTGCACCACATTCTTGAGAATAGGGTGCAGCCTGGCGTTTCCGAAGTGGCGGTGAGAGGCGTTAAGCCAAGGAGGCTAACGCCTCTCAACGCCACTTCCTCGTGAATATGCCGCTAAATTGGTTAACAACCACAAACTTGTAGGTTTGACGATCTTCACAAAAAATGCAGATAATTTCCTACCCTGAAACGGCTTGCAAATTTACTCCTGTCAGAATAAATGTGTTTTTAAGATGCCAATAAGGAAAGAAACCCTCAAAATGAATGGGTGTGTAGGGGAAAGGCTTCTCTACAGGGAATAACACTCCCCCACCCCATGAAGAAGCAAACAAAGCAAAAACAATCATCCTGCAAATGTACATTTGTGTTTCATTTTCATATGTTGAATTATACGCCCAGTTACAATTTTGCATTTGGAAAATTTTGCACACCTAACTATGGTAGAGAAGAATTGTATTTGTATTCATAAAAAATCCTCAATTTGCACCAAATAAACAAGTAACTTTACAGGGACAGATGTCTGACTTTTTCTACTTCCAATTTTTCAGTCACGCTCATGGTCTTTGTCATTTGTACAAATTTCTGATGGAAAGTTCCCTCTAGTTTCCGGATTGTCCTAACAGTTTGTCTCTTTATAATCATCTTTCACAGTGAGCACAATGAGTCACTTACCGAATGCAGTGGAAGACTTCTGGGCAGAGGAAAACTCAGAAGGATACGTGGATGTCACCCTGTAAAGTGCTGTGGTGCCCTCTGATGGGAAGCTCTACGTGATGTTCCATGGGACCTCTGTGGAGGATGCTGAATCAATCATCAGAGATGGATTCAAAAGATCAAGTGATGGCACATTGGGAAAGGGGGTGTATGTAAGCAGACAGTTTGAGAAAGCAAAGAGTTATCCCCCGAGCTTGAGGGGGCAGAATGTAGTCTTGAGAGTAAGGGTCAATGTCGGAAAAGTTATAAAAATAGACAGGAATGGGCATCCCCTTCAGAAAACCTGGCTCGCCAATACGATACTGCCTGGATACTGGCTGGCGTGGGTCTGGGACAATTGGAAGAAGATTGTGTTTCTAATCCGAACAGAATCAAAGTTATTGATGTAGATTTTGCACCTTCGGAGCAATTTCTTAGGAAGCCGAGGGGATTGATACCATACAGAAATAGAAGGAAGCAATGATATTGCAGATTTTGTTTGTTGGATACTGAAGCTAAAAAACCCATTACATCTAATTAACTGGCAGTGAATTATTTCTTGCATATAAAATGCAAATCATGTCTTTTGTTGCTAAAAAAATAGCATAAACATATTCATGTTTAATATTCTGAGTAGGTGTAGACTGGCATTTTTGTCCACCACCAGAATGGGCAGAATTTGGTTAAACATTCTGCACTGAAATTTCTGCAAACACCATGTATTCTGGTTCTGCGTTTTGTTTTGTAGGAAATCTGCACTATATGCAGAATAAACTGGATTTTAGTCTTCAATATTTTACATTTTTACCCAAATCTTCTAGTTTTTGAAAACTCCAATTTTGGAAAAATCCAGAATTTTATAAAAGGCATGACAAATAATTTTCTCTTATGCTGAAACTTGCCATTTTGCGAACACCTCTAACTCTGTCTTTTAAACTCAGGCGTAGCCCAAAGTACAATCTGTCCACTAATAGTGAAGAATCGGGTTACTTCCATCTGATATTCCTCCTGAGCCGTCTGGCAGGTGTATCACAAAATACCCTGGATTTAGTATCTGTGAACTTTTTAAGTTTATATAAATTTCTGTTGTGCATGATGGTAAAAATCTTAAGTGAGGTAATTTATGACTTCACTTGAGTTTTTGCTAAACAGAAACATGCTTCCAAATGTTTAACACATTAGCGGAACACATAAACTAAGACATTGGAAAGACTTACCCTAAAGAAGGCCAGCAAACAAATATCTATTAACGATCCATTGCATGCTTGTCTTGTCTGTCCTTGAGTTTCTATCCGCAATGACTGATTTGGAATACTGCACAGAAATCCCTTTGTGGACCAAGAATGTATCTGCTGTTCTAGAGAAGATGCTATCTGCAGCAAAATTATTCATGTATACACTGAATAAATTATCTCACAATAAAAGGCAATTAAATGTACAAATTCAAATGCGTGTTTCAAGGATTACCTGCATGGTGCAGATGCAGGGCATTTTATTTTCCATCAGTGTGTCTCCAGTTTAGTTTTCAAAGTGTTGGCTTAAAGCAAAATGATAGGGACCACTTGCAAAAAGTTCTGACTTTGCTACTACTCGCCGCACACCAACAGCCACCGCTAAGGGGCATATGTATCATAAAGCCATGCAGTGAGGTCTAGCATTTCACTGGGGTAGCAGTACATGCCCCACGGATTCTGCCTGTCTGCAAAGCATGATCTATTGCCATAAAATAAGCGAGACCTACGAGCAGTTACAGCACCTAACCTCCAGGTCCAAAGATATATGGCAACCACAGCAAGGCTATCTACTTTCCTTGGAATCAGATTAGCCGACTGATGTGATGTAACATTGAGGCCGTTTCCATCTTCTGTTATATGCATGTACCGGCTCACCGAGCCCCTGACCCTTACAAATCCCTCACTGTTACTGCCACCATTCATGGACTCTTCTATTGTCGTGCTCTATCAATGCTTTATATGCTCCTATTTTTCTGCTAACTGTTGCTGTACCGCATGCAATGATTGGTGCTTTCGTAACTGTGGGCATTTATGTTGCTGTTCATGTTGCTCCACGAAACACTAATAAATACATCTAAAAAAGAAAAAAAAGTGATGCAGCGCAGTAAGCCACCTTGCTGCGCTGCGCGGCAGGGAAAGGGCAGGAATGCGCCGTATTTTACACAATTCGGCACATTCCTGCTTTTTACGAGTGCTGGCGCACAATAGAGAAATAAACAGTTTTCTCCTCGTTACGCCTCCCCTGGGGATGCGTAGCAGATTGGGCGAATACCCTGGTCTACCACTTATGGTAACTCTGAGAATGTGTCAAAATCCATTGGTTTTGCATGGGAACACCCATGGAATGCGTCCGTCGGGCAGAGTAACACAACGCAGTGATTTGACCTATGTTGCATTACTCTGGATTTATCAAGCCACTCAGGGCCACACAAAGTGGCATTGCGTGGATTGATAAATCGCATTTAAGGGTTGTGTCACGCATGCAACCCATTGCGTGTCGCAAAAGCGATGCAACCAGTTCATATATGGCCCCAAGCACTCACTTCAATTCTACCATTAAACAAAGGCCTTGTACCAAGGAGAGACCTGCGAAATGTGGAGGGTGTGCTAATGGTGCTCATGTTATTCTCATGAACTACCCCATGATCCATGCACAACTTCTTTTGTCTTTGGCTGACTTCATAGTTAAAGGCGAGAGAATCCAGCAACCACAAATTATTTGCAAACTTTAAAGCTCTACACACATTAGCTGAGGTATAATGGCAGACTAAGTTAAACTCCCAGTGAGGGAGGGGCCAACATTACCCTAGGGTACATTGATATGCACTAAATAAGCAAAGTGCTTAGGGGCATATTATCAAGCGGCAGCGATAATTATCGCTGGCCGCCCTCAGCGTGAAAATGTTTATCGCCGGCTATCGCAGATAATTCTCGCCATGCTAGTGCTGTATTAACAACGCATAGCGCAATGGCGATAATTATCCCAGCGATAGCGATGTTTTCCATGGAACATCGCTGGTTTTTCAGCGATGTTCCATTGAAAATGGCGATAACCTTGCTGATACGACCCTGTGGTCGTATCAGCATAATCCACCCCCAATGGTAAGTATGGCTAAGTCAGCATTTTAGCAGACGTTAGTTTTTGGCGAAAACTGCGGTTTTCGCCAAAAACTAACGTCTGCTAAAATACGTGGGCCTCCTTGTTAATATTGTGATGTTCATATCAGCGATAATTTACAGGGAGTACTGCCCAGTGACGCCCACTTTGCATCTCATTAGAGATGCAAAGTGAGGCGTCGGGAAAACGGGTGCTAACATGCGCTAATGCATGTTAGCATCCCCTTGTAGATAGGGCGATAATATTATCTCCGCTTTTTTGGCTTTTAAAGCCAAAAAACGGAGATAAGGCCCTTGTTAATATGCCCCTTAGTTGTTCCAGCTGACACAGCAATCCTTGCTTGAGATGGAAACTAGACTTCTCTGTATCTTTCACAAAATCCCATTTTTTATCTCACTATGGAGTAAAAAAAAAACCTGCCATGTGGTTGTTGTTCTTATTAATTACATTTTTAGAGGATTACATTTCAAAGAAATATATTCTACAAGTTTCAGCCTTGCAAAGGGAAGTATTTATAAAAGCATAAGTAAGGTCCTTCCCATCAATAGATTTAATCCACATAAGGTAAACCACATATTTTGGGTTCTTTATGAGAGTAAGGTACAGAGACGGATTTCAATAACTGATGATTCATTTGGCTATTTGTCTCCTTTAGTTTTTGGTGGTAAATGATAATACTTCAATTTCTGAAGAAATGCTAAAGATGTAACAGAATTTACTCGCTAAGCCTCTCCTACCATAAAGATATCATGGTGAATAAAATTAGGGACATGGATTCTACTCCATATTTATGGTTTGCTCCTAAAATGAGAAACTTTTCAATGACCATCAAATTCTAAATCAGGTCAAAAATCTATATACTTGTCCTCTAGTGCTGACATAGTCCAGCCCAATGAGCTACAGCCATAGAAGGAGATGAGGATCTGGATGCCAGTCCTCAGAGGCAGACTTCTGCTGAGAGAGAGGATGTACCTCCTGAGTTAGAGCTCCCTACCAGAGCAGAAAGCAGTGTGTCTTCCCAAGGCCTGTCCCCAAAGGAGCTAGTGGCCAGGAAGGCAGAAAGGGAGTTCATGCTGGAGAAGGCCAAACTCAGGATGGAGTAGAAGAAACTGGCCATGGAGACAGAACAAAAGAAGGCTGAGAGATCCTTGGTGAAGAGAAACATTTTGCTGGCTCATTAAGTGAGTCTAAAGGAGCTGGACTACAAGGCCAGGCAGGCAGGGTCCAGCAGTGATGATGTCAGCAATTCTACGGTGCCCTCTGGAGACAGGAGGGTCCATATTCCCAAAAGTCTTGTGCCTAACTTTATTGTGGGGACGACATTGACAAGTGGCTTGAAGCATATGAGGTAGCTTTGCAGATACATAGGATCCCTGAGGAGGATTGGGGGGCTAGCATCTGGAAGCACATCCCTTGTGAGGGTGAATGGGATCTCTGTCACTGCTCTGAGGGACACCATGGCTAGCCAGGCAATGATAATGGAAAGGCTAGTTTCTCCAGAGCAGTACACCAGCAAGGCGTGTATGGTATCTCAGGCCCATGGGCAGAACTTCTTCCACCTTAAGGCCCTGGTATTCCTGGAGTTGTGTGGGGAGGTGACCCAGAGGAGGGACATAGTTAGGCCGAGATGCCCCTAGACTGCATTCTGGGAAATGAGTTGCCCCCAGTGTCAGGAGAGCTGGGAGGGGTGGCCACACAGGGTACCTTGACAGTTCAGTTTTCTCTGGGTACCACTTCCCAGCGGAGGGTACAGGAGCCCAGATGGAGGGGCAGGGTGAGGTAGAACTCATCCCTGTCCCCGGTTCAGCTTCAGGTTACAGATCATATGGTGAGTGGACAGCCTTAGGACACCACCCCTAAACTGGTGGGAACTAGAGTGGAAGTAGGGTACAAACACATGGGGCTACTGGTATGCATCTCTGAGCTCGTTATGGTTAGGTGCTTCACATATGGGGTCCACAGGTGAGGACAAGGGTTTCCCATTGGTCAGTTCAGTGGCTCTGGAGAGCATAGACAGAGGGATACAACTGTGTTCAGAGAGGCATAGAACTGACAAGTGCCCTTGCATAACAGGGCCTTCGTCCATGTTCTATCGCTTAAGCAGAGAAGCCCATCAAGGTGATGATTAGTGTACCCTGGCTTTTGGCTGGAGGGGGGTCGTGTTGGACTTGGCACTTTGTGCAAGGTCATTCCCAGACTTTTTGCCTTCCCTCCTCCATTTTTGCTCTCTGTGCACTTTACCACTGATAACTAGTGTTAAAGTGCTTGCACTCTCTCCTCCCAACATGGTAGAATTGGCTTATACCTAGTTGGTATATTTAAATTAGTTGTAAGTCCCTAATAAAGTGGCATAAAATGTGCTCAGGGACTGGACTGTAAATTACATGCTACTAATGGGCTTGCAGCACTGATTGTGCCACCCACTTAAGTAGCCCTTTAAACATGTCCCAGGCCTGCCATTGCAGCCTGTGTTGCAGTTTTAAACTGCCATTTCGACCTGGCCAACTAAACCTTTTACAAGGCCCAAACCTTCCTTTTTAGTACATATGCCACCCCTATGGGAGGCCCTGGAAAGCCCAGAGGGCAGGGTACGATATACTTAAATATTGGGACATGTACTTTTTAGATTTACATGTCCTGGTAGTGAAAATCTCGTAAATTGGTTTTTCACTACTGCAAGGCCCACCTCTCCCAAAGGATAACATTGGTGTTACCTTATTACATTTAATAAGCTGAAATTTCCAAATGGGAGCAGGAAAGGAGTTCCTGTTTGGTGTCTTTGAAATTGTAATGAAAAATCCTAACTTATGAGGAAGTTGGATTTTTAATTACAATTTTGAAAATGCCCCTTTTAGAAAGTTGGCATTTTCCTGCCTCAGCCAATTAGTGCTTAGAGTCTTTTTCTGGGTCACATGACTGGGTGTAGTTGGCAGTTGGGCTTTATGTATTCTTCCTAGACAGCCGCACGCAATAGGGAGCTTAAGTTTCCCTGGATGGGCCACCACTGGCAGGATGGGGGGCTGAGCTGGGCACAGCTACTTACACTTGAATATGCTGTGTCCTACCTCCAGACAAAGGGCTGCACAACCCCCTGTAGAAAGTCAGGAGGCAGGACAGGGAAGACAGGATGCCTGTGGACTTTAAAGGGAAACCTCTAAATGTTTTTCCCCACTTCATAGGCACAACTGGGTATAACTATTAGGCCTCAGACACCAGCTCTTCAGTACACTTCTGGATCAGTGGGTAGTCTGCCAGGAGGGATTACTTTGCTGCTAAAAGGACTGCCACTCTGCTGGACTGCTGCTCTGAATGACTGGTTCCCTGCTGTGCTGACCTCTTGACTGTGTAAGAAGGATTGGACCTGCATCTCTGGAACTCAGAACCCCAGAGTGACTCCAAGGGCTAGATGGATGGTCTCCTCATCTGAAAGCGCAGAGACACAACAGGCTTCCAACAACCTTGCACCTGCAGCTAGACTCTGCAATCTGTGAGTATACCCTGCCATGCCAAGTGGTGCCACCCCAGTCCTAGATCCTTGGAAGTGGGTCTAAAGTGTTTTGCCAGCCTCTGTGGATCCAGTGGAACTGATGCATCTCTTCTGCTGCACTGTGCAACCCCGAGCAAAACCGACGATTCACCGCTGTTGCGTGGATTGGACCAGTCACGAAGACCTGCATCCCCTGTGCAGCCAGGAACCGCCACTGTGTAACGCATCCCCGGTGCAGGACCTTACATCCTTCATCAATGGCACCCTCGATGACGACAACGGACTCTGCGATGCAGCCCCTAAGAACAGATGCATCGCCTTGACTCCACGATGCATCCTTGATGCTGGACTTCACCTAGCAAGCCCTCGCTGGTGGGATATTCGATAAGACCACAAGCCCTCGCATCGCAGCCTCACCGTACCTCAGAACCAATGCATTACCTTGACTGCACAATGCCTCTTTGACGTGGATCCTCGCAGCGATCTGTAAACCAGGATTTAATGTACTTTGTTCAGCGGGCCGAACTAGGTCCATGTAGCTGGCCCATCCTCCATTGCCGTCAGCCGGAACTTCTGACTTTCTCCCGCTCCGCGGCAACCAATAATTCTGCAGTTGGCACTTTTTGATTTTTGGCGCTATTTACACTGAAAAGGCTAAACCTGAATATCTCTCTTTCTACTAATTGGAGTTTTGTTACTTTGGTCTTGTTTCTTTATTTTAAAAAAACTTAATTTGTCCAACAAGGTGTGGGATCCTTTTTGTGTTGTATTTTAGCTCTATTACTGTTTGAAGTGTTGCACAAATACTTTACACATTGCCTCCAGATTAAGCCTGACTGCTCTGTACCAAGCTACCAGAGGGTTGAGCACTGGTTACATTAGGATTGGCTTGTGCCTCACCCTGACAAGGATTGTGGTTGATGCTTGACCAGGGATCCTACCCCAGTCAAACTGTCCCAATTTCTTACACACTTGTACCTTCATATGCTGAAAATAATGAGAATGGCTTTGCAAATGTTTTAAGTTCATCACCAAGTTAAGTTTGAGTGTTCGTTTGCATACTCTGACACCCACACTGGGGTAAGTTAATGTGAAACCTCTAACTGTGCACACTATGCCTGGGTGACTAGACTGTACATCCATGTATCACATTCATTCACATTTGTTTCACACTTCATGCACATAATGTAAATTATGCAGGTGATGGAGGGAGTTAAGCTTTTTTCAATGCATGACTCAGGCACATACATTTCCAGTGGTTGGGTTGGCTAGTTGGGACAGATTTATTGGGACAGTCTACTGCTTTCAGGGCTAAAAGGGCTGAAGGATGCTTACCCACTAAGGCCTGAAATCAGCTCTGGGAGAGTTCCACACAGTTTTGCACTGGGCACATCCACGCTTTGTCTCTGTGGAGAAATAAATACTTCTTGATAGAGTACCAGAAATTAAAGTGTTGCAATATTTGATAAGATTTTTTACTTTTTTAAACTTTTTAGCCAATATGCTGAAAATATTTCTCTATAAAGTGCATCCTTCGGTCATCATTTTTTAAGGTTTTGTGGGGATAAAATGCCAGAAACTATTTGAGGGAGGTTACGTCTTGCTGGCTGCACTTGTTTCATGCAGAACGTGGCTGCTGTAATACAACAATGTCCAGGACTCCATTTAGATCTCGTACAGTCTTGATAGTCTCATAAATTACAGATGTGTACACGTTACACTTAAGCATTATCATTATTTAATGTTCAAGTGCCAACCTCACTTTTATTATGAAAGGTGTCTGTAAAGGCACTGCTTTACTCATCCTTCTACTGTACTTAAAGAAGGAAAAACAGCTCCTCTTGAAATGTTTAGCTTGAAAGGAGAATGGGGAAGAGGGAACCTTTTTAGGGTCGAGCCTGTGATAGCATGAGCTAGCGCATGTGTATCACTTGCAAGACTATTGTCAGCAAAAAGGCCTTGGAGCCCGCCCGTTGCTTACAATTTGTTGGCTTGTGTGGCATTCTTCTTTACAGCCTCGTAATTCATCACTGCAGGTCAAGCATCATTTCCATTACATTCTGTGGAGTACTGATTGATTCAACTTTATTAGTGTACGTCTGCTGCTCCCGACGTGATTGAGTTACTATTTTGTTCTTTTTAACGTCCAGTGCCCTGCAAACAGGAGGCATGTGACTGGTGAAAACGTGCAAAGTAGGACAAAGAAAATTGCAAAGTTTTTATTTCCTATAGTTAATTTTGCTAAGTCTTTTTTTCTCACTTTGCACTCATGTTTTGTTTTGTTTTTGCTCATGGGCGCAGTTCTCAAAAGATGACATTAATCTTGTTCTAAATATTGGAAAGAGACATTGTTTCTTTCTTATGTGTAATCTCGAACTGATGCTGTAACATATAATCATGCAGTACACCCCAATCCGCCCCACTGCAATCTACCTCACCGCAGACCAATCTACCCCAAACCAATCCACCACACTCAATCAAATCCACCCCAATCCAATCAGCCCCACCCCAATCCAATCCACCACAGACCAATCCAATCTACCCTAGACTAATCCAATCCACCCCACACTCCACCCCACTCTAATTCAATCCAATTACCCCAACCCAATCTATCCCACCCCATCCCACCCGCAATAATCCAATCTGCCCAACTCCAATCCACCCCACACCAATCCACCCCATCCAGTCCGCACCACTCCTATAGATCCCAATACACCTCACCCCACACCAATCCACCCCAATCCAATCCACACCAGACCAATCCAATCTATCCCAGACCAATGCAATCCACCCCAGAACAATCCTACCTACCCCAGACAAATTCAATCCACCCTAGACCAATCCACCCTAGACCAATCCACCATACTCCAATTCATCCTACTCCACTCCAGTCCAATACAATTCAGTCCAAACCACTCACCCCAATTCACTCCACACTGATCCTCCCAACCCACCCCAATAGAAATCGACCTCAAACCAATCCACCTAATCTAATCTTCCCACTCAAATCCACCCCAATCCAATCCATCCCACTTCAATCCACCAAAATCCAATCCACCCTACTCCATCCTAATCCACGCAGGTCAACTCAATCCAATCCACTGCACACCAATTCAATCCATCCTACACCATTCCACCACACACAACCCAATCCATTCCACTCCCCAATCCAACCCAATCCAAAATACCCCCATCCAATCCAATCCACCTCACCCCAATCCAATCCACCCCACTCTACCCCAATCCACCCTACTCCAAACCATTCCACCACATTCCAAACCACTCCAATTCATTGCACCAAACAAAAAATCAATCCGCCCCACTCCAAACCTTTCCACTGCAATGCACTCCAATGCACCCCACTCCAATCCGCCCCACTCCAACCTAAAACACTCCACTCCACCCACTCCAACCCACCCCATTCCAATCCAAACCAACCTCCTCCAATCCCATTCACCCCACTCCAGTCCAAGCCACCTCAATCCACCCAACTCCAATCCAATACAGTCCACCCCACTCAAGTCCATCCACTCCAATTTATTCCACCACTCTCCAATCCAATTCACTCTACTCCAGTCAAATGCACCACAACCCAATCCACCTACTCCACTCCAGTCCATCCCACTGCAAACCACAACAATCTAATTCGCCCTCCCCAATCCACCCTACCCTACCCCACTTCAATCTAATCACCCACTCCACCTCACGCTAATCCAATCCACCCAAAGCCAATCCAACCCCCCACTCCAATTCACCTTAATCCACACCACTCCAATCCACCTTAACCCACCCCACTCCAATCCAATCAACCCCACTCCAATCAACAGAACCCCACTTCACTCCAATCTAATCCAATCAATAGCGGCTGCTACCGAACGGGCGTGGTTGCAGAGGGAGGGGAGAGAGGGGGGGAATTAAAAATACATTTTAAAAAACCCACTTACCTGGATGCGGCCGGCTACCACCTTTTCTCCGTCCTCTCATCCTCTCCCTGGCTTCTGTGGAAGCTGGAAGCACCCAGGCTCCTCCCCTGAACCAATCACAAAGCTGCAAAGCAGCGTTGTGATTGGTGAGCACTCAGGCTCCTCTGAGCCAATCACAACGTTGCAGCGTTGTGATTGGTTGGAGCACCATCACCATAGTTCGGCATTCAGACAGGGAATGGGACCCTGGGCATGTTCTCCACCCAGGCTGTAATGCAGCCTGGATGTAGAACATGCAAAGTGTGCATGAATGTTTAGCTGGCCCCAGAGGGCCAGTCAAACATTCATGCGCACTTAGGAGGGTGCCAGCACTCCTCCCCCAGCCTCTAAACAGCCCTACCCCGACCTGCCCCGCCCACAAACAACAGAGCCAGTACATTTAAATAAAATTATAAAAACATTAAGTTATTATAATTTTATTTTTCTGTTTTTATTGCTCACTCAGCAGTGGGGCGACAGTCCTCCGCCTTAGCGGAGGAGCCGCCACCGAATCCAATCCACCTCAGCCACTCCAGTCCACCCAATCCACTCCACCCCAATCCAATCCACCCCAGTCAATCCATCTCACTCAAAAAATTCCGCCCCTCCAGTCCAATTCAATCCACCCCACCCCAGCTCAATCAACCCCACTTCAATCCAATCCACCCCATTCCAATATGCCCCACCCCACTCCACCCCACCCCTCTCCACTTCAATTCAACCAACTCCACTCTACTTCACTCAAATCCAAGCCAATCCACCTCACTCCACCCATTCCAATCAGCTCCAATCCAGTCCACCCACCCCATTCCAATCCACCCCACTCCAATCCAGTCCACCCCAATCCAATCCAATCCAATCCAAAACACCCCATCCAATACACCCCACCCCACTCCAACCCACCCACCCCACTCCGATCCTATCTGGCCCAATCCACCCCACTCCAATCAACCCACTCCAGTCCACGCCATCAAATTCACCCCATCCAATCCACCCCACTCAATCCACCCCACTCAATCCAATCCACTTGACTCCAATCCATTCCACCCCACCCCACTCCAATCCAATCCAGACCACTCTAATCCATCCTACTCCAGTCCATTCCACCCACTCCACTCCATTCCAATACAATCCACCACAATCCACCCCACCCCACTCTAAACCGCCCCACTCCAATACACCCCTCAGTTCAATTCACCCCACCCCAATCCAACCCAATCCACCCCACCCCATTCTGATTCCACCCCACCCCAATCCAATCCACCTCACCCCACTACAGGTTAAACCACTCCACCGCAAATTAATCTACCCCAATCCAATTCACTCCACTCCAATCTGCCCTACTCCAATCCACCCCACTCCAATCCAATCTACCCCACTTCAATCCAATCCACACAAATTCAATCCCCACCCCACCCCACCCAATCCAATCCCATCCCCTCCAATTCAATCCCCTCCCCTCCATTCCAATCCCCTCCCTTCCCCTTCAATCCAATCCACTCTCATCCAGTCCAATCCACAACAATTCTCCCCACTCCACCCCACCCCACCCCACTCTAATTCACCTTGCCCAATCCCATTCCAATCCAATACACCCACCTCAGTTCAATCACTCCAATACAATCCACCCACTACAATCCAATACACCCACCACAATTCAATCTAATCCACTCACCCCAATCCACTCTAATCCACCCCACTCCAATCCACCCCACCCCAGTTGAATTCCCCCATTCAATCCAATCCATCCCACCCAATACACCCCCTCCACTCCACCACACTCCACTCAAATCCACTCCAGTCCAGTTCACCCCAATCCAATCCAATCACAACCACTCCACTCCACTATAATCCAATCCACCCCACTCCACACCTCTTCAATCCACCCTACTCTACCCAACTCAAGTCCACCCCACTCTACTTCAATCCAATCCACCCAACTACCTCAACGCACTCCAACCCACTCCACCCTATTCCACCCCACTCTACGCCACTGCACTCTACAACACTCTGCCACTGAACAACAGAACTCTACTCCCCTCCACTACACTCTACGACACTATACATCCCCTACTCAACTCTACAACATACTCCTCCCAAAACTCCACTCTGCGACTCTCAACTGCACTAACGATTAGCCATGCTGAACAGCAGTCACACCGGTGTACAATATGGCCCATGCTGCTCACCACAAATGGGAGCCTTGACTCTTCCTCAGTCAAGGCTCGCTCCCGGTTGCCCTAAATTCAGGTCAGGTCACCCCTCTTCTAAAAAAACCCTCCGCCGATGCGAACGACCTCAACAACTTCCGCCCTATCACCAACCTCCCTTTTCTTTCGAAAATCACCGAAAAATGTGTTGCGAAACAACTTTCCTCACATATTATGGACAATAACCTCCTCGTCGTCTTCCAGTCGGGCTTCATCCAAAATTGCAGCACTGAAACAGCCCTGCTGCAAGTGATTGACGATGCGCTGCATATACTCGACTCTGGGGAATCATGTCTTCTGATTCTTCTAGACCTCTCTGCAGCCTTTGACACGGTTAATCATAGCACCCTCCTCAACACTCTTCAACAGAGAATGGGACTGGATGGCACAGTGCTCAAATGGTTTGCCTCTTTCCTCTCGGACAGATCCCAAATGATCAAGATAGGGAACAGTCTTTCTTCTCCTTTGGCCGTAGGTCAAGGCGTCCCTCAAGGTTCTATCCTGGCACCCACCTTGTTTAATCTCTACCTGGAACCTTTAGGGAACCTCCTAAGCAAATCTGGGATCCTTTACCATCTTTATGCGGACGACACGCAAATCTACCTTAAGGTGTCTTCCGCACACGATCTCTCCCTACTCAATTCTACTCTCTTCTCTATTCACAACTGGATGTCAGCTCACCAACTCATTCTGAATCCCGCCAAAACTGAATTCCTCCTCCTCTCTACCTCTCTCTCACCTCCTCCTGTTCAATCTTGGATGGATCAGCTGAACCTACTCAACAACAAACCCATCATGGTCGACAGCGCTAAATCCCTAGGTGTCATTCTTGACAAAAGACTCAACCTAATCTCCCACATCAACTCTATTGCTAAGAACGCACGTTACCAGCTGCGCCTTCTATGGGGGATCCGTCGGTTCTTCCCGGAGAAAGACTTAAAAACCTTGGTACAATCTCTGGTTCTCTCAAGACTGGATTATTGCAATTCTCTTCTGACGGGCCTACCCAAATCCCACCTCTCCCCCCTCAAATCCACCCTCCATTCAGCAGCTCGCTTCATTTCAGGGTCTAAACGAAGCGACCACGTCACTCCTATCCTGTCCTCTCTTCAATGGCTTCTGATCGAGGCAAGATCTATTTACAAAACTGCCTGCATCACACACAAAGCCTTACACACGTCCTCCCCTCGTTACTGGCGAATAAATTGAAATTGTCCGGTGGCTCTCGCCCTTCTCGCAATGCGGGAAAGCTTCTGCTTGAGCCCCCCGTCTTCAAAAGAGAAAGATCGATGGCTCAATCCTTCTCGGGTAATGCGGTGAGAATCTGGAACTCGCTCCCCCCACTGCTCCGGGCCACCTCCTCTACCCGGATCTTCAAAGCTGACCTCAAATCTCTTCTCTTCCAAAGACACGTCCAGATCTAATATTTTCGTTCTCAGGCCCTCTAGGAAGTTCGCTCGTCAGTGTAAATTTGTACCTTTTCCTGTTCATTCCTCACCCTTGAGTGCTGTGTTGGATTATATGTGTGTGTCCCCTTCATTTCAAGTCCCCTGTTTAATTCACGCCCTCTCTACTACCTCAAGGAAGTTCTTCCACTATAGGAAATTTTGTACTCCAAGCCTATAGAAGTGCCTTCCCAGTGTGTTATGAGTGACTGCCACTTACTGCAGTATTATACCTCTATTTGTATTTTGTACCCCATGTATCATGCACACCTGTCACTTTTTCCTCTTGGAACGTATACCTCTTTTTGTCTCTGGTTTGTTTGTTATTTGCACAATTGTCACTTTTTCCTCATGCAATGTAACGCTTGCTTCTGTATTATGCTCACTGGTATCCTTCTCCTCATGTAATGTTACTGTTCCTATTGTGAAGCGCACTGACACCCTCGGGTAAAGTCCGCGCTATATAAAAACGCATAAATAAATAAATAAATAAATAACACACACACCCACACACATGCACGCACTCACTCTCTCTCCTAACCACCTCCCCAAACCTACCTAAACAACAGAAGTTATACTGAAACTTGGCATTCCTCGTAATAATGTCCAAGTAAAGAAACGAAACTATCAGCACTGGGAGGAGCCGACAGGAGAAACGAAGATAAAAGTATCCCACCTGGAAGGACACAGTACCTTGGAGTTGCCCGCCTCTGAAGCACATCTGTGCATCATTCCCTTAGGTAAGTGTTTCTCTTTATAAAATGCTCTGTTATACTTAAAACATTTCGCATCAACCTCAGTGTAATCTGGCTCTCGCCTCCATTTTGAGCTGCGTTTTGAACAGGAAACAACAAACCCATGTTAAAGAACAACGACAAACCACGGGACCCATGGGTGCTTGCTTGAATTGTACCATAGCTTTAAATGGAAATATAGAAGTGCAGGTACTCACAATTTAGAGTACCTGTTTGCTCCTGAAAAGTGCAGTTACTCTCCCATTAAAAGCGTTGCACTCTCACAGAGAGGTGCAGGTACTCAGGACAGTACTTACCCATTCATAGCACTGCATTGTACTGCGGTTATATAGTGCTTGGTACCCCAGTCGAATCGCGCGGCAGAGGGGTACGCTATGTCTTGCGAGTGTAGTTGGTTGTAAGATTGTTCAATTGCAGTGCGGTTTATGTGAGAAGCATTTTGGTGTTTTGTGTACTCGGCCACTGTGCTGTTCTTATCCTGGCGTAGGTCGCGCGCCCAAGTGGGTAATGGAGGGAAGATGCGTGAGGGGTAGAGCGCGTGCACTTTACATTAATGTACAGGTGTGCTTGGGTTAAAGGTTGTGCATATGAGACTGGCCCATTTAGAAGGTGTTTCGGTGTCACTGTGATTGTGTTGCTGAGCTCTGCTTATACCTGGAGCAGACTAAGGGACTGTGAGAGAACCTGCGGTGCAGACTCACCTACCACCCCAAACAGGGCAAGACTAAGCTATGGTTCTTGTCTGGTGTTGAGCAGCAGAGGAGCAACCCACAGGAACGCACTGGGTTGCCACAGGTAACCTAGATCGAGCATCTTTCCGACCGTGTGTTTGATCTGGGCGAGGTTCCCTTTCAATCTGCCTTTATTTATTGCTCTTAATATAATCAGATGTATACATTTTCGATATATTTATTTCCATCGAACATAGGACTGCTTTGGATGGTTTTAACGTATGAAAGATTTGCTTGAAATGTAAGATTGAAGGCTATTTATATTGACCCATACGAGTACCATGCCAATGATTTAAAGAAAAATTCAGAACACTAGTAAAATAATCTTTATAATAATACCCCAGAGGCTGGATTGCCTCATCAGTAGCTTGTACAGAAATCGCTGGAAATGTAAATTTAAGCGCTATTTATAAAGCCATCTACTGATTGGTTTATGTAGATCTGAAGCTATCATCAAATGCAGTATAGAGCACATAATGTGTACAGAGATGCCACTTCCCTGATCTCCTGCGGCTGAGAGCTCACCCTTAAGGCGTTGCCTTTGATGTGTGATCTCACAGGAAGTGATGGTACAGGAATGACATGAAAGGAAGTGACATCACACGAGTTAGTTTTATGTGACGTGTCAATGTGAGAAAGGCTCTGAACAGACAGATGTGGGTTTGTGGGTAAAGGCTTAGAGCAGTAGATGGGGGGGGTCACACAGACTGGGATTGGGGCTGATTCTGGGGCACACAAGGGTGAATGCGGAGGTAGTGGGGCTGGTGCTGCAGAGGGTGGCAATGCATGGAGGCTCGCAGTGCTTCTGTGGAGGAGATACACAGACTGCTGATGGGAATGCAGCAGAGAGCGGCTGTGCATGGAGTCTGGTAGTTGAAGAGGAAGGAAGGAAGGATGCAGCAAAGCTGGCACGGGGCACTGGGTGAGGTGGGAGGCGAGGAGTTAAGTAATATAGGACTAATACTGGAGAGATTGGAGTCTGGGGCTAGTAATGGAGAACTGGAATCCCGGGGCGGGGGCAGCACAGGCTGTGGTGGGGGGGCTGGTACTGAGGAGGTGGAGATGTTCAGTGTCTGCACTTGGAGGACTCGTAATGGGAGAGCTGGTGCCTGCATCAAGGCTGGCAGAGGGGTACAAGGAGTGCAGGGATTCTGGAAGGTGAATCGATCCAGGTAATCCTGGACTGGCATTGGTTCAGGTTGAATGGTCCATTTCTTGTACTGGGCAACTGGTACTTTTGGGGTGATGCGCATATGGAGGTAGGAATTAGGGCTTTAGTACAAATGTGGGGTAAGAAGTCAAATGAACCTGCCCATGTCTCCTCTCTGCCCCCCCCTTTTAACCTTCACCCCTTTTCCTTTCTTGCCTGTCCCTCCCTTTCAGCTTTCACCTCTCTTAGTCAAAGTAAGTTTTATCATTTCCCTTCCTATCCTTTTTCTCTCTCTCCCTCTCATTCTTCTGTTATTGTCTTTTTTAAATCCTTCCATCGGCATCTTCTCCTCCTACTTCATCTCTCTCTCTCTCTCTCTCTCTCACTCCTTCCCTCAGGGTGTCTAGTTGTTCCATGGCAACAACAGGTTCTTCATTCATTCCTGTGTTTCTCTTTTTGCATTCTGGTGCATGTAATCCTGCATTTCTAATTTCAAATGTGAAACAACAAAACTCGGAATGCAAAATAAAACCTGGACTGGATAAGTTCCTCACATCTGATACCTGTAAAACTTCACATCGCTTCCCCCGGCTAACTGCCTCACCGTTTCTCCCCTTATTTCCTGCAATCTCTCTGTCCTCCAGCACTTTTCATTTGCCCCTTCTGCACATCACATCCTTTCTTTATTGACCCCACCTTCTTGCTTCCTTTTCCTTGTCTCCCTTCTTTGTCTCACAATTTCTCCCTACTTCACTTCCATTCTCTTTTTATCACATTTCCTCTCCCTTCCATTTCATTAGAGCCCTCTCTCCATTCCTTCCTCTCTCGCGCTCATTTCTTTCTATCTCTCTGTTTCTATTTCTGTTTCTCCCTTTCATCCCCTACCCCTCCCACCCCACGCACACTCCCCCTCCCCCTTCCAACCCTCTTCCATCAGATATTTTAAATAGTCCCATGTTAGGTAAATTAGCTCTTCTACTCCTGCTTTATAAATCTAATGTTAGCCAAGACCTTTTTGTTTTACTAAAATTGCATGTATAGTATACTTATTTAAATGTGTTTTCAGCTAGCCCTCTTCATCCATTGGTCTGTTTTTGTGTTATTCACATTTGTGGTCTGCCCACTACAGGATATAGCATGCGGCAAAGGGTCATTGAGTAACTTCACATTGAGTGAGGGCAGTCTACCCTTTCAAAAGGAGCACTTCCACATACAAAGTAGTTCCCTTCAGTGCCAGGGACCACTATGACAGTGTGGGCCTTTTGAGACAAAAAGTATATGACGGCTTTTAGACATTTTGTTTAGTTTTATGAGGGCTCTGTGGCGTCCCCAACAATAACATTTGCAAAAACTTTTGAAAACCAAAACAGGCATTGACAAAGCCAAAAGGCCAAAAAGCCAATGCCAGACCTACTGGCACTGCTAAGGCCTGCTTCACTTTGGTACTTGACATATTTATACTTTAATCTACAGAACTACGTATACCAGAATGTAAAGTAAAACCAAGACTGATGAACTCTGCACACCTTGGGACAGTTTCAGATCTCTATTACCACCATCATGTTGCATCTACCTTCTTCCCTCTGTTTCCTTCCTCTTCTCCGTCCCTTGACTTGGTTCAGCTGCCCTCACCTTTGGCCATTCCTCTGCATCTCTGTCAATTCCGCCCTCACCCCTGCATTGCCCATCCCTCTACTGCCCCTCTTCCCATGATGGCCTGTCCGCCTCCACTCTTCCTCCACCTGCCTTTCTCTCCTTCCTCCTTTAACACCTATCAGGCTGCAGAGAATAAAGGTGTGCTGCTAATAAAGTGTAATATACATTTCACATGTTATGCCTTTTTATATTACTTTGGTGGGAAGAGTTTGTTGAATTCAGCAGCAATCCGAAAGTTTACTCACCAGGAGGAACGGTTATATGATTTAGGAAACTCCTGGTAAGCAGCAAACCTTCTGCCCTCCGTTACTGATGTGTCTGAGTTTGATAACTGAATTAATCTTGGTCTAATATGTCTCATTCTTCCTTAGTTTGACAAGTCAATCTCTACAACTCAGTACTTCTTGCAGCACCAGGTCACCAAGACAGAATCCGTCTCCTCTGTAAGTAAAATAACTTTTTTTCTGCCTTTAATCTGGACCAATCAGAAGACCTTTGACAGTTGAGTCATTGAGCCCAAAACTAACCCTAAAATTCAAAAAGCACTGGTCTAACCACTAACTTTGTTTCCAGAGTAGCGTGCAACTCGCCACAAAGCGCTTTAATGCCTCGTCAAGAGTAGTAAATGCTATATAAATGTAAATACAATACAATTCAATGTTAAACTGTAGTTCAATATTGAGACACAACTTTTCCCTCCTTGGGATAATATGCTTCACCCTCTCTTGGGGTTATGTAAAGCTAGGTATGCTAGTATTAACTGCTTTGTCACCAAAAATATCTCCTGGTGCTAAAGTAGATTGCTTAGACTGGTCATGTGCTGTAGCAGAACGGAAGTGGAAAAAGGTTAGAGTTGAGAGACCAGGAAGAAAAAAAGAAAGCTTTCCCAAATGGGCCTGTATATTTGTTGAACAGCAAGCAGAAATGTAACCTTTTCCCTTCTGGAGGGTTTGCATACCTTAGCACCCTTTTTCAAGAGATTGGTATTCATTTGTTTAAATGCATGTACCTGTTCGGTCTCGGAATATTGAATCATTGTGTGACTTCATAGTCCCTGTAATAGATTTATATCTTTCCCTAAGGGTTTTTCTCTTTGGCTGGACTCTTGTTTCAGACTTTGCCTGGACATCTACTGTAGGTTTGTGAGTCACACATTAATAATTTTGTTAGAGACAATTTTTGCTTGTCTTGCTTTAGGGGATAGTAGTGGTAGATTCTCGGCACTCGTGCACCCTAAAGAATTGTACATGGTTGTATTATTTTTTTTAAACTGTATGATAAGTGTGACTATGTGTTAGTGGCTTACCACCAGACTGAATTATTTGTTGAAGGAAGGAATATATGAAGGATCCCTTGCCATGTAAGTTTTATGTCACATAGAAACAAAAACGTGGCTTTAGTTAAGTTAAACTGACTTTCGTTTCCAAAATGTATCTGGCTTTCCGGTGCTTAGACTGCATGCATTAGTACATTAAACCCAGACCTATTGGCTTTGCCCGTGTTTGTTGATAATTTCTAACCCTGCCATTGCCTGTTCTTTGATAGCACACACTGGGAGAATAAGAACCAATTTCGAGTACTCTATCCAGTTGGCTTTTAAATTCCTGTGATGAGGATAAAAACCACCCCTCACATCTTCATGCATAGCTTTCTCATTCACCCTAAAACAGATGACATCTCCCCCCTTCCTCCCAAGCCTTACCAGTCACTAAACTGAACATTTCACTTCCTTTACAACAAATCCATGTCTCTAGGAAGGTGTGTGGACATTTCTGGATGGGTTCACTTACATTAAGTTGGTTAACAACCACAAACTTGTAGATTTGACAACCTTCACAAAAAATGCAGATAATTTCCTACCCTGAAACGACTTGCAAATTTACTACTGTCAAAGGACAGGATAAGTGTGTGTTTAAGATGCCAATAAGGAAAGAAACCCACAAAATGAATGGGTGTGTAGGGGAAATGCTTCTCTACAGGGAATAATACTCCCCCCACCCCATGAAGAAGCAAACAAAGCAAAAACAGTCATCGTGTAAATGTACATTTGTGTTCCATTTTAATATGTAGAATTATAAGCCCAGTTACAATGTTGCATATGGATAAACATACACACCTAACTGTGGTAGAGAAGAATTGTATTTGTCTTCATAGTAAAATCCTCAATTTGCTCGAAATATACATGTAACATTACAGGGGCAGATGTCACCTTTTCCTACGTCCAATTTTTCAATCACGCTCATGGTCTTTGTAATTTGGGCACATTTCTGATGGAAAGTTCCCTCTGAGTTTCCGGATTGTCCTAACAGTTTGTCTCTTTATGATCATCTTTCACAGTGAGCACAATGAGTCACTTACCAAATGCAGTGGAAGACTTCTGGGCAGAGGAAAACTCAGAAGGCTACGTGGATATCACCCTGCAAAGTGCTGTGGTGCCCTCTGACGGGAAGCTCTACGTGATGTTCCATGGGACCTCCGTGGAGGATGCTGAATCAATCATCAGAGATGGATTCAAAAGATCAAGTGATGGCACATTGGGAAAGGGGGTGTATGTAAGCAGGCAGTTTGAGAAAGCAGAGAGTTATCCCCCGAGCTTGAGGGGGCAGAATGTGGTCTTGAGAGTAAGGGTCAATGTCGGAAAAGTTATAAAAATAGACAGGAAGTGGCATCCCCTTCAGAAAACCTGGCACAGCAAGTACGATACTGCCTGGATACCTCCAATGGCTGGTGTGGGACTGGGACAATTGGAAGAAGATTGTGTTTCTAATCCGAATAGAATCAAAGTTATTGATGTAGACTTTGCACCTTCCGAGCATATTCTTAGCAGGCTGAGGGGATTGATACCATACAGAAATAGAAAGATGCAATGATATTGCAGATTTTGTTTGTTGGATATCGAAGCTCAAAAACCCATTACATCTAATTAGCTGACAGTGAATTATTTCTTGCATATAAAATGCAAATCATGTCTTTTGTTGCTAAATAAATAGCATAAACATATTCATGTTTAATATTCTAAGTAGGTGTAGACTGGCATTTTTGTCCACCAACAGAATGGGCAGAATTTGGTTAAACATTCTGCACTGAAATTTCTGCAAACACCATGTATTCTGGTTCTGCGTTTTCTTTGTAGGACATCTGCACTATATACAGAATAAACTGGATTTTGGTCTTCAATATTTTACATTTTTACCCAAGTCTTCTAGTTTTTGAAAACTCCAATTTTGGGAAAATAAAGAATTTTATAAAAGGCATGACAAATAAATTGCTCTTGTGCCGAAAATTGCCATTTTTGCGAATATCTCTGACTCTGTATTTTAAACTCAGGCCTAGCCCAAAGTACAATCTGTCCACTAATAGTGAAGAATCAGGTTATCTCCCCTCCTGAGCC
This sequence comes from Calotriton arnoldi, assembly GCA_963921515.1. Classification (NCBI taxonomy): domain Eukaryota; kingdom Metazoa; phylum Chordata; class Amphibia; order Caudata; family Salamandridae; genus Calotriton; species Calotriton arnoldi. The sequence continues at coordinate 1,263,871 of CAWUFW010004550.1, forward strand.
GTCCGACAGGTGTATCACAAAATACCCTGGGTTTAGGATCTGTGAACTGTTTAAGTTTATATAAATTTCTGTTGTGCATGATGGTAAAAATCTTAAGTGAGGTCATTTATGACTTCACTTGAGTTTTTGCTAAACAGAAACATATTTCCAAATGTTTAACACATTAGCTGATTACATAAACTAAGACATTGGAAAGACTTACCCTGAAGAAGGTCAGCAAACACATATCTACCAATGATCCATTACATGCTTGTCTTGTCCGTCCCTGAGTTTCTATCCGCAATTACTAATATGGCATACTGCACAGAACGTCCTTTGTGGACCAAGAATGTATCTGCTGTTCTAGAGAAGATGCTATCTGCAGCAAAATTATTCATGTATACAATTAATACATTATCTCACAATAAAAGCCAATTAAATGTACAAATTCAAATGTGTATGTTCATGGATTACCTTCATGGTGCAGATACGGCACATTTTATTTTCCATCAGGGTGTCTCCAGTTTACTTTTCAAAGTGTTGGCATAAAGCAAAATGATAGGAACCACTTGCAAAAAGTTCTGACTTTGCTACTACTCGCCGCACACCAACAGCCAAGGCTAAGGGGCATATTTATCATAAAGCCATGCAGTGAGGTTTGGCACTTCACTGGGGTAGCAGTTCATGCCCCACGGATTCTGCCAGGCTGCAAAGCATGATCTATTGTCATAAAATAAGCGAGACCTATGCGCGTTTACAGCGCCTAACCTCCAGGCCCAAAGATATATGGCAACCACAGCAAGGCTATCTACTTACCTTGGAATCAGATTAGCCGACTGATGTGATGTACCGTTGTGCCCATTTCCATCTTCTATTATATGCATGTACCGGCTCACCGAGCCCCTGACCCTTACAAATCCCTCACTGTTACTGCCATCATTCCTGGACTCTTCTATTGTCGTGCTCTATCAATGCTTTATATGCTCCTCCTATTTGTCTGCTAACTGTTGCTGTACCACATGCGATGATTGGTGCTTTCGTACCTGTGGGAATTTATGTTGCTGTTCATGTTGCTCTATAACACACTAATAACAACATTTAAAAAAGAAATAAAGTGACGCAGTGCAGTAAGCCAACTTGCTGCGCTGCAAGGAAAGGGCAGGAATGCACCACATTTTACACAATAAAGCACATTCCTGAGTTTTACCAGCTCTGGCGCACAATAGGAGAAATAAACAGTGTTCTCCTCATTACACCTCCCTGGGGATGCATAGCAGTTTTGGTGAATTCCCTGGTCTACCACTTATGGTAACTCTGAGGATGCGTCAAAATCCATTGGTTTTGCATGGGAACACCCATTCACCACCCGTGGAATGCATCCTTTGGGCAGAGTAACGCAATGCAGTGATAAGCCCTGCGTTGCCTTACTCTGGATTTAACAAGCCACTCAGGGTCACACAAAAGTGGCCTTGCGTGGAGTGATAAATCGCATTTAAGGGTTGCGTCACGCATGCACCCCGTTGCGTGATGCAAAAGCAATGCAGCCTGTTCATAAATATGGCTCCAAGCACTCACGTCAATTTTACCACTAAACAAAGGCCTTGCACCAAGGTGAGACCTGCGAAATGTGGAGGGTGGGCCAATGGTGCTCACGTTATTCTCTTGAACTACCCCATGATCCACGCACCACTTCTTTTGTCTTTGGCTGGCTTCATAGATAAAGGCGAGAGAATCCAGCAACCACAAATTATTTGTAAACGTTCAAGCTCTACACACATTAGCTGAGGTATAATGGCATACTAAGTTCAACTCCCAGTGAGGGAGGGGCCAAGATTACCCTACAGTATACTGATGTGCACTAAATAAGCAAAGTGCTTAGTCGTTCCAGCTGACACAGCAATCCTTGCTTGAGATGGAAACGACTACTCTGTATCTTTCACAAAAGCCCACTTTTGATCTCACTATCGATTAAAAAAAACTCTTGCATGTGGTTGTTGTTCTTATGAATTACATTTTTAGAGGATTACATTTCAAAAAAATATATTGTACAAGTTTTAGCCTAGCAATTGGAAGTATTTATAAACGTATAAGTATGGTCTTTCCCATCAATGGATTTAATCCACATAAGGTAAACCACATATTTTGGGTTATTTATGAGAGGAATGTACAGAGACGGATTTCAATAACTGATGAATCATTTGGCTATTTGTCTCCTTTAGAGTTTGGTGGCAAATGATAATACTCCAATTTCTTCCATAAAGATATCATGGTGGGTAAAATTAGGGACATGGATTCTACTCCACATTTATGGTTTGCTCCTAAAATTAGAAACTTTTCAATTACCATCAAATTCTAAATCAGGTCAAAAATGTATATACTTGTCCTCTAGTGCTGACATAGTCCAGCCCAATGAGATACATCCATAGAAGGAGATGAGGATGGGGATGCCAGTCCTCACTGGCCGCAGTCTGCTGAGAGAGATGATGTACATCCTGAGTTGCAGCTCCCTATTAGAGCAGAAAGTAGTGTGTCTTCCCAAGACCTGTCCCCAAAGGAGCTAGTGGCCAGGAAGGCAGAATGGGGGTTCTTGCTGGAGAAGGCCAAACTCAGAAATGAGTAGAAGAAACTGGCCGTGGAGACAGAACAAAAGAAGGCTGAGAGATCCTTGGTGAAGAGAAACATTTTGCTGGCTCAGGAACTGAGTCTAAAGGAGCTAGACTACAAGGCCAGGCAGGCCGGGTCCAGCAGTGATGGTGTCAGCAATTCTACAGTGCCCTCTGGAGACAGGAGGGTCCATATTCCCAAAAGTCTGGTGCCTAACTTTATTGTGGGGACGACATTGACAAGTGGCTTGAAGCATATGAGGTAGCTATGCAGATGCATAGGATCCTGAGGAGGATTGGGGGCTAGACTCTGAAAGCACATCCCTTGTGAGGGGAGGGATGCCCTACTGGCCGTTGATAACGGAGACAGGATGAGGTATCCCTCCATGAAGGAATCCCTAGTCAGACAGTCTGGCCTTACCCTTGAGAAGTACAGGCAGAAGTTATGGGTGTCTTGCTTCGCCTTTCAGATAATACAGAATCTCCCACACGGTGGCTCAAACACACGGCAAAGCAGGAGACATAAACACAACAACACCTTTAGAAAAGGGTTTTATTTTGCACAATGCAAAGACTCTCTTTTTAGAGTAAGGCTTGGGGTTTATTTATGCAATGCTCTCTAACAGAAAGTCTTTCCCAGATGCCAAATGCACAACATTCAAATACACATAGAAATATATATATTTATATGCAAGCAATAATAACACACTTGGTAAATGCAACAGTTAAAAGCATGAATAATACTAATGAATAAACAAGCAGCAAATAATATGAGATAAAACTCAAGGAGATATAATGGACGTCCTCAAAAGAATAATCAGAAAGATATATACACTGAATACATCAAATGATTACTTTGGATGTGCACCTCACTCATTCACACATCACAAAGAAAACACCTCAAATGATCAAATCCACTGGATACACATCACAATGGCAATAATCAAAGCTCAAACACCTCAAATGACCACAGCCACTGGAACCACGCATCACAATGGCACTAGTCAGAAACAAGTCACCTCACCCGATTGTTCACTCAACATCCTTGTCAATTCTCGCTGGGGGGCCCGTTCACAGCTGGCTTGGACTCTCGACGGGGACTCAAGTTCCGTTTGTCTTACAGCAGTCCGTCTGCTCTGTAAGTGGACTCCCAAATCAGCTGTCAACAAACCTCAGCTTTATAGTCTCAAAACACACACTAGAAGGTTCGAGAGTCTTCCTCCCCGCGCCAAAGGAATCTTACTAGTACTGGCCAGCTTCCAAGCAAGCACTCCATGGCAGGAAGGAGTTCCCACGTCCCCTCTACATTCTCGCATGTTCCAGCTGTTATCTTGATGAAGCTCACAAAAGCCTTCCGGGGTACATTAAACAATCTCTCACAAAAACAATGCTTGAACGTGATTAACCCAAACAACTTGCAAGCGTGGCTGTGCACGCAGATAAAGCTCAAGCCAGGCAAAGTCAGAATTCAGGATGACATGAGGCCATGTCAAAGCCAATAGTAAGAACTTAATAATACTACCAATGTACAACACAATGCACATTTGTGCACCACTGTTTATAGCATCACATACTTCATCTCTTAATGTACAACACAGTGCACATTTGTGCACCACTGCTCATAACACTGCACTTCGAGACCAAAAAGGTACATTCCACGCCTCTCTCTCTCTCGTGCTTTCAAATGCACATCCCACACGATCTGTTCTTGGCAAGGCTGTTCTACTCCGTGACAGCTCCCACTGAAAGACTGCAAGATTACAAGAAAGAAACCTTTAAGAGAAACAAGGCATATGCAGGGCGTCGTACATTTAGGCTAGAGTGAAATAACACACCAAAGTCAATTAAAATAATGGTAGTCAAAGGTCATCACAGGGTGTTAGACCACAAGAGTGCCTCTAGCACTACAATGGGGCAACCAGAAGCTGCCCCAGCAGTCCACTGTGGATTGCGTGGATTCCTTTTGCAAGGCACTGGATGGTTGGATGAACGGCAATGAAGGATTATTAGGGGCTTTACAGTTTTACTGTGAGAGAGCGCATGTTCAGTCACTGTTTTCCAGATCGGCGCCAACACTTGATCGATAGTAAGGTCAGTGATCCCAGGGAGCTTGCTAAGGAGGCAGACCACTGGCTCAGCACCATGGCCCACAAGAAGGTAGTTGGGAGTGACCCGAAGAAGGATTGTTCAGATTCCCCTATCAGAGTGAGGGGAAGGTGAAGGGAGACATATAGACAGGCCCAAGAATAAGGGAGGAGGAAAGGGTTCACATGCCCCTTCTGAGAAATAGAGAGGAGGCTCTGGTGGGTGGTGGCCAGGATGCCCTATTTCCATCCCTGTTGCTTTGTTCTCAGCTAGGACTCTGTCTGTCCAAAGACACCATCTGCTGGTGTGACCTCTCCAGGGGTGACCAATGTTGCCATAGGGGTAAGTAGTTCCCAAGGGCAGATCATAGACCATGCCATGATCTCCCTTAGCTGGGAGATAAAATCAGAGGGTAAGCTTGTAATCCCTGAGGGTGAGAGTCATCGCTTCCACCAGGTGAACGTGAATGGGATCTCTGTCACTGCTCCGAGGGACACCAGGGCTGGCCAGGCCATGATAGTGGAAAGGCTAGTTTCTCCAGAGCAGTACACCAGCAAGGTGTGTATGGTATCTCAGGCCCATGGGCAGAACTTTTTCCACCTTATGGCCCTGGTACCCCTGGAGCTAGGTGGGGAGGTGACCCAGAGGACGGACCCAGTTAGGCCCAGATGCCCATAGGCTGCATTCAGGGAAATGAGTTGCCCCCAGTGTCAGGAGAGCTGGGAGGGGGTGGCCACACAGGGTACCTTCACAGTTCAGTTTTCTGTGGGTACCACTCCCCAGTGGAGGTTACAGGAGCCCAGCTGGAGAGGCAGGGTGAGGTAGCACTCATCCCTGTCCCCTGTTCAGCTTCAGGGTACAGATCCTATGCTGAGTGGCCAGCCTGAGGACACCACCCGTAAACTGGTGGGAACTAGAATGGAAGTACGGTACAAAACACGTGGGGCTACCACCCCCCCTTCTGAAAAACTTCAGAGGTTAGAGAACCCGGGAAGGCAAAGAGCCTGGGCCTGACAGCTGTCATTAGCCTCTGTTGGTTACTGTCATACTGGTTCTTGAGAAGGCTAAAATGGGACAAAATAGATACATACGGTATGGCAGTCTGGAAAAGCAACTGGTCTACATTCGCCCAAGACTTCGCAGCGGCCAATATATCCGAGAATTGGACAAAACTGGCGATGGAGCTGTATTGCCTCTTGTTTGGCAAAAAAACAAATCATCAGCCCAACCACAGAGAAAGGGTGTGCTGCCAATTCCAACCTAGGTGTGAAAAAATTGAACAAAGCAAGCGGGGTCTGAGACAAGCCAATCGAAATTATACGCGAGAGAGAGATGATAAAACACTCCAAAATCTGCTGATAGCAAGAAAAAAACATAGAAAAAACGTATAGGACCACAAAAGGCAACAGGCTGACTCCCAATGGTTGCACATTTTCAGTCTGTTAATTCCAAGCAGACAGGCTGAATTCTGGTCATACATCAACAAGTTGTCCGGGCACGACCATGACCGGCGTAATGGGGTCACCAGTCACACATGGATTAACCATGTGAACTCACTGTACTGTAGATCTTCTGATCATACTCCACTGCACCACCAACGACCCCTCATTAGCATTAGCCAGTCTAATAATTATCAAACAACCACTGAAGAAACAACTGAACCTATTGTCGCAGGAAAACGCGTGGTATCAATACTAAAGAATATCAGAAGGGACGGGGCTCCGGGACCCAACGGCCTACCTGGATACCTCTTTAAAGAAGACTGTGAATTTTGGGGAACCATATTTACCCCACTCTATAAGTTCTGCATGGCTAACTCAACGAGCCCTGAAGTTTGGAAAGGTTCCTTGCTTCAATCAATCCACAAAAAAGGTGATACCGGAGATCCAACCAACTATTGGCTGATAGCCCTTTTAGATATTTTAGATATTGAGGCAAAGGGATATGCAGGCCTTCTTTTGCAAGACCTGCAAAACTGGGCCAATGACAATGAAATCTTACCAGCTTACCAATCCGGTTTCAGGGCAGGAGCATCAACATTGGACAACATCTTAGCCCTCGCACATCTGGTAGAACAGTCCACCCAGAAAAACCAGCTCCCACTTTTCGCATGCTTCGTAGATTACTCTGTGGCATTCGACTGTGTTAACAGGAACCTGCTTGGGCGGAAACTACAAAACTGGGGGATCCTGACCATGCTGCTGAAAGCCATCATTGCCCTTTATATCAGAACTTGGGTACGGGTGAAATTATCTATGAATTCAGCAACAAAAAAAATCTACACAGACCGAGGGCTGAAACAAGGCTGTGTACTGGCGCCCCTGCTTTTTAATCTATACACTGCAGACCTTGGCAAAACAATATCTAAAGCCAATTTGTTAGCCCCTAAAACCGGGTCGACCAGACTGTTCCTAATGCAGTACGCAGATGACATGGTGCTAATGGATCATACTAAGACGGGTATGCAAAGATCATTGGACGCATTAAGCATCTATAATAACGAAACGATCTAACAGCAAACGCAGGAAAAACAATGGTAGTAATTTTTGGGAAGTATGCTAACAAACTTAAACAACAATGGAGAATGGGCAAGTTGAAAATAGCAACAACAACTAAATATAACTATCTGGGGGTTTGAATCATGAGCAACCGGAAGTCCACAGCACACACTTCATCCATCGAATCAAAAGCTAAGGCAGTGACGTATGACCTATGCAAACTGAACTCCAAACTAAGTAGCCCGACAACTGAGCCCATCCGAAAGGTCATAAGAGCTAAGTTACTCCCTTCAATTACATATGGCCAATTGGTATTTCCTGCGGCATTAATCAACACCATGGAACTTGCCAACTGCCGAGCATTCAAACAGATTTTTCAGATACCTGCCCACGCCCGGAACACCTTGGTACGGCTGGAATTCGGGCTAAACAAACAATGCTACGAACATTGGGCATTGATTGTCCGGTACTATCGAGGGGCCTGTGCAGCACCACCGAATACAATTAAAGCAATCTTAAAGGAAATTTTTGCGAAAGGCAAATCCGAGGGCCAATGGCATCCTCACTGCTTGCACTGAACTGAACCTTGACCTGTCCACTTGGCAGGACTTTATCCATCAACCCGGAATTTTAAAATCTATTTTTTAAAAAACAAGTCAGGTTATTATCCAAGGAAGACGACATGAAAGCAATTGAGTCCTACAGCAGTAACATCAGGTTAATAGCTAGTTCCTTCCATGACAAGTTGAGACAGCCATACCTTGACTCAGCCTTGAACAAAACAATCTTAAAGCAAATTCTGTCAGTGAGACTCATGGTATTTCCAATAAAAGATATAAATACTAGCTGGAAAACATTAGAGGCGGTTACCACCTGCAGACTGTGTCACCAGTACAAGAAATCCATGGCTCACTTGGTATGCAATTGCCACCGACTGAATTATGCACGTCGCACTTTATTGAAACCTCTGTTTTTAAAATATGGCACACATACTTGCACAGATGCAATGAAACTTCTTTTTAATTTGGAGATTCCAATGGAACTGGCCAGACTAGCGAAATTTGCACACCAGCTGAAAGAACTTATAAGTAAAGACTCAGCCAAGGATTAGAGGCTGAATACAGCTTCAAGTTAGTGTTTACATATTTAATTTTATTGTCTCTTACTGTTGTGTATTGTGATTACTAGACTTGTTAAATAAATTGATCACGTTTTATCCACGATTGAAGAGGGTTCGTGGATGGAGACATCGAGCCCAGTTTTTTTGTAACAATTTTATTTAATTGAAACAATAAATACATTCATTCATTTATTCATGTATTCATTCATTCATTCATACTGTCCTTATGGGCAGAGTGTTCCTTGGGTTGAAGACAGATGTCTGATCCAAGGGGTGGAATTGAGACATCACTTTGTTGGCCATGGTGGTACTGTCTGCCTACTGGTATGCATCTCTGAGCACTTCATATATGGGGTCCACAGGTGAGGACAAGGGTTTCCCATTGGTCAGTTCAGTGCCTCTGGAGAGCATAGACAGAGGGATACAACTGTGTTCGGAGAGGCATATAACTGACAAGTGCCCTTGCATAAAAGGGCCTTCATCCATGTTCTATCGCTTAAGCAGAGAAGCCCATCAAGGTACTGATTAGTGTACCCTGGCTTTTGGCTGGAGGGGGGTCGTGTTGGACTTTGCACTTTGTGCAATGTCATTCCCAGACTTTTTGCCTTCACTCCTCCATATTTGCTGAATGCCTTTTTGTTAGATTTAGGACTCTGTGCACTTTACCACTGATAACCAGCGTTAAAGTGCTTGGGCTCTCTCCTTCCAGCATGATAGAATTAGCTTATACCTAGTTGGTGTATTTAAATTAGCTGTAAGTCCTTTATAAAGTGGCATAAAATGTGCCCAGGGACTGGACTGTAAATTAAATGCTACTAATGGGCTTGCAGCACTGATTGTGCCACCCACTTAAGTAGCCCTTTAAACATGTCTCAGGCCTGCCATTGCAGCCTGTGTTGCAGTTTTAAATTGCCATTTCAATCTGGCCAACTAAACCTTTTACCAGGCCCAAACCTTCCTTTTTAGTACATATGTCACCCCTATGGGAGGCCCTGGAAAGCCCAGAGGGCAGGGTATAATGTACTTAAATATTGGGACATGTACTTTTTAGATTTACATGTCCTGGTAGTGAAAACCTCATAAATTGGTTTTTCACTACTGCAAGTCCCACCTCTCCCAAAGAATAACATTGGTGTTACCTTATTACATTTAATAAGCTGAAATTTCCAAATGGGAGCAGGAAAGGAGTTCATGTTTGGTGTCTTTGAAATTGTAATGAAAAATCCTAACTTATGAGGAAGTTGAATTTTTATTTACAATTTTGAAAATGCTGCTTTTAGAAAGTTTCAGAAAGTTGGCATTTTCCTGCCTCAGCCATTTAGTGCCCATAGCCTGTCTCTGGGTCACACCATTGGGTGTAGTTGGCAGTTGGGCTTTATGTATTCTTCCTAGACAGCCACACGCAATAGGGAGCTTAAGTTTGGCAGGATGGGTGGGCTGAGCTGGGCACAGCTACTTACACTTCAATATGCTGTGTCCTACCTCCAGACAAAGGGCTGTGCACCCCCCTGTAGTTAGTCAGGAGGCAGGGCAGGGAAGACAGGATGCCTGTGGACTTTAAAGGGAAACCTCTAAAAGTTTCTCCCGACTTCAAAGGCACAACTGGGTATAACTATTAGGTCTCAGACACCAACTCTTCAGTACACGTCTGGATCAGTGGATAGTCTGCCAGGAGGGATTGATGTGCTGCTAAAAGGACTGCCTCTCTGCTGGACTGCTGCTCTGAATGACTGGTTCCCTGCTGTGCTGACCTCTTGACTGTGTAAGAAGGATTGGACCTGCATCTCTGGAACCCAGAACCCCAGAGTGACTCCGAGGGCGAGTTGGATGGTCTCCTCATCTGAAACCGCAGAGACACAACAGACTTCCAACAACCTTGCACCTGCAGCTGGACTCTGCAATCTGTGAGTCTACCCTGCCATGCCAAGTGGTGCCACCCCAGTCCTAGATCCTTGGAAGTGGGTCTAAGGTGTTTTGCCAGCCTCTGTGGATCCAGTGGAACTGATGCATCTCTTCTGCTGCGCAGTGCAACACCGAGCAAAACCGATGCATCACTGCTGTTGCGTGGATTGGACGCGTCGCAAAGACCTGCATCCCCTGTGCAGCCAGGAACTGCCACTGTGTAACGCATCCCCAGTGCAGGACCTTGCGTACCTCATCAATGGCATCCTCGACGACGACAACGGACTCTGCGACGCAGCTCCTAAGAACTGACGCATCACCTTGACTGCGTGACGCATCCTTGACGCTGGACTTCACCAAGCAAGCCTCCGCTGGTGGGATCTCCGATGAGACCGCAGGCCCTCACATCGCAGCCTCACCGTACCTCAGAACCAATGCATTACCTCGGCTGCACAATGCCTCTTCGACGTGGATCCTTGCAGCGATCTGTAAACCAGGATTTAATGTACTTTGTTCAGCGGGCCGAACTGGGTCCCTGTAGCCAGCCCATCCTCCATTGCGGTCAGCCGGAACTTCTGACTTTGTCCCGCTCCGGGGCAATCAATAATCTACAGTTGGTACTTTTTGATTTTTGGTGCTATTTCCTCTGAAAAGTCTAAACCGGAATATCTCTGATTCTACTAATTGGAATTTGGTTGCTTTGGTCTTGTTCTCTTTATTAAAAATAACTTAATTTTTTCTAACAAGATGTGGATCCTATTTGTGTGGTATTTTCACTCTATTACTGTTTGAAGTGTTGCACAAATACTTTACACATTGCCTCCAGATTAAGCCTGACTGCTCTGTGCCAAGCTACCAGAGGGTTGAGCACTGGTTACATTAGGATTGGCTTGTGCCTCACCCTGACAAAGATTGTGGTTGATGCTTGACCAGGGATCCTACCCCAGTCAAACTGTCCCAATTTCTTACACACTGTACCTTCATATGCTGAAAATAATGAGAATGGCTTTGCAAATGTTTTAAGTTCATCACCAAGTTAAGTCTTAGTGTTTGTTTGCATATTCTGACACCCACACTGGGGTAAGTTAATGTGAAACCTCTAACTGTGCACACCATGCCTGGGCGAGGAGACTGTACATCCATGTATCACATTCATTCACATTTGTTTCACACTTCATGCATATAATGTAAATTATGCAGGCAATGGAGGGAGTTAAGCTTTTTTCAATGCATTAACAGACACGTACATTTCCAGTTGTTGGGTTGGCTATTTGGGACAAATTTGTTGGGACAGTGGACTGTTTTCACAGCTAAATCGGCTGAAGGATGCTTACACATTAGGGCCTGAAAGCAGCTCTGGGAGAGCTGCACAAAGTTTTGCACTAGGCACATCCACGCTTTGTCTCTGTGGAGAAAAAAGTACTTCTTGATAGTGTACCAGAAATTAAAGTGTTGGAATATTTTATAAGGTTTTTTACTTTTTTGAACTTTTTAGCCAATATGCTGAAAATATTGCTCTATAAAGTGCATCGTTCAGTCATCATTTTTTAAAGTTTTTCTAGGGACAAAATGCCAGAAACTATTTATGTTTACATTTCTTTATTAGTTTCAGAGCAAGAAAAGACAAACAAGAACAGTATGCGCTATCCATGTCATTGTGTAGCTCAGCAGAGGGCTGCCTGAAAAAAGGATAAAACCACAAACAAGCATAAAAACCCCCCTCCCGCCCCTCCCTCCTCCCTCCCCATCTGTTCAAGGATTGAGTCAGTGCTTCGCTCCTATGGGCTCCGCAGCAATCAAGCAACTCTCTTAGATTGGGCTCAGTGGAGGACATGTTTGCCTGAAACCGTCTGCAATGGTGGATCTGCCAATCTTTGTATTCTCAAATATTTAGGGCAAGTAAGCTCTGTAAACTCCGAGGTCAGCAGTTTTAAAAAGGGTTCCCACATATCGTGGAAGAAGGCCCCTGGATTCGTGAGTGATAGTGAAATTTTCTCCATCCCGAGTATACCCCAGAGCCGGTGAAGCCATCCCAGTCGAGTTGGGACAGTGGTGGTGCCCAGTGGGAAAGAATGTTTTGTAGGGCCGCACCCATAGCTAAAGCCATTTATCTGCCTCTTCGCGCCCTGAGTGGGAAGGTGACCGGGTTAGGGAGGCCCAAAAGAGTGTAAGCCAGGAAGCGGGGAATTTGGGTATCAAAATGCAGGTCAACATCATCTAGTATCTGCGTCCAGTAACCCGTCAATTGAGGACAGTCCCATAGCAAATGAGTCAAAGTGCCCGGCGAACCACATGCCCTCCAACATTGAGGGTCACGAGATGGGTCGCCTTTGTGGAGCCAGGACGGAGTCAAATACCAATAGGTGGCGATTTTAGTGGCCGTTTCAATGCTTACTACGTTTTGCGCCGTATGGTGAGCTCTGTAGTAAATGTCTGACCATTCTTTCTGTGTCAGTGAACGGCCGAGCTTGACTTCCCAACGCACTTGGCCTGGGGATTTCCCAGCGTCAGGGACGCACTTGATAAATTTGTACAAATCTGATGTTAGGTGGGCATTGGTGTGTCTTGTGAGTAGCCATTTTTCGGTAAAGGTGTGAGATGTCTTTCGGCCCCCGCCCGCACCTCTGGGTGCATCACCAAGTGTTGAATCTGTATATAGTGGTAGCGTTCCGTCTCCGGCAGGTCATGTCCCCTGCAAAAGTCAGAAAAGGTCAGGGGGCCAGTCGCGTCAAAGAGATGGCCTATGGAGCGCTGCCCTTCTTTAGTCCAATGTGCGAATCGTAACGCGTCAAGCCCTGGTGTGAAATCTGGGTTATGCACTATAGGTGTGATTGGAGATGGGAAGGTCGTGAGTCCCCGAGGGCCGGCCACTCTATCCCAGACTAGGAGAATGGGGTGAGTTACCTTGGAGAGGTATAAATTCCGGGGTCTATCGCCCTTCTTTAGGAAAGGGACTCCCCAGAGGGGCTGTCTGGCAAGGGACCGATTCATGAACAGCCAGTGTTTCTCGGATTCTGGGCGAGACCACTCAACCAGCAGCCTCATCTGAACTGCCTACCAGTATGCTTGTAAGTTGGGGACACCCAACCCCCCCCTATCAGGATCCCTGTAACATAGTTTCCTACATAGTCGTGGCCTCTGGTCCCGCCAAATGAAACGTTCCAAGTCCCTTTGCAGAGAGTGGAGTACGCCCGAAGGAGGAAGCAATGGAAGCGTCTGGAATAGGTATATTATCTTGGGAAGTACATACATTTAAAGGCCGCAATCCGGCCTAGCCAGGACAGTGAGTGAGGCTTCCACTTTCTAAGGCAATCCCTCTCGTGTCGTAGTAGTTTTGTGTAGTTCAGCGTTTCTTGAAGGCTTGCCGAGAGTTGCAAACCCAGGTAAGGGATGGTGTCTTGAGCCGAGTGGGTATGGTAGGATCGCTGGAGTGCTCCCAAGGTGTCAGGACCGACCTATTGATTAAGGGCTTGTGACTTATGCATGTTAATCTGGAAGCCTGACGCTTGGGCAAAACGTTCAAACTCCACTAGCAAGGCTGGGAGGGATTCCTGAGACTTCTTTAATGTGGCCACAACATCGTCGGCGTAGAGACTAACTTTATGCTCTTCGCCCCCAAATCGCACCCCTGAGATCAAGGGGTCGTCCCGCACCCGCTGAGCCATGGGTTCCATGTACAAGGCGCACAGGAGTGGCGACAGTGGACACCCCTGCCTAGTACCCTGCCGAATGGGAAAGGTGTTTGAGATGAGCCCATTCACTCGTACGGAGACGGAGGGGTTGCCAGAAACTATTTGAGGGAGGTTACGTCTTGCTGGTTGCACTTGTTTCATGCAGAACATGGCTGCTGTAATTCAACAATGTCCAGGACTCCATTTAGATCTCGTACAGTCTTGATAGTCCCATAAATTACAGAAGTGTACATGTTACACTTAAGCATTATCATTATTTAATGTTCAAGGGCCAACCTCACTTTTATTATGAAAGCTGTCTGTAAAGGCACTGCTTTACTCATCCTTCTACTGTACGTAAAGAAGGAAAAACAGCTCCTCTTGAAATGTTTAGCTTGAAAGGAGAATGGGGTAGAGAGAACCTTTTTAGGGTCGAGCCTGTGATAGCATGAGCTAGCGCATGTGTATAACTTGCGAGACACTATTGTCAGCAAAAAGGGCTTGGAGCCCGCCCGTTGCTTACAAGTTTTTGGCTTGTGTGGCATTCTTCTTTACAGCCTCGTAATTCATCACTGCAGGTCAACCATCATTTCCATTCCATTCTGTGGAGTACTGATTGATTCAACTTTATTAGTGTCCATCTGCTGCTCCCGACATGATTGAGTTACTAATTTGTTCTTTTTAACGTCCAGTGCCCTGCAAACAGAAGGCGTGTGACTGGTGAAAACGTGCAAAGCAGGACAAAGAAAATTGCAAAGTTTTATTTTCTATAGTTAACTTTCTTTTATTTTGCTAAGTCTTCTTTTCTCACTTTGCACTCATGTTTTGTTTTGTTTTTGCTTGTGGGGGCTATTCTCAAAAGATCTTGTTCTAAATATTGGAACGAGACATTGTTTCTTTCTTATGTTCAATCTCGAAATGATGCTGTTACATATAATCGTGCAGTACACCCCAATCTGCCCCACTGCAATCCACCTCACCCCAGACCAATCTACCCCAAACCAATCCACCACACTCAATCAAATCCACCCCAGTCCAATCAGCCCCACCCCAATTCAATCCACCCCAGACCAATCCAATCTACCCAAGACTAATCCAATCCACCCCACACTCCACCCCACTCTAATTCAATCCAAACCAATTACCCCGATCCAATCTATCCCACCCCAACCCGCCCCACAATAATCCAATCTGCCCAACTCCAATCCACCCCACACCAATCCACCCCATCCAGTCCACTCCACTCCTATCGATCCCTATCCACCCCATCCCACACCAATCCACCCCAATCCAATCCCCACCAGACCCATCCAATCTATCCCAGACCAATGCAATCCACCCCAGACCAATTCAATCTACCCTAGACCAATCCACCCCACTCCAATTCATCCCACTCCACTCCACCCCAATACAATTCAGTCCAAACCACTCACCCCAATCCACTCCACACTGATCCTCCCAACCCACCCCAATCCAATCCACCCCAAACCAATCCACCCTAATCTAAGCTTTCCACTCAAATCCACCCCAATCCAATCCATCCCACTTCAACCCACCCCAATCCAATTCACCCTACTCCATCCTAATCCATGCAGTGCAACTCAATCCAATCCACCCCACACCAATCCAATCCATCCCACACCAATCCACCACACACAACCCAATCCATGCCACTCTCCAATCCACCCCAATCCAAAATACCCCAATCCAATCTACCTCCCTCCAATCCAATCCACCCCAATCCAACCCACCCCACTCGACCCCAATTCCACCACATCCCACACCACTCCAATCCATTCCGCCCAACAAAAAATCAATCAATCCGCTCCACTCCAATCCTTCCCACTCCAGTCCAATCCACCATACTCCAAGGCACCCTACTCCAATCCAATCTGCCCCACTCCAATCTAAAACACTCCACTCCAATCCACACACTCTCAACCCACCCCATTCCAATCCAACCCACCCTCCTCCAATTCAATTCACCCCACTCCAGTCCAAGCCACCCCAATCCACCCAACTCCAATCCAATACAGTCCACCCCACCCCACTCAAGTCCATCCACTCCAATCTATTCCACCCCTCTCCAATCCAATCCACTCTACTCCAGTCAAATGCACCTCAACCCAATCCACCTACTCCACTCCAATCCATCCCATTCCAAACCACAACAATCTAATTCACCCTCCCCGATCTACCCTACCCTACCCCACTTCAATCCAATCCACCCCACTCCAATCCAATCACCCACTCCTCATGCTAATCCAATCCAGCCAAAGCCAATACAACCCCCACTCCAATTCCCCTTAATCCACACCACTCCAATCCCCCTAAACCTACCCCACTCCAATCCAATCAACCCCACTCCAAACAACACCACCCCACTTTACTACAATCTAATCCAATCAGTAGCGGCTCCTACCGAACGGGCGTAGTTGTAGTCTAGTCCAATCCACCACAAATCTCCCCACTCGACTCCACTCTAATTCACCCCACCCCATCCTATTCCAATCCAATCCCCCCACCTCAGTTCAATCACTCCAATACAATCCACCCACTCCAAACCAATACACCCACCCCAATTCAATTAAATCCTCCCACCCCAATCCAATCTAATCCACCCCACTCCAATCCACCCCACCCCAGTTGAATTCACCCCATTCAATCCAATCCATCCTTCGCTAAGTGAGGGGGAAATCCCTACTCACTTCAACTGCACACAAACTGCAGTAATGTGTGATTTTCACATCGATTTTAAAAAATCCTTGTGGGAAGGCAATCCCAAGTCAAACTGTCAAGTAGTCTAAAGCTATTAGGCCCATGCTGCTCACCACCAATGGGAGGAAACGAATTTTTACGCAGCTGCACCCCTTCTCCCACACACACACACACACACACACACACACACACACATGCATGCACTCACTCTCTCAACCACCTCCCCACACTCACACACTTTTGCTCTCTCTCTCCGTCTCTCTCTCTGTCTCTCTCTCCCTACCCTCAAATCTACCTACCTCAACAACAGAAGTTATACTGAAACTTGGCATTCCTCGTAAAAACTCCCAAGTAAAGGAACGAAACTCTTGGCACTGGGAGGAGCCGACAGGAGAAACGAAGATAAAAGTATCCCATCTGGAAGGACACAGTACGCTGGAGTTGCCCGCCTCTGAAGCACATCTGTGCATCATTCCCTTAGGTAAGTGTTTTTCTTTATAAAATGCTCTGTTACACTTAAAACATTTCGCATCAACCTCAGTGTAATCTGGCTCTCGCCTCCATTTTGAGCTGCGTTTTGAACAGGAAACAACAAACACATCTTAAAGAACAACGACAAACCACGGGACCCATAGGTGCTTGCTTGAATTGTACCATAGCTTTAAATGGAAATATAGAAGTGCAGGTACTCACAATTTAGAGTACCTGTTTGCTCCTGAAAAGTGCAGTTACTCTCCCATTAAAAGCATTGCACTCTCACAGAGAGGTGCAGGTACTCAGTACAGGACAGTACTTACCCATTCATAGCACTGCATTGTACTGCGGTTATATAGTGCTTGGTACCCCAGTCGAATCGCGCGGCAGAGGGGTACGCTATGTCTTGCGAGTGTAGTTGGTTGTAAGATTGTTCAATTGTAGTGCGGTTTATGTGAGAAGCATTTTGGTGTTTTGTGTACTCGGCCACTGTGCTGTTCTTATCCTGGCGTAGGTCGCGCGCCCAAGTGGGTAATGGAGGGAAGATGCGTGAGGGGTAGAGCGCGTGCACTTTACATTAATGTACAGGTGTGCTTGGGTTAAAGGTTGTGCATATGTGACTGGCCCATTTAGAAGGTGTTTCGGTGTCACTGTGATTGTGTTGCTGAGCTCTGCTTATACCTGGAGCAGACTAAGGGACTGTGAGAGAACCTGCGGTGCAGACTCACCTACCACCCCAAACAGGGCAAGACTAAGCTATGGTTCTTGTCTGGTGTTGAGCAGCAGAGGAGCAACCCACAGGAACGCACTGGGTTGCCACAGGTAACCTACATCGAGCATCTTTCCGACCGTGTGTTTGATCTGGGGCGAGGTTCCCTTTCAATCTGCCTTTATTTATTGCTCTTAATATAATCAGATGTATACATTTTCGAGATATTTATTTCCATCGAACATAGGACTGCTTTATATGGTTTTAACGTATGGAAGATTTGCTTGAAATGTAAGATTGAAGGCTATTTATATTGACCCATACGAGTACCATGCCAATGATTTAAAGAAAAATTCAGAACTCTAGTAAAAGAATCTTTATAATAATACCCCAGAGGCTGGATTGCCTCATCAGTAGCTTGTACAGAAATCACTGGAAATGTAAAATTAAGCGCTATTTACAAAGCCATCTACTGATTGGTTTATGTAGATCTGAAGCTATCATCAAATGCAGTATAGAGCACATAATGTGTACAGAGATGCCACTTCCCTGATCTCCTGCGGCTGAGAGCTCACCCTTAAGGCGTTGCCTTTGATGTGTGATCTCACAGGAAGTGATGGTACAGGAATGACATGAAAGGAAGTGACATCACACGAGTTAGTTTTATGTGACGTGTCAATGTGAGAAAGGCTCTGAACAGACAGATGTGGGTGTGTGGGTAAATGTTGAGTGCAGTAGACGGGGGTCACACAGACTGGGATTGGGGCTGATTCTGGGGCACACAAGGGTGAATGCGGAGGTAGTGGGGCTGGTGCTGCAGAGGGTGGCAATGCATGGAGGCTTACAGTGCTGCTGTGGAGGAGATGCACAGACTGCTGATGGGAATGCAGCAGAGAGCGGCTGTGCATGGAGTCTGGAAGGAAGGATGCAGCTGGCACGGGGCACTGGGTGAGGTGGGAGGCGTGGAGGTAAGTAATATAGGACTAATACTGGAGAGATTGGAGTCTGGGGCTAGTAATGGAGAACTGGAATCAGGGGGAGGGGCAGCACGGGTTGTGGTGGGGGGGCTGGTACTGAGGAGGTGGAGATGTTCAGTGTCTGCGCTTGGAGGACACGTAATGGGGGAGCTGGTGCCTGCATCAAGGCTGGCAGAGGGGTACAAGGAGTGCTGGGATTCTGGAAGGTGAATCGATGCAGGTAATCCTGGACTGGCATTGATCCAGGTTGAATGGTCCATTCTTGTACAGGGCAACTGGTACTTTTGGGGTGAGGCGCATATGGAGGTAGGAATTAGGGATTTAGTACAAATGTGGGGTAAGAAGTCGAATGAACCTGCCCATGTCTCCTCTCTCGCTCCCCCCCCTTTTCACCTTCACTCCCTTTTCCTCTCTTGCCTGTCCCTGCCTCTCTCCGTTTACCTCTTTTTGTCAAAGTAAGATTTATTATTTCCCTTCCTATCCTTTCTCTCTCTCTCCTCTCATTCTTCTGTTATTGTCTTCTTTAAATTTTTCTATCCGCATCTTCTCCTCCTACTCTCTCTCTCTCTCTCTCTCTCTTTCTCTCTCTCTCTCTCCTTCCCTCGGGGTGTCTAGTTGTTCCAATGCAACTGTAGGTTCTTCATTCATTCCCATGTTTCTCTTTCTACATTCTGGTGCATGTAATCCTGCATTTCTAATTTCAAATGTGAAACAACAAAACTCAGAATGTAAAATAAAACCTGGACTGGATAAGTTCCTCACATCTGACACCTGTAAAACTTCACATCGCGTCCCCCGGCTAACTGCCTCACTCGTTCTTCCCTTATTTCCTGCAATCTCTCTGTCCTCCAGCACTTTTCATTTGCCCCTTCACCAAATCACATCCTTTCTTTATTGGCTCCACCTTCTGGCTCCCTTTTCCTTGTCACCATTCATTGTCTCACCATTTCTCTCCACTTCACTTCCATTCTCTTTTTATCGCATTTCCTCTCCCTTCCATTTCTTTTCAGCCCTCTCTCCATTCCTTCCTCTCTCGCGCTCATTTTTTTCTATCTCTCCGTTTCTTTTTCTTCCTTTCTCCCCCTCCCACGCACACTCCCCCTCCTTCCAACCCTCTTCCATCAGATATTTTAAATAGTCCCATGTTAGGTAAATAACTCTTCTACTCCTGCTTTTTATACCTAATGTTAGCCAAGACCTTTTTATTTTACTAAAATTGTATGTATAGTATAATTATTTCAAGGTGTTTTCAGCTAGCCCTCTTCATCCGCTGGACTGTTTTGTGTTATTCACATGTGTGGTCTGCCCACTACAGGATATAGCATGCGGCAAAGGGTCATTGAGTAACTTCACATTGAGTGAGGGCATTCTTCAGTGACAGGGACTACTATGACACCGTGTGCTTTTTGAGACCAGAAATATTTTTGCTTTTAGACATTTTGTTTAGTTTTGGCTCTGTGGTGTCCGCCACAATAACATTTGCAAAGACTTTTAAAAAACAAAACAGGCATTGGCAAAGCCAAAATGCCAAATGAGCCAATGCCAGACCTACTGACTCTGCCAATGCCTGCTTCGCTTTGGTACTTGACATATTTTTAATTTAATCTACAGAACTACATATACCAGAATGCAAAGTAAAACCAAGACTGATGAACTATGCACACTTTCGGGCAATTTCAGATCTCTATTACCGCCATCATGTTGCATCTACCGTCTTCCTTCTGTTTCCTTCCTCTTCTCTGTCCCTTGACTTGGGTCAACTACCCTCACCTTTGGCCATTCCTCTGCATCTCCGTCAATTCCGCCATCACCCCTGCATTGCCCCTCCCTCTACTGCCCCTCTGCCCCTGATGGCCTGTCCGCCTCCACTCTTCCTCCACCTGCCTCTCTCTCCTCCCTCCCTTAACACCTCTCAGGCTACAGAGAACAGAGGTGTGCTGCTAATAAAGTGTAATATACATTTCACATGTTATGCTTTTTTATGTTACTTTGGTGCGAAGAGTTTGTTGTAATTCAGCAGCAATACGAATGTTACTAACCAAAGGAACGGTTATATGATTTGTGAAACTCCTGGTAAGCAGCAAACCTTCTGCCCTTTAAATGTTAGGTTTATTTTTGTTGCCCTAAAATCATCACAGTTTGCACCCCACTGCAAGAGTGGTGCATCCACGGTTACTGAAGTGTCTGAGTTTGATGGCAAAATTTGTCTTGGTCTAATATGTCTCGTTCTTTCTTAGTTTGACAAGTCAATCTCTACAACTCAGCACTTCTTGCAGCACCACGTCACCAAGACAGAATCCCTCTCCTCTGTAAGTAAAATATTTTTTTTCTGGCTTTAATCTGGACCAATAAGAAGACCTTTGACAATTGAGTCATTAAGCCCAAAACTCAATCAATCAGGTTTCTTGTAAAGCGCGACTACTCACTCGTTATGGTCTCAAGGCGCTGAAAACTAACCCAAAAATTAAAAAAAGCACTGGTCCAACCACTAACTTTGGGTTCCAGAGTAGCGTGCAACTTGCCATATAGCGCTTTAACACCTCGTCAAGAGTAGTAAATGTATATAAATGTAATTGCAATACAATTCAATGTTAAACTGTAGTTCGTTATTGAGACACAACTTTTCCCTCCTTGGGATACTATGATTCACCCTCTCTTAGGTCTATGCTAATCTAGGTATGATTGTATTTCCTGCTTTGTCATCAAAAATATCTCCTGGTGCTAAAATAGATTGCTGTAGCAGAAGGGAAGCGGAAACTGGTTATAGTTGAGTGACCAGGAAGAAAAAAGAAAGGTTTCCCAATTGGGCCAGCTTATTTACTGAACAGGAAGCAGAAAATGTAACCTTTTCCCTGCTGGAGGGTTTGCACACCTTTGTACCCTTTTTCAAGAGATTGGTATTAATTTGTTAAAACACATGTACCTGTTCAGTTCCTTTATGCGCTCATGAACCCTATATGATTTTTTTTCAGCACATTCCAGGCTACATTTTGGTGTGAACTCCAGATCAAAATCTCATTGCCTCCTGAAAACATAAAGAAAAATGTGGAGATATTTTCTGTTATTAGCAAATTTGCTTATTATGTTGTTGCATTTCTGAAATGATAAATATAAATCCCGGAACACTAACCAAGAAAATATTGCTCTGAACATCTGCAGTCCTGCACTATCCAACATGTGAGGGTTTTCCTAGGGCATTAAGTCTGTACAACCAATAATGCAATATTAGCACAGTTTGCTAAATTGCGGCACAATTGCTGTTTATAATGCACTGTTCAGGAATCTATTGGTGCAAGCAATTCCTCGCTCACCTGACTGGTTAGCCAGGAGAACACACATGACAGTTGTCATATTTTAGCAACCTCTTTTTCCTAAACATGGTAATTCCCTCTAACGCTCCTAGCACAGGAACATATTTCTGCCATGGGTGTTCTTCTGGGTCTTTTGAGGGTGGGGGATACTACACATAAGGGGGTTATCTTGGGGTGTCCCCAGGCAATAAACTGGGTGCAGTGCCTTTGGTACATTTGCTGTGATAGAAACTCCAGAGCATCTGGCAAAATGCAAGTCACACCATTCAACTTTCCCACACTTCACTTGATAAAAACAATAACCCATATATGTGGGTGGGTCTATTGCTAGGGGCAAAAACAGGCCAACACTTTAAGCAAGCAAAGGCCACATTGACAGAACACTGATTTCTTAAAGTCACAGATTTGGCCTGTTCCTGTCCAATACTATAAGCTCACCAACACATTAGAGCTACTGTTTTTATCAGTAAAAAGTGTGGGTTAGCCAGCCGCAGCCCGTGCAGGTATCAGCGGTGGGGCGGTTGGGCCAGGTGGGGAGGATTTCGATAGACGTGACGAGGGAAAATTAATTATTTACTTAATTTTCCCTCTGCATTGTCCCTCGAAATCACCCCTTACCCGGCCCCACCGCCCCACCACGGTTACCTGCACGGACCGCGGCTGGGGTTAACTGGGATGGTGGAATTGTTGCTGTTTCTGAAATAAAATTGTTTTCTATAGGAGAAATGTGGCAAAATTCAGTTTTTTTGAAGAAATGTTTGAAATCTGTAGGTCATTCTGGGTAAGAAAAAAATATGGCATCCACACAGGCCAAACAATACACAACTTCCTTGTGTGCGTAGCTTTTGGACAAATGTCTGGCATTGGTAATTTTCAGTGGGTGCTGGAAGACCCCTGACCCAAATATTCCACCAACCCAGACCCCAAAAATCAACCTGATTCCCAATGTCTATCACACTCTTTCTATGTTGTATTTTGGGACATTTCCTATCTCACATCATGTGCCCACCCACACTTGCTGTGTATCATTTTAATTGGAAAACGTGAGATGGTATGACATTATAAGTTGGGGTCAACAAAAACAGTTTTTCAAAAAACTTCCTGAGAAATACTTGAAATTATGGGAAACCCAGAATGTGGAGTGCTTCAAATGAGACTCTATCCCTAATCTCAGATTCATTTGATTGAATATAATACTGCACAGCTGCGGCCCCCCCATTAGGGCAGAGGAGCATCGCTCCCTGCTGCCAGTGCAGCAAAACTGAAAAATAAAATGGTAATAAAATGAATTACCAATTTATTTTTCACTGCTCCCAGCCCAATCGGTGTTTGGGGGCAGTGACTGGCATCAGGGGAGTGGTGCTCCAATCCACTTTGGCCGGCTGTCTTGCGACAGACAGCTTGACATGCACAGTGTAAACCTCTCCACCTAGCTGTCTCAGACAGCTGGGTGGAGAGCAGGCACAGGCCTCCTATGCCTGCTGAAGCGTTGAGGCAGCCCGCTCCAGCCAGTCCTGGCGCTGCACTTATGCTGCTCATCTGCAGCATGAGAGCAGCTTCGTGATTTGCTGAAGGGGGTTGCCTGAGTCTCCTTGAGGTGCCTGTTATCGTGCTGATGTCAGAAGAAAGGAGAGCAAAACACGGGTAAGTATGTTTTAATTTTTGTTAATTATCTTTTTGCCCCCCACTGGGTTTGTCTCTTGATCCCCTGATGCCCCTCCAGTATTGAGGGTCACCGTCCGCCACTGATACTGCGTGGATCACCTTTGAGCACTGAGCACCTGTCACCTTTCTGCACTTTAGTCTGATAGCTATAACAAACGCCTAAACATTGCATTACATTCTAACAACTATTATATCAGATGACTTGTTACGTTAATTGCATCACGTTTTAAATCCTATTAATGTATATCCCTGGAGAACCCCAGTTTTTTTTTTATTTCAATTACTCCAGGTTCCTTAACGGTTTATTTCAGGTTTACTCTTATTGACCGAACGAATAAGTAAAAATCCAATCAGCGTCTGGCTCCTGTGTTAGGCACAGACATGGATTTTTTTCTTAGGCTTTAAAAACTCCAAACAGTATCTGGCTCCTTGCTGGAACACAAATGAGGATATTTTTTACTTCAATTAATAATGAGAAGGAGAATCAGACACTTTTCAGCTCTTGCTGCTGTGATTGGAGAAAGCAGTACAGTTCTGAGTGCGCCCTCTCTTTCTTAAATTGAAGATTGTGTTGGGTTACGGTTATCACAAACGCTGAGACAGAAAAGAGAACTCCAGAGTTTATTGAGCAGATGCAACAGGGCGAGAAGGAGGATAAAGACGCACAAGAAGGCTGCGGCAATATACATTAGTAAATATTTCTTCAAATAAAAACACATGCACAGTCACGCTACAGATTGGTTTCAGAACACTGAATCCTAAAGGTCTCTGTGCCAGCCATCTGTACGTGAAGTATGCCTGTTTCCACATCATTAATGCTTCGGAAATGGAACAGTTGAAAATGGATGGTATTCATTTCAAACATAGGGGGCATATTTTATCGCTAAAACGACGATAATTTTATCGCCGGTCTTGCTAATATGCCCCATAGTTTGGAACCCTCGCCTCAGCCCAGAGAAGCATTTCTGTCTCAGCGGACTCTATTGGCTGTTGGGGCGTACCTCTCCGCTTCCATTGGAGTGCCTGTATTGAACTGGCTGAGGGACTACTTATATCTACAGGTCTCTCTGTTGGCTCCCTGATCCTCATTCCTTCCTCTTCGACTTTGCCCTCTTGTCTCCTCATCTGCTGATTTCCCCCTTCCCTCTTTTCCCAGTGACACTTTTCTTTGTCTCACCCATCACTCGCTCTCATTTCAACCTACCCCCTCACTTTTTTCTTTGTCTCGATCTTCATTTCTATTCCTCAAATCCCTCTGCTATTCTCAACCCTTGCTCTTTCCCCTCTGTGCTCCTCTTTCCCATGCTCGCACCCCAGTTTCGTTGATAGAACCCATCTTCTCATGTGTCTTGTTCTTTTTTCTCCTGCCCTCTTGTTCCTTCCTCTGCCTCACTCTCTTTCCTTTGTGTCTATTCTCATCCCCCTGCATGCCCTTCCTTCCTATTGGCTCCTCATTTGACCCGCTGGGGCTGTGGTTTTAAGTTTTGCTTAGAAACAAAAGGCTGTCTACATAGAAGGCTTCCTCGTCTTCAATGCATTCCTCGTTTGGTTTCTATCTCAAATGAAGATCCAGTGACAAGAGAGCCTTCATTATAACTCTTTATTTTTCTCTGGTTTGAAAGGATGGAAGGAATTCTAATGTGTGCTTCGCACCCTAAAGTAGATGTCCAGGCAAAGTCTGGAACAAAAGTCCAAGCAATGGGAAAAACCCTTAGGTAAACATATAAGTCCATTACAGGGACTATGAAGTCACGCGATGATCCAATATGAAGGTTAAAAGGTCATCTTTATTTCACAATTTTCCTGTTTCTTAAATCGTTCAATCCAAACATGATTTAACCCTTTGTTGTGTCTGACACATTTCGTTCATTACGAACTTTTTCAGGTCTTATTTGTTCATTGTTTTGCTGTGTTAACAGGAAAAATAGTAACATTCATGGAATATTACTAGAACATAATGTTCTCCTTTCAAAAGCAGTTTGTTGAAAACACCAAGTCCAGGTTCCTCCCTCCGCCGTGCCTGCAACACAGCAAAGCAATGAACAATAAGCCCTGAAACAGTTTTAATGAACGAAACGCATTGACTGCATCAGAGGGTTAAATCATGCTTGGCTACAACCATTTAAGCAATATGAAGAAAGTTGTGAAATAAAGATGACCTTTTAACCTCCATATTGGATCACTGTGTGTCTTCATAGTCCCTGTAATAGACATATCTTTCCCTAAGGGTTTTACTCTTGGGTTGGACTTTTGTTTCAGACCTTGCTTGGACATCTACTGAAGGGTACTGAGTCACACATTAATAACTTTGTTAGAGACAATTTTTGCTTGTCTATCTTTAGGGGATGGTAGTGGTAGATCGCCGGCACTAGTGCACCCTAAAGAACTGCACACAATTGTATTATTACTTAAAATGACTATATGATAAGTGTGGCTATATGTTAGTGCCTTACCACCAGACTGTGAATTATTTGTTGAAGGAAGAAATATATGAAGGATTCCTTGCCATGTAATTTTTTATTTTACATAGAAACAAAAGCGCAACTTTAGTTAAATTCAACTGACTTTCGTTTCCAAAATGTACCGGCTTTCCTATGCTTACATTGCATGCATTAGTACATTAAACCCAGACCTAATGGCTTTGCCCGTGTTTGTTGATAATTTCGAGCCCTGCCATTGCCTGTTCTTTGATAGCACAGACTGTGAGAGTAAGAGCCAATTTCGAGTACTCTATCCAGCTGGCTTTTAAATTCCTGTGATGAGGATAAAAACCACCCCTCACATCTTCATGCATAGCTTTCTCATTCACACTAAAACTGATGACATCTCCCCCCTTCCTCCCAAGCCTTACCAGTCACTAAACTGAACATTCTACTTCCTTTTCAACAAATCCATGTTTATAGGAGAGTTTGTAGACATTTCTGGATGCGTTCACTTACAATAAGTTGGTTAACAACCACAAACTTGTAGGTTAGACTACCTTCACAAAAAATGCAGTTAATTTCCTACCCTGAAACGACTTGTAAATTTACTTCTGTCAAAGGACAGAATAAATGTGTGATTAAGATGCCAATAACGAAAGAAACCCTCAAATTATGGGTGTGTAGGGGAAAGGCTTCTCTACAGGGAATAATACTCCCCCACCCCAGGAAGAATCAAAGCAAAAACAGTCATTGTGCAAATGTGTATGTGTGTTTCATATTCATATGTAGAATTATAAACCCAGTCACAATTTTGCATATGGAAAAATATACACACCTAACTGTGGTAGAGAAGAATTGTATTTGTATTCACAAAAATCTTAATTTTGCTCCAAGTATACATGTAACTTTACAGGGGCAGATGTCTGACTTTATTCTACTTCAAATTTGTCAATCACGCTCATGGTCTTTGTCATTTGTACAAATTTCTGATGAAAAGTTCCCTCTGAGTTTCCGGATTGTCCTAACAGTTTGTCTCTTTATGATCATCTTTCACAGTGAGCACAATGAGTCACTTACCGAATGCAGTGGAAGACTACTGGGCAGAGGAAAACTCAGAAGGCTACGTGGATGTCACCCTGCAAAGTGCTGTGGTGCCCTCTGATGGGAAGCTCTACGTGATGTTCCATGGGACCTCCGTGGAGGCTGCTGAATCAATCATCAGAGATGGATTCAAAAGATCAAGAGATGGCACATTGGGGAAGGGGGTGTATGTAAGCAGGCAGTTTGAGAAAGCAAAGAGTTATCCCCCGAGCTTGAGCGGGCAGAATGTGGTCTTGAGAGTAAGGGTCAATGTCGGAAAGGTTATAAGGATAGACTGGAAGGGGCATCCCCTTCAGAAAACCTGGCACGGCAAGTACGATACTGCCTGGATACCTCCAACGGCTGGCGTGGGTCTGGGACAATTGGAAGAAGATTGTGTTTCTGATCCGAATAGAATCAAAGTTATTGATGTAGATTTCGCACCTTCAGAGCAAATTCTCTGGTGGTTGAGGGGATTGATACCATATAGAAATAAAAGGAACCAATGATATTGCAGATTTTGTTGGTCAGATACTGAAGCTAAAATAATCTGTAACATTTAATTTGTTGGCAGTGAATTACTTCTTGCATGGAAAATGCAAGTCTTTTGATGCCAAATAGCATAAACATAATGATTTATAATAATCTGAGTAGGTGTAGACTGGCATTTTTGTCTACCAACAGGATGGGCAGAATTTGTTTACAATTCTGCACCGAAATTTCTGCAAACATCATTGAATTCTGGCTGGGCTTAAAGTGCTCATTTACACATTTTGTTTTGTAGATATCTTGACTATCTGCAGAATAAACTGGATTTTAGTCTTCAATAATTTACAATTTTGCCCAGGTCTTCTAGTTTCTGAAAACTCCAATTATGAACAAATCCAGGGTTTTAAAAACGACGTGACAAATATATTTCTATTCTGCTGAAACTTGTCATTTTTGTGAATACCTCTAACTCTGTCTTTTCCTCTCAGACCAAACCCGAAAGCAATGTATCTCTCTTGAAAGTGAAGAATCAAGTTATTTTCATCTGATATTCCTCCTGAGCCGCCCAACAGGTGTATCAAAAAATGCCTTGGGTTTAGGATCTGTGTCCTTTTAAGATGCATATATTTCTGTTGTGCATGATGGAAAGGATCTTAAATGAGGTCATTTGTGACTTCAATGGAGTTTTTATTAAATATAAGCACATTTCCAAATGTTTTACTCATTAGTGGACCACATAAACTGACAATGGAAAGATTTACCCTGAAGAAGGTCAGAAAACATATATCTGCAAACTATCTGTTACATGCTTGTTTTGTCCTCTGAATTCTTATCTGCATTGACTGATTTAGTGCATTGTGCAGAACTTCTTTAGGTGGACCAAGAATGTATTAGTGATACTAGATAAGATAGTGTCTACAGCAAAATTAGTCATGTATGCATTGAATAGACTATTTCACAATAAAAGCCAATTAAATGTACAAATTCAAATATGTGTTTCATGGATTACTTTCATGGTGCTCTGCACAGCTGCAGGGTATTTTGTATCCCCACAGGTTGTCTCCAGTTTACTTCTCAAATTGTTGGCATAAAGTAAAATGATAGGCACCACTTGCAAAAAGCTCTGTCTTTGCTGCTACTTGCTATATATCAGCTCAACAGCCAACGCTAAGCACTCAGGCCAATTCCACGGTTATAAAAAGTCTTTGGGCCAAGCTGAGACCTGTGGAATGTTGTGGGGGGGGGGGAGGGCAGCAGGTGTTGATGTTGTTCTCTTTACTTACCACTATGAAACATGAGTGGCTACCTTGGCCTTTGGGTGACTTCATATTTGAAGCTGAAAGAATCTATCAAACACAAATCATCCCTAAACGTTCAAGCTATACACACACTGGCTGAGGTATAATGGCATAGTAAGTCACCCTAAGGCACATTGAAGTGCACTAAATATGCAAAGTGCTTGGTCGTTCCAGATGACACAGCATGTCGCTTAGCCATATCTACAAGGCCACGTAAAGCCACCCTGCGTGGCTTTTCATGGCCTTGTAGATATGGAAGAGGCAAGTTGCTGCGTTGCCTCACACTACGTTGGGAAGGCATGCAATGGGCTTGCAGTGGGTGTTCTCATGCCACGCTCATAGGCTTTGACACATTCCCAGATTTATAACATGGTGTAGATCTGGGAATGTGTTAAAACCATGGGCCTCCCCAAAGGTGATGTTACAAGGAGAAATAACATTATTTCTCCTCGTTTTTTCCTCTTTCCTCATTCTGCAGCACACATAGAAAGAGAAAAACACCTCCAATTATTGTTTTTGTGCTGGAAGTTGTCCCTTCCTGCACAAAAACAATCATGCCAATAACACAAACACCCTTGCACCATGGTGCAAGGGAGCCTGCGTTGGCGCATGACAGATAATTGTGCGCTGGCTGAAAGGACAGGAATGCACTGTATCTTGTAAATGCGGTAAACTCCTGCCCTATCAAATTGGCGTAGAGCAGCGCAGCAAAATTACTTGTGGCACTGCCCTATGCCAATTCTTTGCAAATATGTCAATTGGATTCTCTGTGTCTTTCACAGAATCAAATCCCATCTTGTGATCTCACTTTGGAGTAACAAATACCCCTGCCATGTGATTATTGTGCTTATTAAATATATTTTACGAGGATTACATTTCAAGAACATAGTATTGTGTAAGTTTCAGCCTAGCAATTAAAAGTAGTTAAAAAATCATAAGAATGGTCTTTCCCATCAAGCGATTAGATCCACATAAGGTAAACCACATATTTTGGATTCTTCATAAGAGTAAGGTAATCTCAGAGAAAGGTTTCAAGTAACTGATGGTTCACTTGACTATTTGTCTTCTTTTGTGTTTAATGATAAAAAATTATTTCCCAGTTTCTGGAGAAGTGCTAAAGATGGAAGAGAATTCACCCACTAAGTTTCTTCTGCCATAAGGATAGTATGGAGGAGGAAATTAAGGAGACACATTCGACTCCATAGTCATGGTTAGCATCAGAAAAATGAGCCTTTTTAATCACCAGCAAATTCTAAGTCAGGCAAAAAACCTATATACTTGTCCTGTAGTACTAGCAAGTTCCATCCCAAACCTCATGAAAAAACAAATGCATTGAACAAACCCAAAAGCGACTGCTGACTGAAATAATATGGCCTCAAACTACCAAAGGTTTGTGTTGTAGTTCACATCAAACCATCCCTTGACATCTACAGGGACTCACAGTCTGAACTTAAATCTCCAGCATACTTCTTATCAACGTCAACAAAGCTGAGTATGAATAAGACCTGCAATAACACGGCCAGTGTCTGTTGCTGCAGCTGATTCTGTGTCTGTCATCCTGGACTGGGTCCCTCTCTTAATGGCAGTGCTCCTCTAATCTCCTGTCTGCCAATTTTATCTTATTGGACCTCGTGGTGCTCCTAAACATGGTGGTTCACACCATCCTACCTGATACGTTGGGTGCTCTGAGCATCATGTGTACTATCCATGGCTGGTTCAAAGACTGCAATTTGTATTTATAGCGTGTGGTTTTCTGGTTCTTATCTGAGTGGTCTCATCCAACCTTCTAGTGTCTCTCCAAGACATTATCCTGGGCCTTCTCTTCATACCATACACCAACATCTTTGGAATCATATTCACCATAATCAGGTCTGAATAGCATCCATTTACCAAATAAATCTATTGTTCTCAATCTATTTAATCAATTTAATGACTTGCATATGGCTTTCCAACATTGGGTGTAACTGCATGAACTTATAATTAAAATGTAGGTCGCTGAGTTCCAATTATCCAGAGTCCTTGCAACAATTCCTTCAATTATCTCTTTCCCTTCTGATCTTATTGCTCCATCGCAATAAACTAGAAATCTTTCATTTCTGTTCAATAGTCACATTCATGCTGAACCATGTGTCCCCGCTACCTCTATAGACTTCACTTTCCCAACACTTGGACCATCCAGATCCATCTTTTATTCTACTTATCCAAGCTAGCGATCAATAATTTAGTGATGTCAAGTCAAACACGTGTATCAGCCTGCTACATTTCCTCTTTCTGCCCCATGACACCTTACCTTTCCACCAGCATTGTTCAACTTGCCTTCATCACCCACAATTGCCATGGCAACACCAGGCCCAACAACTCTCCGCTGAAATAAAAGCTGTACACACATTCCTTGCCCTGGTGCTCCATTCAGTTTATGATACTCAGCCTCTCTCTTGCAAGAAATTCATCATCATACAACCCCAGCTGCCTCTTCTAGTGTAAATTCCACAAACTCCCCACCATACCACCACCTTATAACTCTTCTGGATTCAGATTCTCCACCATCCTTTCCTCATTGCACTAGAATAGCATTTCACTGGATCCAGAAGAACTGACTTCTTTAACCACACTATAAAGGCCCTTAAGACTGACCTTCTCTAGCAGAAAGTCACAACGTTGATGCAGCTTGAACATGAAAAGAAAGAAAGAGCAGTTCACAATCTTTTTAATTTAGAAAAAACAAAAGCAATAACATAGCACATGTTTACTCAAGGTACCTCGCGTTCCTAGAACATAGAGACTTCTTGTGTTGTGAGCATGGAAATTGAACATTGAGACTTTGAGACTTGGTCTAAAGTGTCAATCGCGAGCCCTGCAAATAATTAATGTAGGATACAACAAACAAGTTGCAACCAGAACTTTAAAAAGTTTAAGAGTCCAATGAAGGCCACTGGAACTCTGAAGTTCAAGCAGTGAAAGGAAGAGTTCCTGTTTGGGCAAACATTGCACATGTTCTGAGATACTTTAAAAACAAAACGGAAGTAGAGGATATTAATGGTATGTGAAAGTAACTGAAGTTAAAGATTGAACTTGTGAAAATATTTTTTTTAAACGGAACTAGAAACTGCTTAGTAAACACTGTTATTTACTTTCACTGTACACAAAAGAGAGGTCATCTCCTGTAGTCTGCAAAGATAGGAAAAAGTAAGCCGGTGTGCATGAACATACCAAACTCATCATTCTCTTGTCTTCTGTCCAGTTCCATTAACCCTGCCCCCCACCACACACACACTCACACACACACAGTCTTTGGTATAATCTTGTAGTGAGTGTTCATTATAATCGCTCTGGAGAAGCAGTTGGGCATTCAAAGCTTGCCCTCATTGAATCACTCCTGATCCCTGAACTGAGTGTATAGAGAATATTGAATTTGCAAAATTGAATGTCTCTTGATTTCTTTTCGCCACAAAGGACGGACTCGGAGCAATTGAAACTGCTGAGAGATGTTTGTGTGTGCCTGACATCAGCCCTGAAATTAATATGCAGATTGCCAACATCTACAATATCTGCAATAGAGGTAAAGACTTACATAAAACTGATGGCCACATAAAATTGTGAGATCTTTGAAGGAAGCGAAGAATTGAAATAATCTGTTGATAAATATTGAATTGTACTGAAGAAGGATGAATTTTGATGCTCTGTAGCAGAAGAAGGGGAATATTGAGAAAGAAACGCAAAACTAACTGAAAGGCCTAAACTGACAAACATAATTTTGCTTTGGCCCATGTTCATCAGAGCACCACCAGAAGACTCTATCTCAGTGTGAGGTGAGAGGCACTGCTGGTACCTGAAGGCATGTTTTAAGAATTTGCGGTGCATGTTCAAATCCCATGGGTCTGTTGATACTTTCTACAGTAATCACCACACTCGCTTTCCTTTGCTAGTTAGCGAACCAGTTGGCTGGATTATCTTAGTTTGAAGTAATGTCTTGTATTTTTGAACCATAAAACTTTTATGTATAAATATTAATCTTCATCCCATGATAAACATCAAACAAAGAGTCACCAAAATGCATTGAAATATCACACATAAGGCAACTGGAAACTTTGCAGCCATTCAGACGAGAAAAGAGCAAGGCCAAAGAATCAACAAGATGATTCCAGTGGAATTCAGCTGCCAGAAGCAAAAATCAAGGACAAAACTAGAGTGGGCAACGAACTCAATGAACAATAAGGAAAAAAAGTATTGCAAATATTGCAACACATCTTCCTCTAGAGACTGCTTCCTTTACATGTGATTCAAACAGGTACTGACATCAAAGAGCATACTCATGCTTCAACCTGGATTGGGAAATTCCCAAAGAGTTCTCTGGCAATCCACTATCTTGGGAAGGGTGGTTCATAGGCTTCACCATGGCTTTTCATCAGAATAATAGAATTTGATTCTAATGGGTCCAACACCCGCCGCAGTAATTAATGCCTCATAATGATTGCTGAACACCCCTCATGACAGCAATCAGAGAGCCATCAGCGCGGCCCAGTCGGAGAGGAGGCCCAGCTATGTGGTGGGCGCAGCATCCAGTAACATGGGCATGTGGCTCATGCACAGTCTTCCTCTGACAGCAGACAGCCTCCGGAAAGCCCATGGCACGGATGCGACAATCATGCGATAGGCTGTAGGATTAGAAAAGACCCTTGTGTGAGCAGGAAGTGAGTTCCATTTCTCACATATAATCCAGGAGAACTCGCATTCCCCAAGTCTAGTCCAGCATATATTCGAAATGTTCAGAAAACTTGTGGAGCTTGATCTGATAGGACATGTAGGGCTATAGATAGCTCTGAAACGAACAAAGATATATGAGACTGGTATCGGCCATTGTCTTGGGACACACGCATACCAGTTTGAACAGAATAAGTTTATGAAGAGTTAGCCAGTACTGGGCTTTAAGAGTTCATGGGTATGTTCCCTCTGGAACAGTCATGGACAAACAGGCAGCCATATTCTGGTTAACGTATCAATAAATGAAATACTTGAGAAGAACAAGATAGAGTGTGTTTTCAAAGTCCAATCGGGAAGAATAAGAGCCTGAGTAATGGACCAGAGGCAGGTAGTACAAAAATAGAGAGAATTTTGCACTACAGGATCTCAAAATGAGAAATCAGCAAAATATGAACTTGGCTAATTGAGGCTTGAAAGTCAATTGTTCATCAAATATGACACCTGTTGTGTGTATTTGGTAGACAGACACTGGTGCAAAGCCCATGGCAGCCGGCCACCAGGAGCTGGATCATATTGACCTGGAAGAACAGAGACCAGAATTTCTACTTTGTTTGTGTTAGGTTTAAGATGGTTATCGATGATATAAATGGGGACGTCTTTACGGCAGTTTTGAAAAGGTCTGAGGCCTTGATTGAATGGTGAAGACGTAGGATAGCTGACGGTCATCAGCATTACAAAAAGTGGAAACCTTGGCATCTGATACGATTGGTTTAGGAGCTCATGTAGATATGAAAGAGTGTAAGGCTCAAAGAAGACCTCTGAGTAGCTCCAGGTAGTACAGGGATAAAAGCAGATGGAAATGAGGATAAAGCTATAGCTTTTTTTCTTTTATCTGGAAATGATTGATTTCTTCATATGAGAGAGGAGGATGTGGAGGGAGGCCTATTGAATGCTGCCAGAAGGCCAGGAGGGCCTGCACAGCTGGTCCTCCTGCAGAAAGCAGAAGGTGGGGATCATGAAGCACACCAAGTAACACAGAAAAAGTATTAGTTGTGTATTGACTGCTGCGTCTTTCATTTCAGAGTTTAGTGGTAATAGGAAAATAGGTTGTTAAGTAGGATTAAGTAAGGATGGGCATTTGGTTTCTTGAGTAGTGAAGTAAACTTAGTGCTCTTCCAAGATTTGGGTAATGTAATAGAGTAAAGTAAAGAATAACAAAATCCGTAAAAGAAGACTATTGCTACAATTACAAAATTAAAGAATTTTTTGGGCGAGGATCTGGAGGTGAACCTGTCTAAATCAAGAGATGTTGATGTATGTGAATTCTTTGGAAAGTAAGGTGAAGAGTGACATGAAAAAGGATTAGAGAAAGGGAGATGCTTCACTGAGAAAGTGTCTGTCAGAGAAGTTGAAAAAATCTACACATGAGATTGATTTTGCTTTAGAAAAAGAATATAAAGTTATTTGAATAAATTCAATCGGGGGTATAATAAGAGTTAAGATAGCTTGGATTAGAGTTTGTGGTCACTTATTTAAATCCTTCTTTTCAAGCATTGGGGCAGAAACAATGTCATTGGATTGGAAGGCTGAGCCAGCTTTAGACATGGATGTTGTGTGTTTTGAAAAAGAGTAGGAAAAACAGTAAATTAGCCTGCAACAGTGCTCAACCTGCTTGTATTGTAACGCAAGTTGCTCTAAGTCGATTGAGAGCCAGACTGCTTGCAGACAATATCTAAAAGGACATGCCTTTGCACAGCAGAGAAATAGAGTTCAGAAGAGAGGTGATTCCGTTGGATAAAATATTGAAACTGAGATTGCGGTTTGCAAGCAGACAGGAGAAAGTGTACTGGGGTGTGCACAGCAGGTTGAGGTTGGATAGTGGATCTTCAGAGCAGGTAGAAGGAAGGGCAAGGGCTTGGCAGAAATTTTCAGAAGTAATTTTAACTCAATCCCATCACAGACGTGGACAAGGAAACAGTGGCGAGCAGGGGAGGGGTGTGGGGGGGGGGTGCGAGAAACAAACCCAGTGGGGGCAAAAAGATAATAATAAAAAAATGTACTTACCCGTGTTTTGCTCTCCTTGTTCTCTTCTTTCTTCTGGAGCCAGCGCAATGGCACCTCATGGAGCCTGAGGCAACCCTCTTCTGCAAATCCCAACGCTGCTCTCATGGTGCAGATGAGCAGCATGAGAGCAGCGCCAGGATTGGCTGGAGAAGGCAGCCTCGACGATCCAGCAGGCACAGGGGCCCTGTGCCTGCTCTTCACCAAGATGTCTAGGACAGCTGCGCATGTCAAGCTGGCCGTCACAAGATAAACGGCCAAAGTGACTTGCGCAGTGCAAATTAGTAATAAATAGAGCGTAAATAGGAGGAAGCGCCAAAATTAAGACCAGGGAAATCCTGGTCTTAAACAGGCGAAATGAGGAGAACTGCTTTATTTCTCCTCGTTTTTGCTGTTTCCATGCGTGCTGCCTTGTGCAGCACACATAGAAACAGCAAATTGCCTATGATTGTTTAGGTGCAGGAAGGTCCCCCTTCCTGCACATAAACTATCCTTTTTAATATATGCCGTTTAGCAACTTCAATATCTGCTGCATTAAGCAGCACACATAGAAGTTACAAAACGGCATTTAAAGATTGTTTATGTGCAGGAAGGGGGACCTTCCTACACATAAACAATGTTCCTGTTGGTGCAAGGGTGCATGGGGTGCATGCATTGGCACTAGGCAGCTAAATTTAGTGCAGGGGGAAACGCAGGGCTGCACCATATTCTAGTAAATATGGTACAGCCCAGTGTTTCTAAAGTGACGAAGCATGCCCGCTAGCCTTCTTGGCTTAACGAGACGCTTCGCCACGTTATTGTAAATATGCCCACAAATGTCTCATCTTTTACACAGATTTTTAGGATCAAGTATTGAATTCTAAGATTAAAATCAGTAAATTCAAAGTGCATTTAGAGTATCAATGGAAAGTTTAAGGGGCCCAATGCATACCTGCCAACTTAAAGAACAGTCTCACTGTGTGAGGAGGGGGAGTGGCCTTACATGGGGAGGGGCCTCGTGCCGAAAAGTACCTACGAGGCACTTTTGAACCCCATTTACATTTTACAGTGGTTTTCAGCTTGGTTTCCCTACCACTGTGTGCTATCAGCTCTGCACCGTGTGAGTTGGCAGGTATACCCAAAGCTTTCATGGAATCAGTAAATGTTGACTTTTGCATTGCAGTTGGTTGATTCCTTCACATCAGCTGCAATTTTGTGTTTATGCACTCTTTTTCTTTAATCTATTGCATCTATGCTACCGTTACCATTTACTGATTCCATCAAATCATTGGGTCCATTAAACTTTCCATTGACACTCGAAATGTACTTGACATGAGGTTGTTCATCTGACTTCCCATTTACAAAAAGGGCCCTACTCTTCATTATTGTCCTGAGAATGGTCTCATGGATGTCTTCCGCTTGGAGACCGAACATCGACAACTCATTCACATCAGCCTTTTAAACTTGTGTATGAAAAACTCTTGTACTGTTATTTCAGGGTCTGTGAAAACAGGTTGAGTGGTGTTCAACACCATACAAGGACACACACCATTTGCTTGTATCCCGGATAGTGTACTTATCAATTTGTGATCATCCATACTATTTGTACCTGACTGCTTTTACATCATTCGTCCTTTAGTATTGAAAAACATGTTTGTTATACTTTGCCATTTTTTGTTATTAGTATTGAAAAGCGGTTTTTCAGCAGAGAGAAGACTGACTGACCACTGATATTTAGTGATGATGGTGAGCCCAGCACCTTGTCGAATAGGCATCGGGAATGGCAGTCACTGGAAATGGGGCAGAAGTTCAAGGAAGCCATTGTTAAATGGCAAATACACATCTATTTGAAACACCAATTTGCACCCTTTTTACACAGATTTTAAGGGCCAATGATTGAATTCTAAGATTAAAATCTAGAATATCCTCCTCGCTCTTCACCCGATCTTTGGTGAGCTCACCTCAAATAGCTCCACGATTCTCCACCAAAACTAACTGCATAAAACAGACAGAAACCTCTCGATCCGTAGCATCCTGGACATTCACATCTCTGGCCCACTCCTCATCTACCACCTTCAAGGACCTCTCGCTCTCTCCCTCACATCCCATAACATCTAGCCTCAGCTATGAGACAACTCGCACCAACAAGGTTTTTAGAGTGAACTTTGACTTTTCAGCAATGTCCATGTCACAAGCACGGTTTTTCAGTTTATTAAACATACCTCGATTTATATTTCACTTCCAAGCACATAGTACGCTTTTCATTTGCTTTCTTGTTAAATAAAATTATTTCTCCTTAATCAGCCAACTAGATACATTCTTCAATTTGACCCTTCTGACCAATCAACAGTGATTCTAAAGATGGATTAATTCCTCCAATAATTTTTGAGATTATATAATATTTGCCCTTCTCTTGAGGGAAGACTGGGTCGCCCTAGTGAGTTTTCATCATAAGTAAATAAGCATCACTAAAGCCAAGGTCAATTTGCACCCACACACTATGACATGCAGCTAAGTATAGGAGTGAAGCTCCCCTCAAGGGAGTCGCATCAACCCTCTCTCACCTCCCACATCACACACAAACACTACGTTACAAAATTGGCCTAGTCCAAAACAACAGTAACTTCAACTATAAACCAAATAAGACACCCCAAAACAGTCAGTGGATCTCTTTCGAATCATTGGCTCTAGACAACCTTGTCACCATCACCGTTTAACACAAAGCCAGCACAGACGAAGGCAAGGTTATCTCTTCGCCTTCAACAAAACCTTCCCTCCCAAATCCCTCCACCATCATCAATATCAACATTTCCTCTATGCGTTAGAGACACCGCTACAGTGGAAAATACATTTATTCTATGCCTCATTAAGAATTATTAACTAGACAGAGCAGCTATCCAACGAGCAACATGTCTGACACGTCTTCTTTTTGGGCAAAATTCAAAAATAGCTGTAGTCATTACACATCGTCGTTTGAATCTGGCCTTCTCATCAGGGTTCGTTCCCTGGTGCAGTACAAACAGCAACTCTCCAGGTAATCAATGATGCATCCAAATCACTGGCCAAAGAAACCTAGGGGCATATTCACAAGGAGCTATCGCTGAATTAACGGCACTTTATCACAGCCAAAGTCGTGATAAATATACCTCCCCATTCACAAGCTGGTGTAAACAGCCCACAGCACCAGTTTACCCGCGATAGCAGCCGCAAAAAACATCGCCACAGAGGACACGCACAACTATCGCTAATGAGATGCAGAGTGGGCGTTCCCGTGCCAAAAGGCGTGACAACATCACACCTCAACATTCACAACGACCAGCCACATCGGCGATAAAAACACATAACCGGCGATAAGCCGCGTTAGCACCAGGAAATCTACACCTGCTGTGACCTGGTGTAAAGTCGGACGGCTGCCAGCACTACAAAAGGGAGCACAGCCCAGGGCCACATCCGAAGGGCAACAGATGCCATGGAGCCACTCATCATGCGGCCCGGACACCCAAGAGGGCTACAACACCCACCGCCACCACCCCAGGACCCCAACCCACACCCGGAACCCCCCCCCCGGACCACCGCAGACGCAGCGCAGACAAAGACAGCGGACCCCCAGGAAATGTACCAGCCGCACAGACCCAACATCTGACAATGTCACCGTCCACTACAGGCTGAAAGGGACAACCATCCTATGCATCCTGACCATCATCGCCTAACAGGCCTACGGCACCAACACAGCGGACAACCAACATCCCACCCCACACAAAGCTGCTGGCTTGGCTGCACCTGTTGGCCCCTGGTACCCCCAAACAACACCCGCCAGAGTCGGAGGAGCCACACAGCCAGCCACATCCAAGTCCCCCACACCTGTCCTGGACATCACCATCACCCTGGTACCCCAGTCCCCATACGTCCAACACAATTGGCAGGATCCGCTGGAGACCAAGCAAGGACCATACGCCATAGCAGGATGCACGCACGTGTTGGGGGCAATCCACAGCACACATGTACTACCTGTGCCCCCTGGTGACACAGCACACAATCACCTCAACAGGAAGCACACGTGTGCAGGCAACCACAGAACACTGTGGAACCTCCAACAATGTCGCCTTCAAATACACAGCCAGTGTGCATGATACCTTCATCCTCCGACAGTCCATCATCAACCAGCGTTCCCAGGATGGCAACGAGGGAAATGCACACCCTCTTGGCAAGTCCGAAATGAACACCCCACACACCTCAACTCCACAACCATGCAACTCACAACTCTGGCAATGCACACGTCACAAAATCACAACCAACATGCAGAACAACATGACCACCCACCAGACACGACAGAACAACTTACAATGGTAACCTGGGCAAGCCCTGAACATGAGCCATCAATGGCATGGCACCTCAGCTACATAATAGCCGAATGTGGAGAGAGGTGGCAACCAGGCATGTGTGAAGGATGCAGTAGAACCATGATTGGGAAAGCACACAATGCCAAGAGTGGCGGAGATGTGCTGCACAGACCGCAGTATGCAGAACACACCCATATCCATGGTGACATACACCTCTGGCGTATGGAGTGCAGTGGACAGTGGATGCAACCATGTCACCCCAGCCAGTGGGGGACCTCGCGGAAATGTTGCCAGTGACTCCACCCCCTAAGCGTCACCGGAGTGGGATGGCCCGGCGTACGCCACGCCAGCGTAGGGGTGTGAATAAAAAGCACGTAGGCCTGGGCGTGGTCCTCTCCCGGAAAGCCCCACGTCTCTGCCAGGGCAGCGCCTTCCACCCCGCCACGAGGCCGACGCCGTCCTCGTGAGCGGAATTGCCTGCGATGCTGTGCACCTGCCGGACCCCAACACGCTGGACCACGAACCCGTCAGGCCTGCCCCTGCGCAGCCAGGCCACACTGTTCACCTGCCGACACCGGAGTGTGTCAAGGAGGGCCCACCACGTGCCGGCGCAAGCTCCAAGCCCGAGGCCCGCGACCTTGGCAGCCACCTCAGACCATCACGGCCTCCACGACACAGGCCCGCTTTAGTCCTTTCTCGTTGACGTACTCTACTGCCGCCTTCGGCCTACTCTTTGGACCAGTAGGTGCCATATGTGAAACTGTGTCCTGAGTCATGAATGGCAGTGACCCCAAATCCGGGCCATCGGCCACAGCACCAGACCCCCCCCCGATCAGTGAGGCATAGTTCCATATGGGCATCTTGCGACACGTGGTGCCACACGTGGTGCCACTAACCCTGTTCAACGCCAGCCGGCTACACGTGGTGCCACTAACCCTGTTCAACGCCAGCCGGCTACACGTGGTGCCATTAACCCTGTTCAATGCCAGCCGGCTACACGTGGTGCCACCAACCCTGTTCAATGCCAGCCGGCTACACGTGGTGCCACTGAACCTGAACAACGCAGGCCGGTGGGGCCATCCAACCTATGCCGGCGACACTAGGTGAATGGGCCGTGCTGACCGCTGCCTCAGGCCTACACCACGGTCAGGTAGGTCACACATTTGGAACAGAGTCTTGATTACACCATGGCAGTGAACATCATTTAAGGCAGAGAACAATTCACTATACTCCCTTTGATGTGGTGCCAACAAGTCTGTGCATGGCATCACAACCACACGTGTCTGTGGGCACACGCGGACCACTGCCCTCGGCCTACGCTGTGCACGAGTGGGATCCCAGATTTGGAACTGAACATCGGTAATTCAAAAGGCAGAATACATATCATCGCACGCACGGAGAGGCGTAAGAGGATGGCGCGTTGCAGTCTGGAGGGAACAGGATCATCGCCACGGAGGTGATCGAACACTACCGACAACTGCCCTTGTGTCACTAACTCTGTGCCTCGCGAGCCAACGACACGTGGCTGTGGGCCACTGCTGACCACTGCCTCCGGCCTACACTGCGGTCCAGTAGGTCACAGAGTCTTGATTTGGCAATGTTGGAGTTCACATCTGTGTACTGGCATCATCGCAGACTGCATCCCCTCTCAGCACCTGTGCCACTAAGTGTGTTCCCCGACATTCATGGACACTCACTGGTCGTACATTGGTGGCGTTTGAGTCTATGGAATAGGGGCTAGTTTTCATCCTCATGTAGTTGATACCGAATTGTTGGTGAAAACGAAGGTTGCGCTTTCCACTCCTCCATTTGCTGCTTCCAGATAACATCAGACCTTCCGCATCATGCCCTGGAGGACACCTTCCACTGACCCCAGAAACCCTCCGCATTGACATTGATGGGGACCCGCTCAGGTCACATGGCCCATCTGACTGCACTGCAAGTCACCGTCCCGTGGCTGGGTGCCTGTGCCAGCCGCAGTGCATCCGGGGCCACTAACTATGTGCTGCTCAGGCCTGGTACCCCTTCTTCTGAGACATTGAATGGCCTCTGTTGCGATGGTCTTGGGGTCATCAACGCCATGTGTCTGTGGCCCTGCGCTGTCCGCATCCTCTGGCCTCAACTGTGGGCCACCAGGGCCCACACATAGCATTGAGTCTTGACCGGCCCGGACGTCGCATCACCGCAGGAGGCACACGCCACCACAGCAAGGACCACCTCCAACCGCTATCTGCCAGAGTCGAAAGGGTGGTCCTGACAGACCTACGGAGTTGCTCAGACCTGTCGTGGATGCCATCAACGGCCTGATACCCTGCTCAGCACTCCAGGTGCCAGTGACTCAGTGCACCGCAAACCATTGTCCGTTACTGATTGAGTTTTGTGCTGTTGTGAGGTTGCGCAGCAATGTCACCTCATGCAGTGGGGAAGACCTGGGACTATGATGAGGAAGATGTGTCAAGTGTGCAGACGAGAGAAGGCACAGACAATAGGAGGGCAGGAGGCAACAGCCCCAAGGCAGGAATGCAGACTGGTGGTGGTAGTCAAGCTACACACCCGGATCTATTACTGGGTATTGCGCTGTGGACTGCGGATGCAACTGTCACCTCAGGCAGTGTGGGAGACCTGGGACGTTGATGGGGAAGTTGATGCAGGTGTAACACACCCCACTGCATCTGCATCAGGACTAACCCGAAGGGGCACAATCCTAGTAATTTCTTCACATGACCGCGCTCTTCTCTTGTGCCCCTACCTCAGTGCACTGCAACTCACGGAACCTCCTGACTGAATATTGGGTGACCTCTGTCCTTACTCCGGATCCCTCCATGTTGCTCTGCAGTTGGCTCTGTTATGCTGGTGTTTTCTGTTTCCATTACACTGGTGTCCACTGTTCAGGTTGTTGCCAGCACCAAGCACTCCGTGCGGGCTGGCTTATACTCACCCCACACACATCCAGCACAGGCATCACTGTACATGTGGCCCTGCCAATAAAGGGGCCTGGCGCACGTGCCCGTAGCCAGTTCAACATGATATGTGCATGTGTCCCTGTGGTCTTGTTGTATGCATGGGGGCCCTGGGCCCTACGACATTACATTGTGCTGTGTACAGCGGATGCAGCCATGTCACCGCAGGCAGGGGGCTAGAACCTGGACATGTAGCTTTGTCGTCACCCACACAATTCGTAAGGGGACTGGACTGTGCCATCGTACGCAGAGCCAACGTGGGTGTGTGACTGATATGTGCGTGCCCCTGGGCGTGGTTCTGTTCTGGGTATGTGCATCTGCATGTATCTCTATGGCAGTGTGGGTCTCCTTTGTGGGGTGTAGGTGGTCCCTGAAGGGTATTGGACACCCATGTATGTGTTCTAGTTCGCATTCCATGGGTTGGGCAACACCCGCACCTGTTGGGCCACCTCCTTTTGGCGTTCTGCCACCTGGCATTGGGGTGCCATGTGTGGGTCGGTGAAGTGTTGTGAGGCAGCCGTGATTGCGGGTGCTTCATGCTGTGTGGTCTGTTGCAGGGGCTGGGTTCTCCTCTGAGTAGCTTGTCTGCCCTGGTCCTGGTGGTGGGTTGTGTGGGATGTCCATGGGCTGTTGTAGGGCATCGGTGTCGAAGGTGTGTTGTTCGTCTCCGGCATCACTGATGGGTTGTCTGTTCTGACCTGCTGGAGGTGCTGTTTGTCCCTCTGC
This sequence comes from Calotriton arnoldi, assembly GCA_963921515.1. Lineage (NCBI taxonomy): Eukaryota > Metazoa > Chordata > Amphibia > Caudata > Salamandridae > Calotriton > Calotriton arnoldi. Next base: position 1,307,640 of record CAWUFW010004550.1, read on the forward strand.
ATTGTGAAGGGGAGGTGCATGTTGGCATTGTGTTGGCGCCTTGTTCTTGTCGACATGCAGACTGTGTGACAATGTACATTGTGACTGTTTGGGCGGTGGTGGCTATTTGAGTTGGGACAGTGTACATTTGGCCTACATGGCTGATGTGGGGTTGTAGTCGTAGATATGCAGCTCACAGTTCCCTGCTCTGTCCAATGTGATTGTTCTATTTCTGCGCCTGGGCGGACCCAGTTGTGTCCCCTGTTCTGCAGTGTGAGTGTTGCACTTTGGGCCACATTGTCTTGGTATGTGCTGTGATTGCTATGTGTGTGTGCTGCAGTGTGCCACGGGGATGGGGGACATGTCCCTGGGTAATTGTGGGTGTGCAGTCTGCTACACCTCGTTGTGCATGTGTGCCATTGTGCCCATCACCCCCGTCCCCCCAGTCCCTGTTGGATCCTCACCCTGTTGTTATTCTGTCGGGTCCTGTCGAGCTGTGTCCGTACTCCCACCTCCTTGCACCGTCTCCACACTGATGACTGTGGCCTGGGTTTCCTCCAGCTCCTCCTGTGGCGCTGGACTGCCACCTCCTGTCGCCGTTGCTGCCTTCCTGTTGGCAGAGGGTTTGTGCCTGTTTTAGGTTGTCACGTCCTGGCGGCGCCTCTTGGCCTCCTGGATTGGCCTCCTCGGCACTCCGACTGCATTCCATGTGGTCTGCTTGTGGGTCAGTTGCTGGTAGTGTTCTGTGACTCCGTGGCGCTGGTGTTGCTTTCCTGCGGTCTGCACCCCGTCTTCCACTCCCTTTTCTCCTTGGCCTTCCCCGACCCCGTTGTTCCTTGCTGGTGGTCTGTGGGGGTTGTGGGGTTCGCGTTGACCTCTGCGCTGGGTCAGGGTGCATCCATGTTGCTTCGTGCTTTGGCTTGTTTCTGGTGTGTTGTTTCTGTGGTTTTTATGGTGCAATTTCCCGCCAGACGCGTGGGATTTGCAGGCCTGTGGCTGCTTTTCGCTACTTTTTGTACCACGATTGGCCTCATCGCATGATTTCTAGCGTTTCGCATTTTTTCGGCGTGGCGTTGATTTTCACGCTGACATTTGATGCGTTATCTGGTGACTATCGCATGCTACCGCCTTGTTGTGAATTCCACGTTGACACAGGGTTATTTTCCCGTGATAGGCTGCGATATTGAAAGTTGCGTTACGCTACTCTTGCGGTAGTTATCGCACGTTCTTGTGAATATACCCCCAAGTCAACTTGTTTCACTCTATGGCCCTGTTTACGATGTCGGTCGGACGAGCGTCCGACTGGCATCCTGTCGGAATGGAAACCGACCGACTAGTAGTAGACGGTTCCATCCTACGAATTAGGATGTGACCACCCATGAGGCGGTCGGAAACATCTATTTCTCCATTGTGGCTTGTGCAGTGGCCAGTAAGGGGCCGCAGCACAAGCCGCATTGGGAAAATGGATGTTTACAAACATCCATGCACAGTGTGCCAGGCACCATTGGTGCTTGGCATGCGGGGTATGGATGTTTGGGGGGACACCACAGGTGCTCTCAAGGCCTCATCGCAGAGGCCACGAGGGACGGGGGCCCTGCAAGGGGCCCCCAAAGTCCGTTTCCGACAGCCTTTCAATGGCGGTCGGACCGCCATTGAAAGGCTGCCAGAAAGGGATATCGTAATCCCTTTGCCTGCTCAGGCAACGCCCCATTGTAGGGAACTACATTCCGACCGACTGTCGGACGGGCTCCTTGAGCCCATTGGAATCGTCGGTCGGTCCCTCCGCATGCTGCCTCGACTGCCGCGCATTATAATGCGGTGGTCGGACTGCAGCACTAGATGTCGGTCACACCACAACCGACAGGCTGTCGGTTGTAGTCCGACCGAAATCAAAATGAGGGCCTATGTATAAAAGGCATTTGCCTGTGTAGGTTATAACACCCTCTCTGCCAACCTAACATCTCTAATGGTCATTTACATTGTTTTGCATGTGTAAGGACATCGCTGTCCAATTTAGCTGCTTTGTGAATACAAAATGATATTCTGCAGTGGGTAAAAGAGCATTGCGGCTAACAACTGGGGGTGAATTGCAGATCATGAATCCTTGTAAGTTCCAAGGAATTCCGTTATCGTGACTCGTAATGAGATGTATTGATGGTTCTGAGACAGCTCCTGCAATCTCAAAGGACCGAATGGTTGTCAGTTAATAAGGGCAGTCAGCAAATATTTGTACAGCAAGCTGTCTGTTGAGGGCAGTTTGCGGGGAACACCTGTCACCACTGATGGCAGCATGCTGTGTTTCATGGACCTGTGCATGCACCTAAAATGATCAATTTCACAAGTGCTTTTTTTGTCATTGCAACTATAGGTGCTTTAATTTAAGCACTTTAGGAACACGGATGCAGATATTAACGTCTGCTGTCCTATGCAGACCTTCAAATCTATACTTACAGCTTTTGGCAAGGATCTGCTGAAGAAGTCCTGCCTCAATTCTCCAAATGTTTTAAGCCCATCTGCACCACCTTCACCCTGATCATTCACCTGACCCTAATTCTCAAAGACTCCCTAACCACTGATACCTTCCTGGACTGTTGGAAGCACCCCACCAACCTGTTGCTACTGAAAAAAATACCAGATTTAACTTCACCGCTAGACTACCGACCCATCTCCCAGCTACCCTACCAGCGAATGTCTTGGAGAAACTCATGAACAAGAAACTAGCAAATCACCTCAATGCCAACCACTTCCTGGACCCATCCAACTGCGATTCAGACCTTTCTGCAGCACCAAGACTGCCCTCATTGCCGCCACCAACAATACCAGGCTCATCGATCGCCTATGATTGAACTCGATTGGTAGAGCCTGTGGCTGGAAGTCAGAGGCTGAGGCTGAGGCTGAGGCCACACTGCACTGCGCTCCGAGAGCAGCGTTTCTGAGACCCGCCGGGACCCGCCTGCACGCAGCTGAAAACAGGAGCGGTAACGCACCCCGCATCCCGCACTCTCCTTTCCGTTGCTCTGCTCCCTGCCGGGTCGCCGTGCAGACCCCCGCGGACCCCTGCGGGCCCCTGGTGGCAGCAAGTGGCAGCAAGTGGCAGCGAGGGCGGAGTTGGAGGTGCCGGGCCTCAAGCACTGAACTGCGCTCCGTGTGCGGTGCTCGAGAGCGGCGTCTCTGAGACCCGCCGGGACCCGCCTGCACTGCCCCCTGCCTGGGTCGCCGTGCAGACCCCCCGCGGACCCCTGGTGGCAGCGAGGGCAGAGGTGGAGGTGCCGGTGAGCGACCAGAAGCAAAGCAAGCCAGAAAAGGGGCAGCAGAGCAAAGAAAACGTTGTGGCTTTGAGGCCCCGAGCCTAGCAGCCACCAAGCAATCAAGGAAGCACGGATAGAATTGACAGCACCAGGCTCCATGAATGACTGTACATGAGCCGGAGTAAGCAGACTGTGGAGACAAAGGTGAGCACAGGGACAGGGACAGGGGAGGGAGGGTCAAGTTCACCAATGCCCGTCCCGAGCTCCACACCAAGCACCCCATGCACCCCTGAGCCCGCGACCAGAGCTGCACCGTGCCGCAGCTGAGCCAACACTCCAACTGGCCCAGTGCAACTGAGCATAGCGCAGTAGAAGTGAGGGGGGGTGTCCTGTGAGCCAGCGAGAGCCTGAGAGCCAGTAACAAGAGAGGCAACTTGGGCCCATAAAAGAACATAATCAGCCACTCAATCCACGTCGGCTCCCCGCAATTTCTCCTCCCTCTCACCCCAACAAGTCCAATAAACACAGAGGATAGGCAGAGGGAAGGCTGAGCACCTGCCAACCCCTAAGTCCCATCAAATCAACTCCAGTCCACGTCTCTCCATCCAAGCTGCAAGTAGCAGCAGTTAGTTGCAGCGAGGCAAGGCGGAGGCGGAAGAGGTGTGCAAGCAGCGAGCGGCGCGAGGAGAGCGGCCGTGCCCGAAACAGAAGCACAGTAGACACCCGGAGAGAGATAGGAAAGGGACCAAGTGGGATCGTCATGAGATCCGGAAGAGAAAGAAGACCTTTAACAAGGCCAGAGCCCAAACGAAAAAGGAAGGAAGTGGATGAAAGTCAAGAGACCCCAGAAAAAGACAACCCGAGTGTAAACAGCATCAAGGACAGTAATAGAACCATTCCAAGCAAAAGTAACTCCAATGATACAAAAAACTGCTCACATGAAAGTCCGACAATTAACAAAGGACAAAGTCCAACACCGACAATAGAGCAAAACAACGCAAATCAGCTAAAACACACGCTTGAAAGCGACAAAAGAAAAAATTCCTACGAACTAATAAACATAGAAGGACAACCCCCAAGGAAGACAAAAAAATTATTACCAACCAAAAATCTATACGAAATTTACCTTTCTAAAAGATCCCGGCAAAGCAATTTACTCAAACAACAACACCATAATCGGCCTACAACCCCCACTGCGTCCCGTTGGCGCAGACAGCTCTTTGCCTCAAAAATCAAACTTTACAGTTGCAGAAATACACACGTTCCCAAATCAAATGGAGACCACGGCCCACACAAGAAGCACAAATGGGGCTGGAGCGCAATGGGGGCAAGCTGCTGAAAGCACAGAATCAACAGAGGGAGACACTAGCCAAAACAATCCACCAAATGGCGCAGGCGATCAGGAAAAAAATCCCAGGGGGCCAGTGCCCGAGATGGATAAATCGAGTAAACTGGCCGCAGAACCAGAAGGGCTCCCGGAGCACCAAAGTCCCAACACCATAAGAGGCCAGCTATCCCTTACCCATTCCCCTCCATCCAATCAGCACGCACTGGTTAAAGAGGACCGAGAGACCACACCATCTTACGCAAATAATAGCCCTCCACACGAGCAACTGACAACACAAGGCGACACTCCAGCAGCTGAGAAGCAGCAAATGAAAATCGATCCTGCAAATTTCTCCCCATATTCGCTACATGGGGATTCGTGTACTTCAGACAGCGACATGACCTTCTTGGCGTCACAAGAATGGGATGACTTAGTGGCATCGTACAACGTTAACCCATCCCTAAACAGCATCAGAGAAGAGCGCTCCAACCAGTCCACCGAGGGGAGCAGAGGCCCCACTGAAACCTTTTGGGCAACCCTACTTAACACAATTCAGCTGTCATCAACAGCACTACAGTACCAATCCGATAAATTAGACTTACAGCTGACTGTCCTGCAATCGCTAGCAGAAACCACCACCGGGATAGAAAGAAAACTTGCAGACCTCAACGGCCTCATTAAAAGAGGACAAGAGGCAGCAAAATTATCTCAAATAGAAAGAATAGACTGCGTCTGCACCCCAATAGTCGACAAACTATCCACATTACCTACGATGTTGGGTAACCTCCTGGGGGACTTAAAATTAAACATAACAACGCACCCCATAACAGAGGCCAGGCCCGGTAGATCAACCCCCCGCAAAAAACCACCAGGAATCACCAATGATAACCACGCAATCATCAAGCAAGGGGACCAATCACCAAAACCCAAAATTTCAACAGAAGAGTCCCCTCAGAACATCTCAATCAAAGAAAGGGCCGACTCAGTGAGCCTTACGAATGCGCGAGCTCGCCGTAAACAAAAAAGAAAGGGTAGGAATAGAAAGTCAGCAGGAGCAGACCGTAATGATGAGAACCAGCAAAAAATTACATCCTGGGGCAAGGAGCACTCAGGAGCTATTAAGAATTACATGGATGGCACAAAGTCATCACCTCTACACAAAAACTCTTCGGATGCAAAGATTTCAAACGCAGTAGAGACTGCCACACCGACACCCTTCAAAGAGAAAATAAGCAAACAGACAGAGCAGATGCTCTTCGGCCAAGCTAAAAACAATCTACCCAGCAACATACCTGAACTGGCGAACGAAATACAAAGTAAAAATTGGACACTCGCAGGCAATCTGCCAGTAGTAATAACACAACCGGTCACGGAGGTCGCAGTGCAGGCCCCTGTGAAGTCCGCCAAAATCAACACGGAGGTCAGAAACACCGACCCCCCTAAAAACAGCGTCAGCCACAGCATGGAAATTACCGCCCAGGAACCAATGACGAAGGCAAGTAAACAAAGCACGACTAAGCCAGCCAGTGCACAGGTAAAAGAGAATCTTCACGGAGTCAGTACAGAAAGCAGCGACATAACAATTAAAACCCAACCCCTACACGGGGCCAAACAATACAAACTAAACAGACATCAGCAAATACTGACCCCTGGGAAAAAAGAGTCAGACATTATTCTCTTTATTCCGGAATTCAAATCTAGAGGAAGAGTGGACACCCTCAATAGGGGTAACATATTACGGCTCATCCACTCAATTGAAAAATTAAAAAACATTAACACAACAGACTTGCTCGCAATTGAATTTCATCCTTCCCCCGACTTTCAAGGTCACGAAACGACTAAGACTACATGGAAAACAAACGACTTAGCAGACTTAATCCTGGGGAAACACTCAGATTTTCCCAATGGGGAATAAAGCTCGAAGTAGGAAAAAGACCAGCCTATCCCACCCCGCTCCTAGAAGAAAGAAAAAAAGAACTCTCTCAAACAGTTAAATCAATACTGAAAGGAGCACGTAGTTACTCCCCAGGACCCGATAGCAACCCATCACACCTAAAACATTTAACAACTCAGCAACTTGACTTAAACAGGACAACCATACGGCGGACAATAACCATAGAAGACACAAAGTGACAAAGAGCACCAGGCCAGACCCTCATGATAGCTGATACACCCAAAATTAAAATATGCATTTGGAATATCAACGGTCTCTCTGACAAACTGGAGGACCCAGAAACATCAAACTATTTAAAATCATTTGATCTGATCCTACTCTGGAAACCTGGGAAGAGAACGAAATATCCCTACAAGGATACACAACTCAAACTCACCCAGCAATCAGAGGCTCTTCCTATGGTCACAGCTCAGGTGGCCTGGCGTCACTTGCCTCAATACCAACCATCGGAACAATGGAAGAAATCAATGCAAAAATCACTCCCCCTAGTGCGATACAGGCACTAGTAATAACAAACAGAAATAATCAGGCTACTCAACCACTATACATCATAAACACATACATTCACCCGAAGCACAGACAAACAGGGGCAAGAGAACTCGTTAGCGAACTGGTAAGACTCACGGAGGAAAGGGAAATGGAGAACATACTCCTGGCAGGTGACTTTAACCTTCACCTCTTTGGAGAGAAATCAGATGATGAAATGTCACTGGAAATGGACATCGCGTGGGGAATACCAACCCAATCCACAGCCTCTCTAAATAAGCAAACAAGATGCTCAAACCAACTATTGAAAGACCTCGAGCAGCTAAACTTGAGAGTACTAAACGGACGATTCATAGAGGACACACCGCCAGCACCAACATATTTCTCCTCAACCACCTCTTCTCATCTCGATTTCAGCCTTGCAACACTACCACTAATCCTGGTGCCTGGTTAGTATTATAAACAGCATGAGTCTAACTCCTGGATTGGTTAGGCTGGTTAGCTCTGGGACCCCGGGCTCTGAGCCACAGTCTTATGTCATGGAGTGGAGTGGAGTGGAGTGGACAAGAAAGGGCAATCCCGAGGTCATGCAGCCAACGACTGTCACAAATGCTGCTGCATTGATGTAAATACATTTCTTAATCCTGAATTTTAACTTAAAAACGCTAAGGTGAGCAATTTAGTTCCTGCTTGCTTCGCACATGTTTTACTTAATTTTGCATTCCCTAAATGTGTTAATTATATATTCCAGGGTGTTGTGTTTCTGTAAATTTTTTGTGCCTCTTACTATTCTTGCTTAGTAACATGGTTGCCTGTCAAGTCATATTTAGGGGTTTTTTCACATACCCAATAAGAGGTTAAGACTGCTTCCTCAATCCCACAAACTGCAATTTCCACATACCTGATAACCGGTGTTGTAATTTTGTATAGACCCAGTGACACCAGTTTCACATGCCCTGTATAGTAACTGCTAGTTTCCACAGGCCCATTATTATGAAACACAATTTCCACGTGTCCAAGGACAGCCTTATCAAATACGTTTAGCAGTTATATGTCCTAATATATCCTGCTAGGCGGTTGCTTGCAGCAATATGCTAAAAACTTGCACTGCTTCTCAAACTCCTGATTACCTCAGCTTCTAGACTTTATTCACCTTGTACAGGGGCTGCTCGGGTGGAGGAGGTTTTGGTAAGGTGTAGGAGCACTACTGCATACTTTGAACTGAGTCGCACCACATGTTTATACCAGGCCACGACTGAGAGCTCTGGTGTGGAGGCTGAAGTCAGTGCGAGTTTCTCACAGTGCCTGTCAGTGGTTGGACTTCCTGCAGAGCACACATAGCAGTGGTCATGTATTCCAGTTGAAAATAAATATCTTTGTAAATGTGTATGATGGGGGTTCACAGTTTTCATAATAATGACAAGGCGAGAGTAAAAGAAAATGCAGTGCTTACATGCGAATGAGTGCAGTGTTTTTGGGCTGAGAAGTGATAGAGATGCGAGGAAGTGCATTCAAGAGAAAGTGAAAAGAGGGTGTGGAGGGGAAAGTGATGAGGAGTAAGATATGCAGATGGAAGAGGCGTGGAGAGAGAAAAGGGCATCAACCTCCAACATAAAGTGCACATAACTGGTAACAATACTCCTTCCACAAGCCTCAGTAATATTTAATTTACACTGTAACAATTTCAAGATTGAAACATTTACCATGCTAGTTATTTATAACAAAATCATTGCTGCTACTCATTTTTCTTAAACAGCTGACAGCCATTAGCATCCAAATATGAGTATACATTAATCGGTTAAATAATGTGTGTATATACCATACCAATGCCAGACTATGCACTGCCAGTGCTTAATTTAAAAAAAAAAAAAAAAAAGTTCCAGGGCTCTGCTCAGGAGGCCTCTGCAGCTTGCACCACCCCTTGCCACTTCCAGCGTTGCCAATGACAGTACCTACACAACTACTAACCAGCACACTGCTACAAGTGTGACAATTCATCCTACTCCAGGCCCCCAAAGCCATACAAATAGCTTGGGAGGCAGGAATTGTGCTTTTTATGCATACTAAATTAATAAACAATTGCTGTTCTGCTCATCTTTAAATTATACAAACAGCACCACCATATGGCAGTGGTCATAAGTGCCGGTGTTGACAATTAAGCGCGGTGCTGATAATTAAGTGCTGGTGCCGAGCACTGGAACCTGGCTCAAATTAAGCACTGCACAAACCAACAACCTAATCTAACTTGACATGACATATTGCATGAAAGACAAAATGGAGACTCGGGTAACAGCTCTTTTGGGGCATTTTTGGAGCTATGTGTTATCTTGGGGTGTGTGTTCTTGCCTAATTTTGAACATAAAATAACAGGATTTGGGCCCCAAGAGTTGCAGGAGCTCTAAGATTTATTTTGAGAGCGAGTTGGGGGGCAAAGCATGACATTTGGTCCCTCTTGTTAGGAAGCCTGGTACCTCTGGGGTAAACAGAGTTCAGCTCACATGTCAGCTTGTTCAGACGAATCAGTGTGCCCACTGCAAGTTCCATGTGATGCGCCGGCAGCGCCACATGGAACGACTGCATAGCAGTGTGGGACTGCCTATGCAAGGCACAGGGGAAGTTACTAATACGCAAGAGAACAAGGGAGTACTTTCAGGACTGGCCTGACTTGGGTGTACTCAGATTGCACTACCCAAGGGAGCAGCATTGGGATTTCATATAGCTAAAAGCGGGACTTACTGCTGTGAAAAAATAATGCTTCTAAGTACAGGGGGAGACACTCAAGGATCTGAATATTTCTTGCATTTCTGATCTGAACTGACATATAACTCCCTTTGCTTTAGAGAAAATATATCTGGAAAACTGTGTTGTAAATGATTAATTAGGCCCATTTTTTAGATCAAAGCCTACTAGACAACGCTGCTGTTTGGCTAGCTATCGACATCTTGGGGACATTCTGAAAGCTTCCCTGGGAATGCATTCCGCCCATTCATTACTATTAACTTTGTGGTTTGTAACTCACATGTGCTTGCTTTCTATTTGCTGGCTCTATTTGTTTTAGATGGTCCTGCTTGAGTTTGTCCCTTCTGTTGCCCAAACACTATTTACTGTACCCTTGCATCAGTGCTCGATTTCTTTAAACGGGCCTTTACATTTTGCTCTTATCTTGTCACACTTGCTGTACATTCAAAGCCAGAGGTCAGATGTCAGGCTCTGTCTTCCAAGGAGCTTGGTGTTTACTTTTCTTTCTCTGACTTCAAAATGAGAGGATATATATGACAATCATGCTGGCTACTGAGGATGTACTTTATGAAGTCTGTACAATTCTATTTTTACAGAATATTTCAGAATATTTCGGAATTAGAAAAGCACAAATGAAGCACATTTTTTGGTCATTCTGAACTGTGGTGTAAACAAATATTTTATTACAATCAAAGCAATTCTATACACCAGGTGATGACATTTCCATACATTATAGTTTGTGCGCTGTATATGTTTATGAGTAAAACTGTACGTTGTGGAAATGTAGTGGTCATTTCAATTGTTTACTGTAATGGCAGTAAGCTACCACACAATACACACTTCACTTTACTCCACTCCACTCTACTCTGCACCATTCCACACCACTGCAGTCTACTCTGCACCACTCCACACTGTGTCACTGCACTCTACTCTGCACCACTCCACTCTACACCACTTCACTCTACTCCTCTCTACTCTCTACCAATCTACTCTATGCCAATGCACTCTACCCTTCATTACTGTACTATGCACCACTGCACTCTACACCACTCCACTCTATATAACTCTACTCTGCAACACTGCACTGTATGCCACTGCACTCTAGGCCAATGCACTCTTCTCTGTACAGCTTCATTCAATGCCAGTGCACTCTATGCCACTCTACTCTACATCACTGTACTGTACCGTTTACCACTCCATTCTAGGCTGAAACAATCTATTCCGCGCCATTGTACTTGGTGCCACTGCACTCAGCGCCTCTCCACTCTACAACACTTCACTCTATGCCTCTCTACTCTCTACCACTCTACTCTATGCCAATGCACTCTACCCTTCACTACTGTACTATGCACCACTGCACTCTTCATCACTGCACTCTACACCACTACACTCTATATAACTCTACTCTGCAACACTGCACTGTATGCCACTGCACTCTAGGCCAATGCACTCTTCTCTGTTCAGCTCCATTCAATGCCAGTGCACTCTATGCCAATCGACTCTACGTCACTCTGATCTACTCTGCACTCTATGCCACTCTACTCTACGTCACTGTACTGTACCGTTCACCACTCCATTCTAGTCCAAAACAATCCATTGTACTTGGTGCCACTGCACTCAGCGCCACTCCACTCGGCACTACTCCACACTACTTTGGGCCACTGCACTCTACTCTGCAGCACTACATTCTACTCTATATCACTGCACTCTATGGCAATGCACTCTACACCACTTTACTCAAAACTAATGCACTCTACGCCAATCTACTCTGCACCACTGCACTCTACGCCACTATACTTTACTCTGCCACACTTTAGACCACTGCACTCTACACCATTGTACTCTATGTCACTGCACTCTATTCTACTCTGCACCACTGCACTCTACGCTTCTGCTCTCTACGCCACTCTACTTAGCATCACTCTATGCCACTGCACTCCACGCCAATGCACTCTACCCAGCTCTACTGTATACCACAGTACTCTAGTACAGTCTACTCTGCAACACTGCACTCTCTGCCACTGAACTCTACACCACTCTGTTCTATCATGCCACTGCACTCTACTCTGTACCACTCTAATCTATGACACTACACCAAAGCACTCAATGCCACTCCACTCTACACTACTCCACTCTGTCCTGCACCACTCCGCTCTATTCTTTACCACTCCATTCTATGCCAGTGCACTCTGTGGGACAATGCACTCTACACCACTTTACTCAAAACCAATCCATTCTACGCCACTCTACTCTTCAACACTGCACTCTCCACCACTTAACTCTATGCCACTGTTCTCTGCACTGCTGCGCTGTATGCCACTGCACTCTACTCTGCACCACTCTACTCTGTGCCACTCTACTGCACTCTACACCAATGCACTGTATGCCACTACACTGTACACCACTCTACTCTGCATCGCTTCACTCTACGCCACTGCACTCTATGCCAATACACTCTAAGCCACTCTAATCTACTCTACAACACTGCACTCTACGATACTGCACTCTATGACACTGCACTCTGCACTCTACTCTAAAACAATCTACTCTACGCCACTGCACCCGACTCCACTTTGCGCCATTCCACTCTATGCCACTCAACTCTACACAACTACAATCTACTATGTGCCACTCTACTCCATGGCACTTTACTCAAACAACAATACACTCTACACCACTGCACTCTACACCAATACACTCTACACCACTATACTCTGCACCACTGCACCCTACAACACTCTGCTCTGCAACACTGTCCTCTCCGCCACTGAACTCTATGCCACCCTACTCTGCATCACTGTATTCTGCCCCACTGCCCTCTATGCCACTACATTCTAGTCTGCCCAAATCTACTCAATGCAACTCCACTGCACTCTACGCCAATGCACTCTAAGCCACTACTCTCTATGCCACTACACTATACACCACTCTAATTTACTGTGCACCACTGCACTCTGACACTACACTCTCCTTCACTGAACTCTATGCCACTCTACTCTGCACCACTCTACTATATGTCAGTGTACTCTACCTCATTCTACTTTGCACCACTTCACTCTACACCATTCCAGTCTATGCCACACCACTCAGCTCTACACCACTCCACTATACACCACTCCACTCTATGCCAGTCTACTCTATAACACTGCACTGTATGCCACTGCACTCTATGCCACTACTCTGTGCCACTGCACTCTTTCCTGCACCACTCCACTCTACCATGCACCACTCCACTCTACGCCATTTCACTCTACTCTGAAACAATCTACTCTATGCCACTACACTTTATGTCACTACTCCACTCTGCGACACTCCACTCTACACCACTGCACTCTATGCCATTCTACTCTACTTTGCTCCACTCTACTCTACACCACTGTGCTGTACACCATTACTCTATACCACTGTACTCTACCCGGCACCACTCCACTTTACTCCACATCACTCTACTCTGAAACAATCCACTCTATTGCACTGCACTCTATGCCACTGCACGCTACTCTGCACCACTCCACTCTACCCTGCACCACTCTATGCCACTTCATAATACTGTGAAACAATCTACTCTACGCCACTGCACTATGCCATTCTACTCCACTCTGCACCACTCCACTGTACTCCACTCTGCTGTACTCCACTCCACTCCACTCTATGCCATTGCACTCTACGCCACTGCACCGCTCTATGAAACTGTACTCTACTCTGCACTACTCTACTCTATGCTACTGTGCTCTTCGCCACTCATCTCTAAACTACTGCACTGTACGCCAATGCACTCATTACCACTTTACTCAAAACCAATATACTCTATGCCACTGCACTCTACGCCAACTACTCTGCACCACTGCACTCTACGCCAACTACTCTGCGCCACTGCACTCTGCGCCACTGTACTCTACTTTGCAACACTCTACGCCACAATGCACTCTACGACACTGCATGCTACAGCACTGCACACTATGCCACCCAGCATCATTGCACTCTACATCACTGCACTCTACACCATTATATTCTATGCTGCCCCACTGCACTCTACGCTTCTGCTCTCTACGCCACTCTACTCAGCACCACTCTGTTCCACTGCACTCCACGCCAATGCACTCTACCCAGCTCTACTGTACACCTCAGTACTCTATGACAGTCTACTCTGCAACACTGCACTCTCTGCCACTGAACTCTACACCACTCTATTCTATCATGCCACTGTACTCTACTCTGTACCACTCTATTCTAGGACACTACACCAAAGCACTCCATGCCAATCCACTCTACACCACTCCACTCTGTCCTGCACCACTCCGCTCTATTCTTTACCACTCCATTCTATGCCAGTGCACTCTGTGCGAATGCACTCTACACCACTTTACTCAAAACCAATCCATTCTACGCCACTCTACTCTTCAACAATGCACTCTCCGCCACTTAACTCTATGCCACTGTTCTCTGCACTGCTGCGCTGTATGCCACTGCACTCTACTCTGCACCACTCTACTCTGTGCCACTCTACTGCACTCTACACCAATGCACTGTATGCCACTACACTCTACACCACTCTACTCTGCATCGCTTCACTCTACGCCAGTGCACTCTATGCCAATCCACTCTAAGCCACTCTAATCTACTCTACAACACTGCACTCTACGATACTGCACTCTATGACACTGCACTCTGCACTCTACTCTAAAACAATCTACTCTACGCCACTGCACCCGACTCCACTTTGCGCCATTCCTCTCTATGCCACTCAACTCTACACAACTACAATCTACTATGCGCCACTCTACTCCATGGCACTTTACTCAAAAAATAATACACTCTACACCACTGCACTCTACACCAATACACTCTACACCACTGCACTCTACACCAATACACTCTACACCACTATACTCTACACCACTGCACCCTACAACACTCTGCTCTGCAACACTGTCCTCTCCGCCACTGAACTCTATGCCACCCTACTCTGCATCACTGTAATCTGCACCACTGCCCTCTATGCCACTACATTCTACTCTGCCCAAATCTACTCAATGCAACTCCACTGCACTCTACGCCAATGCACTCTAAGCCACTACACTCTATGCCACTACACTATACACCACTCTACTTTACTGTGCACCACTGCACTCTGACACTACACTCTCCTTCACTGAACTCTATGCCACTCTACTCTGCACCACTCTACTATATGTCAGTGTACTCTACCTCATTCTACTTTGCACCACTTCACTCTACACCACTCCAGTCTATGCCACACCACTCAGCTCTACACCACTCCACTCTACACCACTCCACTCTATGCCAGTCTACTCTATAACACTGCACTGTATGCCACTGCACTCTATGCCACTACTCTGTGCCACTACCCTCTTTCCTGCACCACTCCCCTCTACCATGCACCACTCCACTCTATGCCACTTCACTCTACTCTGAAACAATCTACTCTATGCCACTACACTTTATGTCACTACTCCACTCTGCGACACTCCACTCTACACCACTGCACTCTATGCCATTCTACTCTACTTTGCTCCACTCTACTCTACGCCACTGTGCTGTACACCATTACTCTATACCACTGTACTCTACCCGGCACCACTCCACTTTACTCCACATCACTCTACTGTGAAACAATCCACTCTATTGCACTGCACTCTATGCCACTGCACTCTACTCTGCACCACTCCACTCTACCCTGCACCACTCCACTCTAAGCCACTTCATAATACTGTGAAACAATCTACTCTACACCACTGCACTATGCCATTCTACTCCCCTGTGCACCACTCCACTGTACTCCACTCTGCTGTACTCCACTCCACTCTACACCACTCCACTCTATGCCATTGCACTTTACGCCACTGCACCGCTCTATGAAACTCTACTCTACTCTGCACTACTCTACTCTAAGATACTGTGCTCTACGTCACTCATCTCTAAACTACTGCACTCTACGCCAATGCACTCATTACCACTTTACTCAAAACCAATATACTCTATGCCACTGCACTCTACGCCAACTACTCTGCACCACTGCACTCTACGCCACTGCACTCTACGCCACTATACTCTACTTTGCAACACTCTACGCCCCAATGCACTCTTCGGCACTGCATGCTACACCACTGCACACTATGCCACCCTACATCATTGCACTCTACATCACTGCACTCTACAGCATTATATTCTATGCTGCCCCACTGTACTCTACGCCACTGCTATCTGCACCACTCTGCTCTGAGCCACCGCTCTCTGTGCCGCTCTACTTTGTGCCAATCTACTCTATGCACTGCACTCTATGCCATAACACTCTACACCACTGCACTCCACTCTGCACCACTCAACTCTGCGCCACTTTACTGCACTCTACTCCAACGCACTCTATGCCATTACCCTCTGCATCACTCCATGCTACTCTAATCTATTCTGCACCTCTGCATTCTATACCACTCTACTCTACACCTCTGTAATCTACTCTGCACCACTCCTCCCTACCCTGCACCACTCCACTCTGTGCCACTTCACTCTACTCTGAAACAATCTACTCTAAGCCACTGCACTCTGCACCACTCTACTCCACTCTGCACCACTCCACTCTATGCCACTGCACTTTATGCTACACCACTCTACTCTACTCCACTGCACTCTACGCCACTCTACTCTATACCACTGCACTCTATGCCAATCTACTCTGCACCACTGTTCTTTACTCCACTTCACTCTAGGCCCCTCTACAACATTCCACTCTATTACACCGCTCTCTACGTTACTCTGTTCTATGACACTTTACTCCATTAAACCCTACTCCACTCCATGACACTCTAATCCACTCTGTGCCACTCCGACTCTGCAACACTTTATTCCACTCTGTGCCACTCTACAACACTGCTCCATTCTATGACGCTCTGTGCAACTCCCTCTATGTCACTCCATGCCACTTTACTCCACTCTATTCTACGACACACTACTCCACTCTATGCCACTCTACTCTATGCCACTCCACTCTATGGCACTCAATGCCACTTCACTCTACTCCAAGGCACACTTTCTCCACTCTATTCCATTCAACTCTCCCACACAACTCCACTCTGTGCCACTCCATTCTATGACAATCTACTCTGATTTACGCCACTTTACTCTACAACACTCTACTCCACTCCACGCAACACCCTCTGCGCCACTCCACTCTGCTCTACACTACTCCATGACACTGTATGCCACTTCACTCTACGACACTCTATTCCACTCTACGCCACTCAGCTCTACTCCACTCTATGCCCTTCCACTCTATGACACTCTACTCCCTCCACAACACTCTACACTACCCGACACCGCTCCATGACACTCCACTTCACTCCACTCCACGCCACTCTACTCTTTGCCACTCCATAACACTCCACTTTGCTACACTACACTCCCCTCCATTCCATTCTCCTTTACGCCACTTACTTTTAGCCATGCTGGCGTTCAACATGGCTAAAACATATTGGCAAAGCCAATAGCTCTTGTATAGGCGAGGCCTATTGGCTTAGCCAACGCTTGTTTTTCAAAGAATGTTTCCTTGATGGGCGAGAATTCTCCAAAAATGACCACCTTTCTCTACACCCGCACTCGCTGGCAAAGCTCATTGAATGCAATATTCGGCCACCATTAATTTATTTTCCAGGGCTGCTTTTAACGCGTAGCCGAAGTTGGTTTATGTGAACTGTTTGCTGCGATGAATGTAGCGCCTACGAGACATAGCAAAGTGCAGATGTAAAAAATCTATATACTGTACCTTTAATTAGCTTTTTGCTTTAAAAAAGCAAAAGCATTTTTAGTATGTATCACAGTGAACAACAACCCCACCCCCGACCTTCACGTGCCACTATTTAAGCAGTCATGTAGTGCACGTCCAAATTACAATAAATGGCCTTGGTACTTTCTCAGAAAAAGCACTCATAAAAAAATGCCTGAAAACGTTTCTGAATTCTTAGCAAAGGGAGGAGGACACATTGTACAAATTGAATAAGCCCAGCGAAACCGGACAAAACCGCCCTCCCCACAGGACAAAACAAGATATGCTTAAAAAACATGACATTCAATTGAGGAAATGAAACTGACATACACCGCCTGTGAAAGGCTGTAAAATGCCAGAGCCCCGATGCTCAGAGACACTCCTCGTTGTTCTCCTTCAGAGAAGGGTTGGTTGATTTACGAAACTGCTGTTTGGATCTTTCACGGGTCACTCGGAATCATCATATCTATGATCATTTACTTTCGCTAAAGGGTGGACGTGCTGCCTCCGCCCATCAAAATAACTATTTCTTAACTTTCCTATCACCCCCTCTGCTGTCTCTGACAGGCTACAGCAGGGAGCAGAGAAAAGCACAAGTGGACAAGTAAAGCTCAGTGGGTTCAGCGGCCATTGCAGAAATGTGGGCGCAACTTGGCGGTCAGAGATTCTAACCCTGGCAGGGCCAACTCAGCCAATCATTCTTCCGGATGGATGAAATACGCCTTGAAAGAACTGTTTCGTTGGGTGATGGTAACAAATTCTTCAGCTCCACACAACAGTTCAATTTGTAGGTTACAACATTTGCTGCCTTAATCTCGAAACACTCCTTGTCATCTATACCTGTTTAAAACTAAAAATTGCTTGACTTGAGCAGCCATAATAGTAGAAATAAATATTACAGAGGGTGCTTAGGAGTCTCTGAATTTATGGTTAAGTTGCTGTTTCTACAGAAAACGCACGTTTTATTTTTGCTAATAACCCAGTACAAGGAATCTGAATAAAAACTGGCAAATGCTTGACCTGTCCACCTCAGGTTCTTTCTATAAATGTTCACGCAGATTGGTCAAAGTGGGGGGAGGGGGGATTCTTGCCATTGATCCAAACGTATTGCCATTTTAAATCCCACTTGAATCTTTGCGCTACACTGCAGGGGGCATATTATCAAGAACGGCGTTAAAATTATCGCCGCTTTAGCGGCAGAAAACTGCCGCTAAAGCGGCAATAATGGGCTTGATAATATGCCCTTGAGAATTCCAATAGAAGCCCAGGTTGACACCAGAACATGGGCTTCCATTGGAATTCTCAAGGGCATATTATCAAGCCCATTATCGCCGCTTTAGCGGCAGTTTTCTGCCGCTAAAGCGGCGATAATTTTAACACCGTTCTTGATAATATGCCCCCAGGTCTGTTGTGTTATGTTATGTGTATTTGCAAAGTGCACTATCACCCGCGAGGATATCCTGATTCTGAGCAGGTGTGTGTGCCTAGCTCTGCCTATGGTAGGTTGGTTAATTGAAAAGCCAGCTCTTCAGCTTCTTGAGGAATTCAAGAAGAGAGGAGGTGGCTCTGATGAGGAGTGGGAGGTTGTTCCACACTTGCGATGCAAGAGAATTCCCGTCCTTTGATCTGGTTCTGTGTATGGGTGGGATGTGTGCGAGTAGGAGTCCTGGGGAGCGGAGGTGTCTGGGTGGCTGGTGGAAGGAGATGTGAGTGTTCATGTAGGCGGGGTCTAAGTTGTGTAGTGCCTTGAATATGTGTGAGGTGTTTGAAATTAGCACATTTGTGTATCAGGAGCCTCCCTTAGGTGTGGTGTGATGTGAGTTCTATGTGGGGGGTTGAGGATGAGTCTAGCTGCCGGGTTCGGTGCACATTGGTTTCTGCGTGCTAACTAGCAAATCTTCCCTGTGAGCGGATTTGCTCACACATAAAATTGCACCATAACGGTGAGATAATACATGGTAATGAATCGCTTTGCAAGTGAATCCAAAATGTGAATGTACAACTGCTATTTGCTTACCTAAGACCAGGGCCGCTAGAATTATGCGCTTTTGATGCGCTGCATTTTGCACATTATTATAGATGTATTGCATTTGCCACATAGTCCATTATCTGCTGGAGAGTGTGCAGATTTTAACCCCCAAAAAATTCTTGCTGAAACGGATCAAAACTTACTGAAAACACAGAGACTTGCATTAATATGCAGTGGACCGTCCCTTTACAAATGTTGATTAGCCACATTTCTGTTGTTCATTGCTGTATTTGGGTGTTAATGTAGTACTAATGAGAAGCAAACTTTTTCCAGACAGTGTTAGCATGTGCAAAAATGGCAAGTAATACTATCACAAACGTGCCACATGAACCAGCATAACTTGCTGCATAATGTAGTCAACCCTGCTGCATAATTTGTCCTCTTCTGACGCATAATTTCATTGGCTCTGCCTAAAACCAGTGTATAGAACAGACAATCTCATGTGTGCTACTGTTATTTTGTATGCGTGTAGCCTTTGCTACACAATGCAGCTGGTGTGTGAAGTGCAGCTCAATGTCACTGTGAGTCACATTGCACAGATTATGAATCGTTGCAAGTAGAGGAAGTAGGTCTCCGCCCCTCACCTGCCCCACCCCTGCAGGAAATGTACTAGTGTCCAGGGTTGGATTGGGATTAAAAATCGGCCCGGGCACGCTAAAAAAAGTGGCCCACATTTGCATATTGCCTTTCTACTGCTTCGGCGAAATTTATTAAAAATAAAAAATGGTGGGGGGAAGGTTTAAAAAAAATGCACGGGTTAGTTTACACTGATGAAACACACCTGATAACAAGTGAGGCCGCTTTTGCTCAGGCCCCCTACCCCCGCTCAATATGCATACATTAATGGGCCGGGCCAGCGAGAGAAAGGGAGTGACACCTCTGCCGTTGATAAAAGGGAGGTAATGGACGCCCATCTGCCTCCAGAAAGGCCACTCAGGCACCCACTGGGCCGCTGGCGGTATCCGAACAATGCAAAAACCACCCAAATCGGCCCCCCGACTACTCAAAAAAGCAGCCCACAGCTGGAACTAGGACACCGGCCCCTCGGGCATTGCCTGAGTGCCCGCATTACCAATCCGACGCTGCCAGTGTCTTAACAAGAGCAGCTGCCATTGCCATCTTGCATGGTTCCTGGTTAGGCCATCTCTCATCTGTGCAGGAGGGAGCCATGTACCTAGTGTTGGTGCAATGTGCATAGCCAGAAAATTAAAAAATACAACATTTTGGGCCACACTTCTCACCTCGTTCAGGTAGTCCAACCCTCCCCAAAAGAGTTGTCTTCAGCATTCGATGCTCTTTCCTCCCTCCATCCATCCTTTCTCCCCTCTATCTGCCGTTCCATACCTATAGCCATGTTTTCACCCTTCCTTCAATTTATTCTTTCACTCACCAGTCCTTCCATCTATCCCTTCACCCTTCTTTTACTGGTACTTTTACCCTTAATTTACCTTTCCTTCAATCCTTCCCTTCGTGTTTCCTTCCTTCCTTTCACCCTTCATTCTGTTCCCTTCTTTATCCTTTCTACCTCCTCATCTTTCTTTCCTCCCTCAGTCTCCTTTTTCTTTATCTCTCCCTTCCCTCATTTTCCTCCTTTCTCCGTCGCTGTACTAGACAGCTCTTGCCCCACACCCATCAGCTCAGCCCTGCATTCACTTTCAGTCTTTTATCATATATTAATGGCCCATTAAGAACTTATCACATTTTAGGGGTTCCCAGCTCATCAGCCCTCGGAGGAAGCAGAGGCAATGACCCCCGCCCCCGCTTTAGGTGATAGCGTGGGAGGTTTATGGCCACAATGGCGGACTGATTCTTACAAAGCTGTGTGATGACACCGTGTGCGCCCTGTGCAAAGTTCAAAACATAGCGAAGCATTACGAACAGCCAGGTAATTAAGGTTTTGGGGGCATATTAACAAGCCGGCGATAAAAAATTATCGCCGCTTTAGCGTCTGTTTTCAGACGAAAAGCGGCGATAATTTTATCGCTCTATTAGCAAGGTCACGCTATCGCGTGAATCCTTGCCCTATCGCTCCTTTCCATAACGCCCATCCTGCATCTCTAATGAGATGCAAGGTGGGCGTTACTAGGCGTACCCCAGATGGGCTACGTTGTAAATATCGCCGATGTGCACATCGCGATATTTACAAGGCAGCCCACAGGATGATAGCAGACGTTAGATTTTGGCGAAAACGGCCGTTTTCGCCAAAATCTAACGTCTGCTATTATCCCGACTTAGCCATCCCTAACATAGGGGTGGATTGTGCTGATACGACCACAGGGTCGTATCAGCAAAGTTATCGCCGTTTGCAGGGAACATCGCTGGAAAACCAGCGATGTTCCCTGCAAAACGGCGATAACCTCGCTATCTCTGGAATTCTTATCGCCCTGGAGAAGCGTGTTGTTAATAACGCGCTACCAGGGCGATAAGTTCCGGAGATAGCCAGCGATAAGATATCTATCGCTAATCACGGCCAGCGATAATTATCGCTGGCCGTTGATAATATGCCCCCTGGTGCGGTCTATGTTTTTTTATTGGAGGGTTATTTTTCAGGGGGTTTGCTCGTCCACCCTCGGACATAAAATAACAGAGTGGAGGCTCCAAGGGTTATTAAACCTACTTTATTTATTGAGGAAAGAACATGGGCGCCGCCACACTGTGTGACATTTACTTTTCAGAGTTAGAAATCCTGCCACTCATTGGGTAAATAGAACTCTGCCTCCCCCCTTCCGAGTGTGCAGGTTAGGTGTGCCCACTGCTGCCACAGGTGACGTGCCAGGCACGATTGCAGGGCAGGGCGGGGGCGGGGGAACGAACGCGGCCTTATTCACTGTAAAGGCTTCATAAAAATGCCTAAACGCTGTGTTATTTTATCCCTGTCGGAGGCAGGAGATTCACCCTATTAATCGTAAAACTTAAACGAATCAACCTCCCGCCAAAGGAAGGATATTGTACTGGAAACTCACAATTTAAGCTCCACCCCTATTTGTCACAGAAGAGCGATACATGTATTAGCACCATATATCTACCGTGTGCCTTAACTTAAGTAATGTAAAGTGGAGCTCCAAACATACTACTGGAATACATTCACTGTAGAAATTTGGGATTCACATAAGTGTGTGCTCTAATGTCTTCATTATAATCTTATAAATTATAGTTCTTGTTCACACTTATACTTATGTATTTCGAGTTACACTCCTTTTTACTGAAGTTTACATTTCTTATGTACTCATCTATTAATGTTGAATGTATTATGTAGCTGTATGTGCATGTATAAACATGCATCTGAATGTGCACATTGACTGTCTTACTAAGGGAGTTTAGCCAAAGGCTTTAAGCATTTGGTCATCAATGTTTAACCTTCAACGTAAAGGTTTTTCTTGTGCTGCAATGTTCTTTCTTTTGCAGGTGCGTTCACATAATCTCATAGCTAGTGAAAGGCATATTGTGTGTAAGAGATAGTGAGGCCCCGGAAGAGAACTTTTGGCTAGATAGAGAGGCGCTAATAAACTAAGAAAAGACTCCTATTCATGTTGTATCAGGAGCAGGAAGACATCCAAGGTCGTCCTGATGTTCAAACCCTGGGATTGGAAAACCCAGTGAAGTTGCCAAATTTCTACTGTGAAAAGGTGAAAAACGACTTGAGTCAATGTCTGGAAATCTCAAATGTTCTGTTTGTTTAATTGTTGTTCAGACTGTTAGTCTTTAGAGCAGATGCCATTTGGACTAGGAGAGGTACAGACATCTCTGCTCATATTTCCATTGTGTGGCTTTGGAGAACTTTTACTAAAGTCTCCACTATGATGACACCTTCCCAGGGGTGTAGGAGTCAGTAAATGTTTGGGGGGGACAGAGACAGGCTTGGGGACTTTCCATTGACCCTATACAAAGTGCTTGTTGTCGGCGAGCAGGCTCCAATAAACATAAACAAATACAATTGCATAGTTCTGAAGTGAAAAAGAAAGGCAAGCATGTAGTAACAGGTTGCAAGTATGCTTTATTGTTATTTACATTCTGCAATTATGCAAGGGTGGACGTGTGATGGAAAGCATAGGTTTTGAATTCGAAGAGTACCCTTTAACACTTTCACAAAACTTTACAGCTGCCTCGTGGAAGCGTAGATGTATGTCCAAAGTCCTGTGATGGAGCTTTGCATCAAATACCATGGGTGGTTGCAAGGGAATGCCCACTTACAACCAATGGAACTCCTTGCCACAAAGTAGCATGTTGCTCTACTTTGCGTTACTGTAGGCCATTTTCCAACGCAAATCAGAATTAGTGTTAGAAAGTAAATCCCAACATAACACTTTCTCTGGGTTTGTGTCACTTTTGTGAAGCAAAATTAGTTAAAAGTGTTAGCATTTTCCTCCTAGGTCTTTTTGCACATTTTGTGTCAGCCTTTAGTATAGTGTGAACAGCCTAATACATTTTTTAAACTGATGTATGCATTCACACTGCTTTCTCTCCCAGGCTGCGACCTAATAGGTCTATAAACACACAAGTCACTAGTCCCTAATGCATCAACCAGTTATACACACAAATTTCTGAAGTAATAATTTTAAACAGCTCCATTTTCTTACCAGGACAATGCATTTCCATTGATTAGTTTATCTTTCATTTATTTTTCACTTAAGGTGTCTGCATTATGTTTCACATGCATTTATAACCAACGTTCAGGCCACTGGTAGTATGTGGCAGGGAGGACCAAATTATGTGGCAGTTGACAAAATTATGCAGCGATATAAGGCAAATGATGTGGCATAATGGGTACATTTTTGATGATATTACTTATTTTTACATTTTTAGAAATGTTAGCATGGACGTTGATTCACCACATGCCAAGGGTACGGGAAGTTACACTACACATATTTTGACCATAATAACATCACAGGAAGTGACATCATCATGACCTTTGATCTTACCAGGCAGTGATGACACCTGAACCTTAGGGTGCTGATATGATATGCCAGTGCAATCCAACTCCTTTCCCTTTGAATTACATAAACAAATATGCGTTCTTGTGGAGAGAATATAGTACAACACAACACTGGAAAACACCAGGAGCCTAAATTATTTGTACCACACAGAGTCATGATTTAATAATTCCTCTACTGTATAGCACTACTTGAAATACATTATTAAATCATAGGGAAAGGAAAAAAGATGCTTTAAAAAAGCAATAGTACTTTAACTTCACATGTATTCATTGATATACACCATATAATGAATATGAACTATGTTATAAGCTGAAATTGTTCCTTATTGCCAATACAGTTTGATTCATGATCATTTGCACTTCAGCATCACTTGTGCAAAGCACAGGAGTGAAGGTTTTATTCACACACATTTTCATACATTAACAATAAATAAAGCAACAGCTGTCCAAAATGCGGTAGCTTTTTAGTTATTTTTAAATTGAATTAGAAGAGTGTGTATTGCACTGCTGAAATCATTTATTTTACAAAATCGAAATGGAATGTCCTGGTCCCACTGAGATCTTCTAAAAGTAGACAGTACTTATCAAGACTCTGTTCACCTTCTGTTTTTGCTGGGGTGGCAGGTGATCTTTGAAAGTGGTTGGGCGTAATACTTGCCCTGAATTGCAGTGAGGGGCATGCTAAGAATTGTATCTAGTATGCTAGTGCAAGCATTTTGCCATGGCTGCCTCTATAAACCAAGAATTATCTTCAGTACATCACAGCCAACTGCAGACTTGGAAGCATAGCACCACATTCTCTCTCATACTCACTAACATCCCCTCACTCATTCTCAATCATTCCCACTCACTGTCGCTGGGACTCACTCATAAATGACACACACTCAGTCTTTCTTACTCAGTCTCACTTAGTCTCATTTTGACCCACTCATTCTAATTCTTTTGCATGCACTCTCCTTCACATTCACTCTTACTCACTCATAGTTACTCACACTCACTTTCAATCAGTCTTACTCACATTCATTCATTCATTCTCACTTTTTCTCATTCACTCTGAAGCATTCATTCTCCGTTCCACTCACTCACTGTCACTCACTCATTCTCACTCACATTCAATCCCATTAACACTCCCTCACACTGTGACAGTCTTCACACTAACTTTTATTCTTTCTCACTCACCCTCTCTTCCAGTAATTCTATCACTTACTCATTCTTACGCACTCTCTCTCAAACTCATGTAATGACAGTCCGCCTCACTCGTTCTCACTCACAATGAGTCACTCAGTCTCTTTTACGTATTCTCACCCGCACCATAGACACCACATATATTTAAAATAACTTAACTTACTTCAGCTGATAGTGAATGTCTTATTTCCGACTCTTGCTGCTCCATTTTTATGTCTCCAATAGGTAAATAATTGACTATTTATTATTAGTATACTAAAGTGGGCAGAAAATGAGGTGAAGCCCAGACGCCTCATAAGTGCAATTGGCCCTGTGTTCTTGGCACTGATTTTGCCACTTCAAAGGCCAGGGTGTCATAAAGCAGTGCCAGGGGTTCCAAAGGGTATGCCAGGGTCACGACTGCAAGCCCTGACAACCCCTAATCAATGTTAATTCCCCCATTTCCCCAAATCTTAGCTCTCTCTATCCCGTTTGCCTCATTACCCCCTCTCTCTCTAAAACATGTATTCCTCTCGCTCTCGCCCGCCAGTCTCTCTTTATTGCTTCACTTACTCCTATCTCCAACTCTCCCGCTCGCTCTTTGAACTTTCTCTGCCAACCTAGCTCTCACCTTTCACCCCTTTCACTCTGATGTCTCTTTTTCACCTGTTAACTCTCTCTGTTGTCTCTTTCTAGACTGTTCCTTTGTCACCTTTATCACACCCGTCTCTCCCTCTATTTCTATCTTAGCTGCATCTTTCTTATTTTTCCACCTGTCGTGTCTCTGATCTTTCTTTCCCTCTCTGCCTCTATAGTCTTTTTTTTGGGTGCCTATGTGATTCCTCACCTGTGTGTGGTATGCCCTCTTCCTCTCTTCTAGTATCTCTGCTGCTCCTGGTCCTACATTAACTATTCCTTTGTCCTTGTCTCTGCCATATTTGCCTGTCACCTGACAAAAGTGCGTGAAAGACATTTTTAGACTCCTATTTTGCCAGGACCTCTCAACTATCAACAATTAATTGTGTTGCAATTGTTACTTTTGGCTGTGGCATACTGACTTCACAACAGGCTACAAAGGCAGCTCATGACAGGGCCACACGCTCATTGATGGAGGCAACATTTTGCTTCCGTGCAGTGTGAATTTCACTGCTGGGCTGTGTTTATTTCTGTTCGCCAAACTCTCCGTTTGCTGCTGAGCGACAAGAAAGTGTAACAAGAGCACTGTTTACCTTTCATTCCTGGCTCTGCTTTAACGACCTCTTAGGGGTTGCAATGCCTGGGCCAGGGGTCGCAAGGGGGAAGACAGGGGTCACAGTTGCGACCCCTGCCAACCCCTAAATGAGGTCTATGAATGTTAGCACTGGGAAAAGCTTCACATCATTAGTGCCAGTTTAACAGCTAAATATAGGAATAAGCAACTGAAAGGTTGACAGGTCAGCTTGTGAATGGCTTTCCACTGTGCTGCAAGTCGTATTGCTGCAGTTTTAGTAACTTGTCGTCTGTTTGAGTTAGAATCCATTTTTTGATAAACTCTGAAGATCATGCAGCAGATGATGGATTATGTGACAAATGCTACAAATAAAGCAGCTGCAGAATCACATTATTCAAGTGGCCCTGCATATGGCGAACTCCACAACATGATATTAGTAAAAGTCACAAGCTGGCCCATGCACACGTGTACAAAAGATTAGCACAACATAGATGATATTACTTGTCAAGACTGATTATGCTCACTCTGATTTGAAAATCAGCCACCATCAGGTGACCTATCATGAATTCCAAAAGCAGGACATGACATCTTTAAACAGTAAATGTGAGAACATGTAGAACAGGAAAAAACATCTGGTGGAAAGTAACAAAAATGTAAAGGTTTGAGACAGAAGCCCTGAAGATCCTACCACTAGACATTTAAACATACTGGGGCATATTCACAAGGACTTATCGCCGAGTTATCGCCACCCTAACGCATCAAAAGTGGAGATAGATGTAATGCCCCATTCACAAGCAGGTGCAAACTGCAGACAACGCAAGTATTCCCGCGATAACTGCCGCAAAATTTACCTCCACGGGTGACACCACCAACTAACCCTAATGAGATGCAGAGTAGGCGTTCCCGTGCAAAAACACACGAAAACACCACTACACCACTTTCACAACGAACTGCCAGATCTGCGATGCGAACCAAAACCACACGATAACGCACACAGCCACACCCAAAGAACAACCAACACCATGGAGCTACTCATCATGCAGCTCGGGACCCCAACAGGGCCACAACACCCACCGCCACCACCCCTAGGACCGCCACCACCCCCACGACCGGGACCGGCACCCCTCCCCCCCCCTCCGGACCACCACAGAGGCAGCGCAGTGTAAGACAGCGGACCTACCGAAAATGCACTAGTCTCACAGACCTAACGCCCGAGGAAGTCATTGCCCACTACAGGCTCAAAAGGACAACCATCCTCTGCATCATGACCCACAATGGCCCCAGGCTGACAGTCCCAACACAGCGGACAACCATCATCCCTCCGCAGACAAAGCTGCTGGCTGTGCTGCACACGTTGGCCTCTAGTACCTTCCAACCAACAACGGCCAGAGTCGGAGGAGTCTCACAGCCAGCCCTATCAAAGTTCCTCACACCTGTCCTGGATGCCATCATCAGCTTCATACTCCAGTACCTTCACTTCCCCCACACTGCGCAGGAACAGCTGGAGACCAAGCAAGGCTTCTACGCCATTGCTAGCTTCCCACACGTGGGGGGGGCCATTGACTGCACATATGTCCCACTTGTGCCCCCTGCGGACACTGCACACATCTACTGCAACAGAAAGCACACGCATTCCATCAATGTGCAGGCAATAGTGGACCACCGGGGAATGTTCACCAATGTCGTCGCAAACTACCCAGGCAGTGTGCACGATTGCTACATCTTCCGACAGTCCATCATCAACCAGCGCTTCCAGGATGGCATCTATGGAACTGGACTGCTCGTTGGTAAGTACCAAATCAACACGCCACACACCTCAAACCCACTATCACACAGTGCACAACTGTGGGAATGCACACGTGACCAAACCACATACAACATGTCAGTCAACATGCCCACCTACCAGACATGAGAACACATCTCCATTGGGATACTGGGCTTCCCATGTACACAAGCCAGCTATATCATGGCAGCACAGCCACACAACAGCTGAACGTGTGGAGAGGCGGAAAGCAGGCATGTGCGAAGGACGCAAGTGACCCATGAATGGGAATGTACACAACAACAAGTGTGGCGTGAATGTGCTGGACAGACCTGGGTATGCAAACCACAGATATGTCCATGCAGACATTAACTGCTGGTGTCTGGGGAGTAGTGAACAGTGGACGCAACCATTTCACCTCAGGCTGTGGGGTAGATCACGGAAACGTCGCTCGCTGCGTCCACCCCTGTGTGCGTGAGCGTAGTGGGTTGGCCCGGCTTACGCCAGACCTGCGCAGGGGTATGGATGAAAACACTGTTGCGCTGAGCGTGGTGCACTCCTGGAATGGCCAACGTCACTGCCAGGGCGGCGCCTCTCAGCCCGCCACGAGGCCGACGCCGTGAGCAGCCGGGCCTGTGAGCCTGTGCGCCTGCTGCACCCAAGGCCGCTGATACCCAGACCCGGCTTGCCTGCCCCAGCGCTCCAAGGCCGCACTGCTCACCTGTCGACACTGTCGTGTGTCAAAGAGGGCCCACCACGTGCCGGTGCTAGCTCCAAGACCCATGCCCGCGAGCTTGGCAGCCTCCTCAGACCATCGCTGTCCTCCGTGACACAGGCCCCCAGGAGTCCACATTCGTTGACATACCCCACCGCTGCAGCCGGCCTACACTGCAGTCCAGTATGTCCCACTTCTAGAACTGAGTCCTCATTAATCAATGGCAGAGTTCATGCCAGTGGACGCAGGGAGAGGAGTGAGAGACAGATGCGTCCCAGTCCGGTGGAAACACGGATCACCGTTACGGAGGAGGTCAACCACTCGCAAGGACTGACCTGGTGCCACTTACCCGTGCACCGTGAGCCACCGTCAGCCTCCGGCCGAACATTGTTAGTGTGTGAGCCTCTGGCCTGGGGGTTGTCATCAGCAACTGGCAGGTACGGACTTGGTGTTTGGCATGAGTCTGTGGCATTCATATCTGCCATGTTGCCGGACACAGCTGGTATGTGCCCTCTGCACCATGCCCTGGGGGTACACCTCCCACTCTCCCCCGAGACACTCCGCGAAAACCACCCTTGATACATATGAGACCCTGTTCTGCCCTCATGACCCTACCCCAGTCTCCCGCAAGTCAGCGTCCCGTGGCGGTAGGCCTGTGTCGGCCGCTGTGCATCCGGAGCCACTAACTCTGTGCAACTCAAGTCATGCTCCCTTGCTGTTCGTACATTGCATTCCTGAGTGCCTGATGACTGTTGAAGTTGTTGCCAGCACCAGCTACTCCCTGAGGGCTGGCCTACACACACCCCATACACAGCCAGCACAGGCGTCACTGAACTAGTGGGCCTGCCTACACATCATGCCGAACCAAGTATTGACTCTTATCTCTCTGCACTGTCACAGGTGATCAAGGATATGCACTCTGCCCTTGGATGATGACACCCCTCCGAGACCCGAACACACCCGCCCAGAGGCAGTACAATGCGGCCCACAGACGCACCAGGGGCATCGTGGAACGCACATTTGGCGTGTTGAAGTCACGTTTCAGGTGCCTGGACGTCACAGGTGGAAGGCTCCTGTACAGCCCAGACATCGTGTGCAAGATGATCGTTTCATGTTGTGTGTTGCACAACATCTGTGTACGCACCAATGCACCATGGATCCCGGTTCCAGAGGTACCGGACGATGATGAGGACGATGGGGCAGGTGACCCACCTGCCACTGCAGCTGCAGCAGGAATAGCCCGTAGGAACACCCTCATTGCCAATTTCTTCTCATGAGCATGTCACATTGTGGCCGTCCTCGGCAATCATGGGACAGTACTAAATGTCCACAAGCACGGCATGTGTGAATAATAAAAATTTGCAGGTTACAGGTCGTACTTGTACATTGTCATGTCACAGTTTCCTGCTGTGCCAGATGTGATTGGCCATGTTGTGCACATATGGGGCACCAGTTGTGTCCTGTGTTCTGTTGTGGTGGTGTTGCTGTTTGTACCAGGATGTTGTCAATCTCGAGGTGCACTTATTCTTATGTGCGTATGCTGCACGGTGGGTAAGGCGCTCCAGTGGCTCTGATATGGCTGCCACTTATCCCTTTCTTGCGATGTGCCTTTCAGTTCTGTGCTTCCACAGTGCTGAGATGGTGCAGACTTGGGTAACTTGTGCTCTTTGTCGAGTTGTGACTCTTGGGCATGGCTTGTCCGCAGATGTGTCGTTGACGTCAGGGGTTGTTTGTGCAGGTGGTTGTGTCCGAGTGTGACCTGCTCCTTTCCGGTTGTGGTCCGCACTCAGCCACCTCAGTGTCGTGCCATGTACATTGTCATGATGATTGGACTACAGCCATGCTACTCATCATGTGGTGTCTCTTGCATTGTCAGTGTGGCTGACGTATATGCATGTTTGCTCTGTTTCGCATGTGTGCATGTGTTGGTTGTGTGATTGTTGATGTGTTGGGTGGGTACCCCTTTGGGCACATGGTGTACGTGGGACTACTTGGTGTTTGTGTGTGTGCTGAAGTGTTCCTGTGGGATCAGGGACATGGTCCTGAGTCATTGTGGGTGTGCAGTGTGCTCTGCTTAGTTGTGCATGTGTGCCATTGTGCCCAGTTCCCCCCTTCCCCCTACTCCCTGGTCGGTACGCGCCATGTTGATGTGGTGTCAGGTCATGTTGGGCAGTGTCCGGATCCCCTACTCCTGTCACCGTCTCCCGATTGATGGCTGTGGCCACCATCTTCCCCATGTCATTCAGCTCCTGGTATCCTGCTGGCCCCCCTCCTCCGAAGTGCGTTGCTGCTTTCGTGTTGGCAGTGTGTTGCTGCTTGGTTTTGCCATTCACATCAATCCAGCGCCTCTTGTCCTCTTCCATTGTCCTCCTCGGCGCTGCGACGGCATTCACATGGTCCGAGATGGTATGCCATCTTTGCCTCTTTGTTGCCAATGACACGTTGGAGGTGACGTACAGTTGGTGGTGGTGTTCTATCTCATCCGTGACGATAATCGTGTTTTCCTGCAGACTGTACCCCGTCTTCCTCTTCCTCTTCTCATGCACTTCCACGAGCCCTGGATTCCTGGGTGTTCCTCCGTGGGGATTGTGGGGTTCATGTTGTCCTCTGCAGTCGGTCAGGGTGCATCCGTGGTACTCCGCATTTCATTTCCTTTTTGGTGGCATTTTCCGTGGGAAGTTCTTGTGCTTATTCCCGCATTACGCGTGGGTATTGCTGGCCTCTTGCCGGTTATCACTGTTTTTTTGTCGCGTTTGGGCCCATCGCGTCTTTTTACGCGTTGGGGTTTGTGTTTTTATCGCCATCGCGGTGGTTGTATCACGGACATTGGCCGCTTTTTCGGAAGACTATTGCATGGTACCGCCGTGTTGTGAATTCCAGGTTAACAAGGGGTTATTTTCCCGCGATAGACTGCGATGTGTAAAGTTGCGTTAACATTTTTTGGAGATGTTTAGCGCACCTTCTTGTGAATATCCCCCACTGTATTTTAGGGAATGGATTAATGTACACAAGCCACTCCACCTCTAACAGCGCCGCCCCTGCATATGATCGAATCGCACACCTATCAAGGGTCTTGCTTAGGAGGCTCTCGCAGCTGCTTCTTGAAAAAAAACATGCTGAATTTAAATCAGGGATGAACATGATTAATTCAAGGATTTTATTTTTGGCTTGGGCTCCAAAATGTTTAAATCAGAATATATGTATTAAATATTCCATAACACAGAAAAAAGACAGAACCTTGACAAGGTAGGGAGGTATAGCTGCAGGCGTGGCCGGCACAGGTAAGAGCGGTTGGGCGGGGCGTGGTGTGGTGTGAAGTCAACCGACGACGGGATAGGTAAAATTAAATTTAAAAAATGAATACATCAATTTCTTGGTTTGCTATTAGCTCCTCGCCCAGCTTAGTTTTCCTGCGATGTGTGCTGTAATGAGTGTAGTGCCTAAAAGATATAGCGCTCTGAAGAACTATGCAGTGAGCACAAAATAGGATAACATCCGCTTTTAATGGAATGTAAAACTGAGTAGAAAGGAAGCAACTTCCATGAGCCTGGTGCATTCCAAGAACCTTTATTTGGCATAGGTCTGACTTGGAACAAAACTCACAGCCTCACCCCATACTCTGTAAGCAGCAAGTTTGTGCAATATAAACATACAAAACAATGTGCAAGAACATGGCCTTATTCACACAGAGGCTTTCCAAAACTTCCTGAGTGCTGTTTTTTTTATTCTCCATGAAGCTAGAAGGATTTACTAGAAAATTGGCATCTGCCCAGTTAAATGTGCAATTTAACAGACCCACCCTCCTGCCAAAGGAAGGAAAGGTTTAATGCCTTTTAAAAAAAAAAAAATCTACAATTTACAGAGAAATGAAACCGAAAGCCACTGCCCTGAAATGATATAAAACTTCCGCAGCACTGGTGTTCAGAGACACACCTTGAGACACCTTCTCCAGGGTAAGTTCTGCTCTTTAGAACATATTTATTTGCAGAAATGACTGTTTGGTGAATTGCGCAAGGTTCCTTTCACAGGCACGCTCGAAATGTGTGTGTGTGTATCTTTATTTTTCATACAATAATTGGCTAGCTGGTTTCACTTATCTGAAAACAATTTCTTAACGTTCATATTTTTTTCAACTGTTTCTTGAGCCCATCAAAACAGAAAAGCGAGCGCAGCAATGGGAGAAGAAAGATGCATGTGGTGTATGTAGGAAAGCTTAGTGGGTTCTGCGGCCACTACAGAGAAGTGAGTGGAAACTCGAAGGTCACAGGTTTCAGTGTCAACTCATATGATTATACTTCCGGGGTGGAAGAAAGGAGAACTGTTGAGACAACTCACTCTGCAGTGCAGAGTATTTAAAGTGTTAATTCATAACAAAAAAAATCCTAGACCTGTACACTTGTTCGAGCTCCAGAAGAACTGTTTGAAAATAAAAGTCGTACAAGTACATTTTTCGGAGGCAGCTCCAGCAACTCTATGATTTTGGTTCAGTGACTATTTACACAGAAAGCGCTTTTTGTTTTGCTAATAGCCCTGCATACAATGAATTCGCATAAAATTCGGCAAATGTTTGTCCAATCCACCTCAGACTGTTTCAATTAAATTTCATATACTTGATCTAAGTTTAGGTTCTTTTTGGAGTTTTAATTAGCGCGAACACGACCCGAGGGTATCAGAGCGCTTTACATGAGCACCAGTTGTGTTACAGACGGGCACGCTCCTTTTAGTTAGGTGCGGGGAAATTACGTGGTTTGCCCAGAATCACAGGACGTTAAGCTTCCCTGCCGAGATTCGAACCTGGGGGCATATTAGCAAGAACGGCGTTAAAATTATCGCCGCTTTAGCGGCAGGAAACTGCTGCTAAAGCGGCGATAATGGGCTTGATAATATGCCCTTGAGAATTCCAATAGAAGCCCAGGATCACAGCAGAACATGGGCTTCTATTGGTATTCTCAAGGGCATATTATCAAGCCCATTATCGCCGCTTTAGCGGCAGTTTCCTGCCGCTAAAGCGGCGATAATTTTAACGCCGTTCTTGCTAATATGCCCCCTGGTTTGCACCCGCTCTAGCCGTTAGGCCACATGTGATCGATCCAAAGGGTTCCCATTTCCAGTGCTTTCTTTGTAAAATAATAAGTGCTCGTGCCCAAAGCGCTGCTCACACATCCGTGGCCGGCGCTATAAAATGCCACAGTGACGAATACCAATCTGCGTAGTCCGGAATCCACCTCGGGGCTTTTTTTTCCGTTGGCAGACACTGCCTGGCCCGTTATCTCACTCTTGCGGGTTGCTGCTGTTTCCCTTTGTGACGGTTTTTTCTGTTTTTCTCTTCCTGTTTATTTCTCCTTTATATACTTTTCGCTCTGTTACTCCGGGGAAATGTCTGACGTATAAAAATAAGCGCTGGTCTCCAAAACTAAGCACTGCCCATTTTTTAAAGAGTAATATGGATTTCAGTTCTTCAATCCGTAAGTAAAGCATTGAACAGGTTTTCACTAAGCTTGATATGAAGTTAGAAATGACTAGGAACAGATCTTTTTTTGTATGGTGAAAATCCGCTCTGTAGTTTTTGAGACGATTACAGGAAAAGGTGTCAGTTGGGCTTCAAAGAGTAAATCGTCTGTGTGGGTATTTATACATATTTATATATATTCCCCTGAACGCACCCCCTGCCACACCTGCCGGGGGGGGGGGGGGTTATTTCAGACCACCATAATTCACAGGTCCCCAGTTTGTTGCTCAACTCACACATCGTGGCCCTCATTTCTTGCAGCAGAGCCCTTCTACCCAGAGAAGCCAGATCGTTCCCTCCCAGGTGAATCACCAACACATTGGTTGGAGAGTCCCCCCCCAGTCTCTGTTGAAGTTTCTTCATCAAAAGATTCCATCGCATGTCTGGGAATCCCAGCCAAATGATCTCTGTGGCAGTAAGGCCGTGCCTCCATTTCCTGCTTTCCGCCCACTGTGACACCCTCAGGACACCTGAATGGCCAATCACCCAGACCTTTGTTCCTGGTAAATAAAGAGGTGAAGGTTTGCAAAATCGTTTATTGAAGACTGAACACCATCACAACATCTAAAACAAAAGTACTTCATTACACTCCACTGCAAACCACCGGCATCTGGTGCCGCAACATTTACCTTTGCGCCCCCCTAGTCCTGCCAGCGCAACCCCCACCTTTCCTCGACCCCCTGGCCTAACTGTGTACCCTCAGGATCATATGTATCTCTTGTAGCACTGGGACTCCCACTGCCCCAGTTGTTTGATGCGCTCAGCCGGCAAGCCTGCCCTAAATGCTGTGGTCGCTGCCCCTATACGGAATGAATGGCTGCAGAAGCGTTTGCCCTGAACCTTGTTGGCTGACAACTCCAAGCAAACTTCCATTATGCGCTGCACTTGGAACTTAGTAAGGGGCGTGCTGTCTGCATGCACCAGCAGGTAACCTTCTGTCGCTGGGCGCAGAGTCAGGTAGTCAAGACTAGGCGCACCGGGCAATACTTGGTGATATCAAGTTTGCTCAGCGAGATCACCCTCCCCTCTCCTGCTTGGTCGGTTTTCGATCTTCTTACACA
Source organism: Calotriton arnoldi (assembly GCA_963921515.1). NCBI lineage: Eukaryota > Metazoa > Chordata > Amphibia > Caudata > Salamandridae > Calotriton > Calotriton arnoldi. The sequence goes on from CAWUFW010004550.1 coordinate 1,343,536, forward strand.
TATGGCGAGGGCATCCCCAGACAACACCGCATCCCGCTTATTCAAAGCTACCCCAGATGTGTCCTGCTTAGACCTGGCTACCAGTTCCCCAATTCTGAGTGCCCCGAAGAAGGCCAGGCTAAAGGTGGCCGAAAGGAGGGCCGCTTCATAGGCTGAATGGGTCGTCATGTGCACCCAGTCAAGCATGCCTTGTAGAGTCTCAAAATCTATGGGAGACCTGTTGTCTGGTGCCCGTGGCTCACTCCTGGCCCATCCTTTGAGCGCCGCCCTGATCAGGAAAGTTTTTGTAGGATCGTCCTGCCCCCTTAATCTGGTGTGGTGACTGATTGCCGACATGTGGCCCACAATCCATGGGTGGCTTTTCCCCTGATCTTTAGCCCATAAAATGAAATCTTGAATCCTGCTCTCCAGAGATGACCTCCCTTCTTCCCAGGCGCCAGTTACTGCACAAAACTTGGCCACACATGCTCTATATCGCTTGCTGGTCCTAGGTGCTAGGGACAGCTCGCCCAGCCCCCTCAAACGCCTTTCAGTTTCAGAAGGAACCATAGGTGCGGTGGGAAAGGGGTCATCTCCTCTCTCGCTCTCGGCCACGTCTCCCGGAACCTGTGCCACTGAAAACGAGAGAGAGCATCAGCCGCTGTGTTCTGCACCCCTTGGATGTGTCGCGCCCTGCATTCAATATTGTTAAAAAGGCAAACCCGCACCAGTTCCCTCAAAAGACACAAGACTAGGGGACAAGACGCCGTCTGAGAATTGATGGCCTGCACAACAGCTAGGTTGTCGGACCAGAACAGGACCCTTTTTGCTGCCAGTACCGCGGGCCACAGGTGAAAAGCTATCACTATCGGGAACAATTCCAAAACTGTAATGTTGGCCGTGACCTTCTTCCTGTGCCACACATTGGGCCATCTCTGCGCACACCATTCCTTGTCTAGGATCACCCCGAAGCCTTCTCTGCCAGACGCATCTGTGAATAATGCCAGTTCCGGGGTCCCCGCCCAAGGCGCCCTCAATAAGACTGAGCCATTAAAGCTCTCCAAGAAGCTAGCCCACATGCTCAGGTCTTCCTTCATCCCCTTGCTTAACCTCACCAGGTAATGCTTCCTCTTGACCTTTGCCGTTGCCCTGGCTATCCTGCGCGCAAACACCCTCCCTGCTGGTATTACTCTGGCCGCAAAGTTCAGTTTTCCTAGGAGGCTCTGTAGGAAACCCAGGGTGACCTTCTCCTGGCCTAAGGCTGCCTGGATCTGACGTGCAAGGTCCTGGAACTTGTCTGCTGGCAGCCTGGATTCCCCTGCTATGGTGTCAAGTTCAATCCCCAAAAATGTTAACACCTGCGCCGGACCTTCCGTCTTCCCTGGCGCGAGAGGGACCCCCAAATGACTGGCCAGCTTTTCAAAATCCCCAAGGGCCTTCCTGCAGTCCTGTGTGCCCTCCCCCCCGATGAAAAGGAAGTCGTCCAGGTAATGTGTCACCCCTACGACCCCATAGCCTGTTTGAAGGGCCCACTGGAGGAAACCCATGGGCATGCATCTGTCATAAAAGTACCTGCCCTGCAGCTTGAAACCGAGCAGGTGTTGGCTGCTTGGGTGAACTGGCAGTAAGGGAAAAGCAGATTCGATGTCCGCTTTGGCTAACCAGGCCACCTTGCCCGCCCTCCTGACTAAGTCCAATGCCACGTCCAGGGTACAATACGTCACAGAGCAGGATCCCTCCTCCAGCCCATGGTTGACCAAGCTTCCCTCCGGGTAAGACAGGTGGTGAATTAAGCGAAAAGCCCCTGGCTCCTTCTTGGGCACCACCCCCAGAGGGGAGACCACAAAGTTGTCCAACGGCGGCCGCAGGAAGGGGCCTGCCACCCTGCCTAGGGCCTTCTCTTTCTCCACCTTGGCCCTGACTACAGCCGGGAGTTCCCTTGCTGACTTGAGGTTATCGGCATCCCTGCTCCCCTGGGGTCCTACATAAGGGATCAAGAAACCTTCGCTAAATCCGTCTAGCAGCAGCCGACTGTCTTGTTTGTTCGGGTACTGTCTGAGGAGAGGCAATAGGTTGGTCAGGCAGACTGGCGACGGGCCCTTCACTGTGCGCAAGTGGTCCGGGGCATGGCCCATGGCGAGGGAGGGTGAAAGAGGTGTTGCCTGGTGCAATTGCGGGGACAAAGAATTCGCTGCGCCTGTGAAGAGGAAGGGGGTGTCGGGTGGTCTAGATGTGTCCCCACCCAACTTCAGTTCTCCTGCTTTCCTTTGGCGGTGCTCCCCTGCTGAGTGTGGCAAGAGACCACTGGGTGAGGCCCCCCACATCTGTTGCATGCGTGCAAAAACGTGCACGTTTTCCCCCATGAGCATGACCCCGAGTTAAACAAGCGGCAGGTCCCCGGGGGAGACCTTCTGAAGCCCCCCCTATGGCTCCATCCCCCTCTGTTCCCTCCCCGAAAAGACTGCCTGGCCCCGCGCGTGTCTGTGTGGACGGAGCTATTGCTAGGTGCCCTGCTTGCCTGAACTTTAGGCTGCGCCCCTGTGCCCTGTACTGTGCGCTATCCCATGTGGTCTAACCATAGCTGGTCCTCCTTCTGGTCCCACCGCATTTCAGGACACATGGACATTTTTTTCCTGAATTCCCTGTCGTAATTCAACCAGCCCTGTCCCCCCCACTTCATAGTCTCATTGTGAATCAAACTGCCGTATTGTAAGAGCCCCTGACCCAGCTCTGGTTGTTTTTCCAAGATGACTGCAGACAATATAGAAAAGGCCTCCAGCCAGTTCTCAATGCTCTTTTCGGGCCAAGCCTGAAACTTAACTTTCTTGTCCTCCTCCTTCACTCCAGCCTTTCTGGCATCTATGCCATCCTGACCCAGCAAGAGCAGGGAGAAAATATCTATCAATTCTTGCCTCCAAATAGCCTCCTTGGCCCCTGGGGTACCTGCCAGGCTAGGGAGCAATGGCCTGACAGCAGCGGGCCGCTGCGACTAGCCGGGTCGGAGCGGGAGGCATGCTCAGCTGTGGTGGAGTAACAACTGCTGGCAGGGGGATGGCTGGAGATGCGGGTGGTCCTGACGGGAGATCCCCTGAGCTGGCTGGGGAACTAACACTCACAACGCTGGATAATGCCGGTGACGTGTCCGCTACTGTCCCCAGGCTAAGAGTCGTTGACGGGGGAGGATGGCGGGGGTCGCTGACAGTGAAACCTCCCCCCGAGGCCTTGGGAGACTCGCCTGACCCTGGCATGGAGGCACCCTCCTTCGCCCCCACGGGGGTGGCTGAGGCGGGGGCCTCTTGTTGTGCTTGCTGCACGCTCCCCTGGCTTCCCCACACCCCCGCAGCCATGAGCGCCCCTCCCTCTCCCATGGGTATTATGTTGCCCAGCTGCGGGGGGCAGGTGCTTGCCTGACCGGCCCTGAGCTCCGCCATAAAGTTCCTCAGCGTGTCCGTGAGCTTACCCAGATCTTCCCGTGTTGCGTAGTTTGCTGCGGCCGTTTGACTGTCTGAAGGGGTCTCGAGCACCGAGGGGCTGGGGGGGACCAACTGGGGCCCCGCCTCCTTGGGTGCGGGCAGCGCCCTGGATTTAGCGGGCGGCGGGTCTGCCGGGAAGTCCTTCACCGTGGGCTTGCGGATCCGCTTGGGCCTCGAAGGCCCTGCCTCCGCGTTATGGTCCTGCTCTGGGGTGGGAGGCTCGCTGACGACACCCAAGTCCTCCGGATCGACGGCTTTCAAGATCCCCGTGGCCCATGCCAGACCCTTAGTCTTGGCCATCTGTATAAATGCCGCCCACTGTAATCTTGGGAGCCGTCCGGCATCGAGTCCTCCACTTGGGACGTCTGCGAGAAAAGGGGGGGAGAGCCCTGGCCATCCATGCTGAACTGACGATCCCTCGGTCCACTCAATCTACAGAGACAAATAATTGTGTAAGAAAGTACACTGACTACACACTGAGTCTGGTTGGCCTCAACGACTCCAACGCCTCCAGCTGCTCTGCCCCCATCCCCAACCCTATTACTTACTTACTCAGAAAGGTGTCGGACTTTTATGCTTGCGTGCGTTCGAGTGTCGATACTGTGAGTATTTCTGTGTGCGAGGAGGAAAAGGAGAAGGTTAGCATTTGCCCCAGGCGCGTCCTGAGACCCCTCCCCGGGTCACCAAAACCCGCACTCCCATTAGCATACGTGGATGCGCGTTCCGCCTCCACCCTAGAGCATGCCCTGGCCATACCTTCTCCTGTTCCCAGCCAGCCCTTTTCTGAGTGGTGCCTGAGTGCTTGATCCGATTGTTCCTGAAAGTAGAAAAAAATTGTTATTCTCCATCCCTGAACATGCTGGCCCAGATCCCCGCACACTGACCCCAGTGTGCCCTTCCCCTGTCCTGATCCGAGCCATGGCAGGCCAGCCCGCTAGGCGTGGGGTGGCGTTCGGAGAACCCCGTGCACTTCTGGAAGAGAGAACAGATAACATGAAAACAGCCCGTCACAAGCCTGGAGTTGACAGAAAACGGCGGGGCAGGGGACCAGAACCCCTGGTCGCAGTCTAACACCGGTAAACTTGCTGCAGGCCTACTGCCTGGGTGGCGGGTTAAATATGCCTGACACAGCCTCCCCCTACTTGCTACTTCACCCGGGTAGGTCATACTTCAACTTAACTCTTCCCCTGGTAGCTAGTGCTGCACCCCTGTGCACCACCCATCCTCTTGGCCCCTGAGACAGGAGAGAAGGGCATCCCCATGACCGGGGACAAAGCATCGCAACCATACCGCCAGAGCCAGCAACCCCTGAGAATTGGCATGCCGGGAGGAGGGAGACATAGTGCCGCAACATGCTGCAAAGCCCCGGGGTTGGGGGCACCCCGAGGCCATGCATGCCGTCCAGTTCCTGCAGACGAACTAGCAGCCGGACAATGAGGAGGGGGCCCGGGCGTGCCGCTGCTCCCCCCCTTCAAAACCTTCCCCCACTGCCGGAATACCTCTGGGTGCCTGAGAGAACAGCCCTGGGGCCGAAAACCGCGACGCGGTGCACAATGCCCGGGGGGAGGGGGAGCCACACGCTCACCGCCCTCCCCCAGCATGACCTGGTACTCCCTCCCCAGCAACTTGCCCTCCGCCGGGCAAACCCCTGGGGCCTCGGCTGCTAAAACGGGGCCAGAAACCACAACGGCAGGCGCCGGAAAGTGATGCAAGGGGGAGGGGGCGCCAGGCGCTCGCCTCCCTCCCCTGCGATAGCCCAGATCCATCCAGAAAGTGATGCAAGGGGGAGGGGGCGCCAGGCGCTCGCCTCCCTCCCCCGCGATTGCCCAGATGCATCGGCCCGAGCAGGCGCAGGGAGTACGGGGATACCGCTGCTCCCCCCACTGCCCAACGCCAGCCCCCACTGCCACGCATACCTCCGGGGCCCTACGTCTATACCCAGGGCCGGAAACCTCAACGGCGGGCGCCGGAGAACGATGCACAGGGGGAGGGGTAGCCTCGCGCATGCCGCCCTCCCCCCCATTGGACCGAAACCCCCGCCGGGGACAGAGGAGGGAGCGCGGGCATACCGCTGCTCCCCCCTTACACAAACAGCCCAACCGTGGCTGGCCGAAGCCCCACCAGTGACCCCGTGCTGGTAGAAAAGCCACATGAAGAATAAGAGATTTGCCCAGAATCACGGGATGTGGACGCGGCCCCGAGGCTCGAACCTTTGTTTCCAGCACCAAAGTCAGCAATCTAGCCGGCGGACCACATCCTCTCCCCAGCGGAACACGCCAGAAACGGATACCCCCAAGGCAGTCCCGGGGAGCCCCGTGCGGAACTGTACCCCCCCAGTGCTCGGGCTCACTGCCAGTTCGGCCTGCGCTGGCCCGTGGGCCGGGAGTAAAGGACCGTGCAAAGAAAAGAAGCTCGCACCGCCTCCCTCCTTCCCCCACCCGGGGCCTAACCTGGAGCCCCGCTGAGCCCAAGGTCGGGACCATGCGTGGCGAGGATGAGCCTGGCCGGGAAGCTGCAGGCCCGAGACCCCGTCCCACCCCGCGGCCGACCAATGCCTAAGGCGGCTGCCGGGCCCTCGTCTCCTCCGAGTGCCTACTGGGGGAGAGGGGATAGGAGATCGCGCTCACCTCAAAATGCTTGTGGGGGCTCGCAGCTCCTGGAGGATCCCAACAGCGTCAGGGCAGCAGGACCAAACGGCGTCAGGGCAGCAGGCCAAAGAGAGGTCCAGAAGCTGTAAGGTACAGAGGGGTACCTTCTGCACGAGCACCACAAGAGTGCAAAGGCCAAATATCCCCAGGGAGGTCCTCGCGTTGGACCCTGGAGGAGCGACGGCGCTCCGTTAGTCCTACGGGTGGTTGTGGACCTGAGCAACCGGGGGTTGCCTGCAACGCTCCACCCCCTTTCTGGGGGGCGTGAGTAAGGGGGTGGACTGGCGGTCCACCGGAGGGAGGGGCTATCCCCTCCCCCAAATCTGGCAAACACCGGTTGGCTAGCGCCACGGTGTCATTTGGCTCATCAGGTGGGCAGGCGGCGAGGGGCTGCCTGCCCTAGGATCGCCCATAAGATGACCCACCATGTTGGCATATTTGTTATGCAAATAAACCTGCAGCAATTTTCTCCACAAAGAATGTGTCTTGTCTGATTATTTCTCCAGGATATTGCGGTGGGAGGGATGGGGAGTGTTGCCGATATTGGCACTATGAGCGACCGCACAGGCTGGACTTTGTTGTTTTGCCTGTCACTGTTTGACGCACGGCGGCACGTGAACGCTTGCAAACCCCGCGTCCAAGAGATCATGGAGTACTACGGTGGGCGAGAATGGGAAAAAGATGGTGAACTCTTTGAGGACATTATCACAACCAGTAGAGGCCTGCTGAGGATTCGCAGACATCAAATTATTGTACTTCAAAATGCAGGTGGTCTGTAAACTGTTAAAAACAAAAGTCAGTGGCCCGATGGGTGCTGGGATAAAGGCACACGGGGCTTTGCTGAAGTCATGCATTGGCCCAGTGCTCTAAGAGTCAGGCACACAACGCCCATGGGGCTCAAAGGACTTCAGCCCCCCCTCTTCTGTGTCTGCCCGGGCTTGATTGCTTGAAGCCTCATGTACCAAGGTGGTTCGCTCCACCCTTTTATAATTTTAAAGAAATCAAATAAAAGTATTTTTTTTGATTGAGCCCGGGCTGAGACAGCTTCCCAGGCTCACTCACAGACAGTTTTTGAGCTGCTGTAGGCTGGCTGGTCAGGCGTCCGTCTTATTGCAGCTGCACCCGAGTACTTCACAGGTCTTTAAAAGACCATTTACTTGTTAACGAGGCTTTGTTGTTTTTTTTCACCCCTTCTTAGAGCCTCTGCATCTCCACTCTGCCTATTGCTGGAAAAATTAACCCCCCCCCCTCTGAAATTTTTATTAGCTCCCCCCCCCCCGAAATTTGGCTCTAGTTGCGCCTCTGCTGAAAGTACAGTATATGCATGACTGGGCGTAGTTGGCGCTTCTTGAACGTGGACCCCACAGCATGCCTGAAAGGTTCAGGGGCCACAGGGCCTGTGGAAGGCAGACACCCTGACACACGGAGCAATTTCCATTGGCGGCGGTTCCTCTGCAATGGCAGAGTAGCGTCGCCCCATTGCTTGGCTCAGAGCCAGCAAATGAAAAATAAAACGGTGTTGTGGCATCGTTTTATTTTCATTGCTGGCTGTGAGCCAGCGCTGTAGGGAGGGGCGGGGCCGAGGCATTGAAGGGGGAGGAGGAGTGCTACGTGCACTCCCAAAGTGCTCATAAGTGTTTTGGCCAGCCGTCTTAGGCCGACCAAAACACACATGCGCACTTAGGTTTCTCCAGCCCGGCTGTATTGAGGAGCCGTCCTGGAGAAACCCCACAGACTCCCTGACCTGAGTGGAGCATCTTTTCAGCCCGCTCAGCCCAATTCCTGCACTGCTCTGCAGCACGGTGATTGGATGGGAGTCTGTCCCAGGGGCTGCTGGGACCAGGAAGAGGAGAGCAGACGCGACGCGGTAGGGGGCCAGCGGCTTCAGGTAAGTTCTTTTTTAAATTAATATATTATTACTACCCCCCTCCCCGCATGAAGCGACCCTTCCTGCGTTCCCTCCACCCACCTCACCCGCCTTTGTTTGTGGCCGCCGCCACTGTGTGGCCCAAAGTGCTCAGAAGCCTTTGGCCGGGACGTATGTTGGCGGTGCCGAATACCAAAGTTGAGTAGCCTTGATTCCACCTCATTCCTCTTAAATCCACCAGCAGACACTCCCTGCCTCTTAATCTCATTCTTTAAGGTTTTTTATCCCTGCTTTCACCTTTACCATCATATTTCTGTCTTTTCCTTTCCCTCTTCTGAGATTTTGTCTCTTCAGCTCTGGGTCAATGACTGACGAGGAAAAGTAAGTTCCAGTTCCCAAAAATGACTGCAGTGGGCCCAACCTGCAACCACCGGCTCAAATTTTGCACTGGAATCCTGCCAAAATGGAAAGGACTGTGCACGCTTTACACTCCTGTACGGAAGCCATACCATGGGCGGAGAAATAAACACTTTGCTTCATACATCAGGATAGTGGCAGTAAATGCATTCACCTCAGAAATTAAAACAAACAAACATTGGCAAAGCCAATAGGTCAAGACTATGCAAGAACTGTTGGCTCTGGCAATGTGTTTTAGCCATGTTGTACACCAGTGTGGCTGCTGTTCAGCATGGCTAAACGTTAGTGGCATGGTGTGGGGTAGGGTAGATTTGGGTTGACTTGAGTGAGGTAGATAGGGGTAGAGTGGAATTGGGTAGATTGGAGTAAATTGTAGTGGAGCAGATTGGGCAACAGTGAGGTCGACTGGAGCGGGGTAGATTGTAGTGAAATAGTGTGGGGTAGATTGAAGTGGAGTGGAGTAGAGTTTAGTTGAGTGGGGTAGATTGAAGTTGATTGGGGTAGATTGGAGTGGAGTGTGGTGGAGTGGGGTAGATTGGATTTGAGCAAATTGGAGTGGTAGATTTGAGTGGAGTAGATTGACTTGGGTTAGACTGGAGTGGAGTGGGGTCGATTGGAGTGGGGTAGATTGGGATGGATTGGGGTAGATTGGGGTAGATTGGAGTGGAGTGGGGTAGACTGGGGAAGAGTGAAGTGGGGTGGACTGTGGTAGGTTGAAGTAGAGTGAATTGGGGTAGGTTGGAGTGGAGTGGATTTGGGTAGATTGGTGTGAGTGGGGTAGATTGGAATGGAGTGGGATAGACTGGAGTGGAGTGGGGTAGATTAGAGTGGAGTGTGGTAGACTGGGTGGATTGGGGTAGATTTGGTGGAGTGGGGTAGATTGGAGTGAGATGGATTGGAGTGAACTGGAGTGGGGTAGATTGTGGTAGAGTGGAGTGTGGTAGATTGTGGTAGAGTGGAGTGGGGTAGCGTGGAGCAGAGTGCAGTAAATTGCAGTGGGATGAGGTGGATTGGACTGAGGTAGATAGGTGGATTAGAGTAGCGTAGAATGGAGTGAAGTGGGGTAGATTCAGGGCCGGAATGGCCGTAGCGGGCACCGGGCATTTCCCCATTGGGCCGCCATGTTGGGGGCCGGTTTTGGGCCCCTGGGGGCCGTTTTTGTTACTGCGGGCCTGCAATATCGCCCCCCGGTAACAAAATCGTCCGAAACCGGCCCTTGCAAACAACTCGGCTGCACCCGCTCAGCCCCCCAGGGGGGGCCGGCCGAGCAGTTTGCCAGGTTCGGTTTTGGTTCCCAGTCCGGCCCTGGGTAGATTACAGTGGAGTGGGGTAGATTGGAGTGGGATAGATTGGAGTGGGGTAGATTGAAGGTGAGTGGGGTAGATTGGAGTGGAGTAGGGTAGATTGGAGTGGAGTGGGGTAGAGTAGTGTGGGGTAGATTGGGATGGGTTAGATTGGAATGGGGTGGGGTAGGCTAAATTGGGATAGGGTAGACTGGAGTAGGGTGGAGTGGGTTGGTTTGGGATCGATTGGAGTAGAATAGATTGGGTTAGATTGGAGTGGATTGGGTAGATTTGAGTGGAGTGGAGTAAATTGGAGTGAAGTGGAGTGGGTAGATTGGGGTAGAGTGTAGTGGGGTAGATTGAAGAGGTGTGGAGTGGGGTAGATTGTGGTACATTGGAGTGGGGTCGGTTGTGGTAGATTGGAGTGGGGTAGTTTATGGTAGATTGGAGTGGAGTTGGATAGTTTGGAGCAGAGATTGGAGTGAAGTGGGGTAGATTCAGGTCCGGACTGGCCGTAGCGGGCACCGGGCGTTTCCCCGGTGGGTCGCCACGTTGGGGGCCGGTTTTGGGCACCTGGGGGCCGTTTTTGTTACCGCGGGCCTACAATATCGCCCCCCGGTAACAAAATCGTCCGAAACCGGCCCTTGCAAACATCTCGGCTGCACCCCCTCAGCCCCCCAGGGGGGCCAGCCGAGCAGTTTGCCAGGGCCGGTTTTGGTTCCCAGTCCGGCCCTGGGTAGATTAGAGTGGAGTGGGGTAGATTGGAGTGGGGTAGATTGAAGGTGAGTGGGGTAGATTGGAGTGGAGTAGGGTAGATTGGAGTGGAGTGGGGTAGAGTAGTGTGGGGTAGATTGGGATGGGTTAGATTGGAATGGGGTGGGGTAGGCTAAATTGGATAGGGTAGACTGGAGTAGGGTGGAGTGGGTTGGATTGGGATCGATTGGAGTAGAATAGATTGGGTTAGATTGGAGTGGATTGGGTAGATTTGAGTGGAGTGGAGTAAATTGGAGTGAAGTGGAGTGGGTAGATTGGGGTAGAGTGTAGTGGGGTAGATTGAAGAGGTGTGGAGTGGGGTAGATTGTGGTACATTGGAGTGGGGTCGATTGTGGCAGATTGGAGTGGGGTAGTTTATGGTAAATTGGAGTGGAGTTGGATAGTTTGGAGCAGAGATTGGAGTGAAGTGGGGTAGATTCAGGGCCGGACTGGCCGTAGCGGGCACCGGGCATTTCCCCGGTGGGTCGCCATGTTGGGGGCCGGTTTTGGGCCCCTGGGGGCCATTTTTGTTACCGCGGGCCTACAATATCGCCCCGGTAACAAAATCGTCCGAAACCGGCCCTTGCAAACAACTCGGCTGCACCCCCTCAGGCCCCCAGGGGGGCCGGCCGAGCAGTTTGCCAGGGCCGGTTTCGGTTCCCAGTCCGGCCCTGGGTAGATTAGAGTGGAGTGGGGTAGATTGGAGTGGGATAGATTAGAGCGGGGTAGATTGAAGGTGAGTGGGGTCGATTGGAGTGGAGTAGGGTAGATTGGAGTGGAGTGGGGTAGAGTAGTGTGGGGTAGATTGGGATGGGTTAGATTGGAATGGGGTGGGGTAGGCTAAATTTGGATAGGGTAGACTGGAGTAGGGTGGAGTGGGTTGGATTGGGATCGATTGGAGTAGAATAGATTGGGTTAGATTGGAGTGGATTGGGTAGATTTGAGTGGAGTAAATTGGAGTGAAGTGGAGTGGGTAGATTGGGGTAGAGTGTGGTGGGGTAGATTGAAGAGGTGTGGAGTGGGGTAGATTGTGGTACATTGGAGTGGGGTTGATTGTAGCAGATTGGAGTGGGGTAGATTATGGTAGATTGGAGTGGAGTTGGATAGTTTGGAGCAGAGATTGGAGTGCAGTGGGGTAGAGAGGGGTAGAGGGAAGTGCGGTAGATTGGGGAAGAGTGGAGTGGATTGGGGTAGATTGGAGTAGAATGGGGCAGATTAGGGTGGAGTGGGGTAGATTGGAGAAGAGTGGGGTGGACTGGGGTAGATTGGAGTGGAGCGAATTGGGGTAGGTTGGAGTGGATTGGGGTGGAGTGGAGCAAATTGGGGTAGGTTGGAGTGGATTGGGGTGGATTGGAGTAGACTGGGGTAGATTGGAGTGGAGTGGAGTAGATTGGAGTGGGATAGATTGGAATGGGATAGATTGGAGTGGGGTAGATTTAAGGTGAGTTGGGTAGATTGGAGTGGAGTAAGGTAGATTGGAGTGGAATGGGGTACAGTAGTAGTGTAGGGTAGATTGTATGGGTTAGATTTGAATGGGGTGGTGTGGGCTAGATTGGGATGGGGTAGACTGGAGTAGGGTGGAGTGGGGTGGATTGGGATAGATTGGAGTGGAGTAGAATGGGTTAGATTGGAGTGGAGTGGAGTGGGGTAGATTTGAGTGGAGTGGTGTGGGGTAGATTGGAGTGAAGTGGGGTGGACTGTGGTAGTTTGGAGTGGAGCGAATTGGGATAGGTTGGAGTGGATTGGGGTAGATTGGTGTAGACTGGGATAGATTGGAATGGAGTGAGGTATACTGGAGTGAAGCGGGATCGATTTGAGTGGAGTGTGGTAGATTGGGTGGAGTGAGGTAGATTGGATTGGGGTATATTGGAGTGAACTGGAGTGGGGTTGATTGGGGTAGAGTGGAGTAGTGGAGCTTGGAGTGGTGTAGATTGAAGTGGGGTGGGGTAGATTGGAGTATGGTAGGCTGGGTGGATTAGAGTAGCCTAGAATGGAGTGGAAACGGGTGGGGTAGATTAGAATGGAGAGAGGTAGATTGAAATGGAGTGGGGTAGATTGAGGTAGGTTGGAGTGGGGTAGATTGGAGTGGAGTGGGGTAGAGTAGTGTGGGGTAGATTGGGATGGAGTAGATTGGAGTGGGTGTTGTAGGGTAAACTGGGATGGGATAGACTGGTGTAGGGTGGAGTGGGGTGGATTGGGGTAGATTGGGTTAGACTGGAGTGGAATGGGGTAGAATGGAGTGAAGTGGAGTGGGTAAATTGCGGTGGAGTGTAGTTGGGTAGACTGAAGAGGTGTTGAGTGGGGTAGAGTGGAGTGGGGTAGATTGTGGTGGAATGGAGTTTGGTAGATTGTGGCAGATTGGAGTGGAGTAGATTGGAGTGGAGTGGAGTTGGATAGATTGGGGAGAAGTATAGTGGGGTAGATTGGGGAAGAGTGGAGTGGGGTAGATTAGAGTAGAGTGGGATAGATTAGGATGGAGTGGATTGGGGTAGATCGGAGAAAAGTGAACTGGACTGGAGTAGATTGGAGTGGAGCGAATTGGGGTAGGTTCTAGTGGAGGTGGACTGGAGTAGATTGGAGTGGAGTAACTGGAGTGGAGTGGAAAGGGCTTTTAACAACCGGAATAGCCCAAAGCAGAATGGATATAAGGCTAATAGAACATTCCACCAACTGAGGGTAGAATGTTCTACATTAAAAAGGGAGAAACTGAAAACAAACCTTGCAATGTTGAAGCAGAAGGCTTACACCCGCCATTATTAGCCCTAAGCCACTTAATTTTCTTCAATGGAGTTTCCAACATTCCAATGATCTAATGCTTATTATTTACTCTGTAACCGGAATCTGTGAGGCGAAAAGTCGTAATTGACTATATCAAAATATACAGTTGCCTTGAGTTTGTATTCCTCTTCAGAATTACCTTGAGTTTGCTTGCAATTGAAGAAAGTTTACATTTCGGCTGCAAATACTAGTACTTTTTCAAAGCCCTGAGGAAGTCTAGGCAATGAAGCCGAACATAACACATGTTGGCTACAAGTTTAGAAGAAAGAAGTAACATTTTTCAAAAATCTCTTTGGAATATACCTGACAAGTATCTACTAATGTTCTTTTGTATGCTCCCGAGGTCCTTAATGTAACATTTCGGGTTACTCCTGTACTGCAGTCATATTAATTTGATCCAAGACTACAACTCCCAGAATATGCAACAGTGGAAAGTGAAACCCAGGACTGGAACACTTGGCAGAACAGGATCACATGGTATCCCTACATTGAGTGCAATCTATAAATAGAATTGTTTGATTGCTTTGAAAGTAAGTCTTGATTGCGTCAGTACAGTAAGCAGTAGCTAGTCACAACTATCATAAAATAGTGCAATATTTTCCAAGTGTCAAAATAAGCAGTTCTGGTGAAATACATGTTGGAACCCTAGGCAAAATACAGGTTGTTGGTTTGGCCCTCAGACCTAACAAAAAGGCAATTTCAAGCCGTTGTTTTGTAATCACAGTGCCAAGGCACCATTGTGTTTTATTAGTATTACATTTAGTCCCTCTGGTGCCACCTTGTGGCCTAATGTTGCTGCTCCGCAAAGCTGTGGGTTTAATTTAGCACCAGCCTTGCAATTCAGTCTGTGTCTGTAAGAATGGCTGAATGTTTGGAAAATAATGGTATCTTTTGGCAATTAAATGGGTAGAATAACTGGACAATCCACCAATAACCAGTGAAATTACTGTGTGGATTAAAGTAAATACAGGCATGTACAGATGGGATTGATAATCTATGAAAAGCTAACACAAGGTTCCATAGTTTGATGTTTTTCTTGCTTCGACAGGACTTTTTGGAGACCATCATACCCATCAGAAGTTTCACAGAACACTGTAGAACTTTCACAGAAAACTACAGAAAGCTCACACAGGGTAAGTACCTTCCTCATGTGTGATAAATGAGTTGGGGCCCAGCTGTGACAGAAAACAATAATATTGAAATGGGGTGGAGTCACCCACTGACTGGCAAGTTTGTGTCAGCAGTTCTCCCTAATGTATAGTGGGGAAAGCTTGAAAGTTCAAACACAGCCAGTGCTGCATGTTCCTCACACACATATGTATCCTCAGCCACTCATCAGAAGTGAGCAGTTTCTGAGTGGAGGGACATGACACACAGTTTTAATTTCTGGGGTCCATTACCCAGTGGCGTAACGAAAGTTGTGTGGGGCCCCCCTGCAAGGTACATGGAGTGGTCCCTGCTCCGAATTTAATCAGGAGCTCTCATACCAGAGTACTGTGTCGAAGGTCCCTCCCGCAGCTCTCGGGACATCCCCACACCGTTGGGGCTGTGGGGGGCCTCTGTTATGCCACTGCCAGTACCCACCAGTGCTTAGGTACTGATGTCTGACTAAGACCAGTGCTTAATTTGTAAAATATTAAGTGCCAGGGCTCTGACCAGGAGACCACTGCAGCTTGCTCCACCAATCGCCCTTGTCATCGCTGCCAAAACAACTACTAACCATCTCTCTCGTCTGTTAGTGCGGCAGTTCAGATTATTCCAGGTCCCCAAAGCTCCAGGAATGGCTGGGGAGGCAGGTATTAGTAATTTTTTAATGGATATTGTTTTCCTAAACAACTGTTATACTGCTCATCTCTAAATTACATGAGCAGTGCCACCTTGTGGCAGACTGCCCTATGTGTGTTTTTGACAATTAGGTGCCGGTGCCGAGCACCGGAAACCAATTAAGTGCCGGTGCTCAGCACCGGAAAGCTCCGGCTCAAATTAAGCACTGAGACCACTCTCACCGGTGTCCCTAGTGAGCAGGGGCTTGTATTAAAGTTCATTAGGGAGGGGTCGCACACTGGTTGGCAAGTCTGCCCTAGTTCTCCCCAATGTATCAATATGGACTTGTTTGATAAAAAACATGCTTACTAGGGCAAGCCCTATGCCCGCGAGGTCGTGCATAGTCAGGAAACCGTTGTTTTGCTTCGGGACACGCAGGAACGAATGCCGAGTCATAATGGCCCACAGGTAGGGCTGTGGATTAGGGGATGGAGAGTGCTTCTGAGCGACAGAAATCAGCCCTGACTGTACTGGGAATGGGTTCCCGCTGCTGCAAATGGCCACTTAAAATGTCCTTGGTTTTTCAATCTTGGTGAGTTTTGTAATTGCAACATTTAAAAAAATAATCACAAAGTTACAAAACGATGGACTTCAGAACTTAACACACCCCTAATGTAGAAACTACTAACAATCTAAGCTGTTCAAACAGTCATGTGACTGAGAGCTAAGGAACATAAATGCAGACAATCTCAGCATGGACATTTTCTTCTGTGTTCCATTATTAAAAACAGTACCTACCTATCACCCAAGATTCCCTCTTCATTTTCCTGATTCCGAATATCTCTGCGGTATTGTGTCAAATGTATTGCATAGTTTGTTGGTTGTTAGTTTGTCCTTACTAACCACATTTTTAAACAAGCATTGGCAAAGCCAATAGGTCTCGCCTATGCAAGAGCTATTGGTTTTGGCAATATGTTTTAGCTATATTGCACACCAGGGTATTTTCTGTTCAGCATGGCTAAAAGTTAGTGGGGTAAAGGATAGGGGCTTGGAGTGTCGTGAAGTGGAATAGAGTGGAGTGTTATGGAGTGGCATAGAGTGGTGTGGAGTTAGGTGGCATGGAGTAGAGTGAATTGGAGTGTCATGGAGTGGCGTGGAGTGTCATGGAAGGAGTAGAGTGCTGTAGAGTGGAATGGCGTAGAGTGGTGTAGAGCAGAGTGGAGTGGCATAGAGGGTGTTGCGTAGAGTGGAGTAGAGTGTTGTAGAGTGGCATTGAGCATAGTAGATTATCATGGAGTGGCATAAAGTGGAGTAGTGTAGGAGAGTGGAATTGCATAGAGTGGAGTCGAGTGTTGTAGAGTGGAGTAGCGTAGAGTAGAGTGGAGTGGAGTAGTGTGTCATAGAATAGAGTGCAGTGGCATAGAGTGGAGTGAAGTAGTGTGTCAGAATAGAGTGGAGTAAAGTGGTATGGAGTGCCATAGAGGGAGTTGGGTAGAGGGGCATAGAGTGGAGTAGTGTTGTAGAGTGGAGTAGAGTGTCATACATTGGAATAGAGTTTAATGGAGTGAAGCCTCATAGAGTGGAGTATCATAGAGTGGAGTATCGTAATGTGGCCTAGTGTGAAGTGGCATAAAGTACAGTGGTGCGAAGCAGATTGGCATAGAGTGCAGTGGCGTATAGTGCATTGGCTTTGAGTAAAGTGGTGTAGAGTGCAGTGAAGTAGAGTAGCATAGCACAGAGTAGTGTGGTGCACAGAAGAGTTCAGTGGCATAGAGTGCAATGGCGTAGAGTAGATTGTTCCAGAGTAGAGTGAAGTGGCGTACAGTGGAGTGGTTCAGGGTAGAGTGCAGAGGTGTAGAGTGGAGTGGCATAGACTGCAGTAGTTCAAAAAATCTCCAAGCACTCAATGAGTC
This sequence comes from Calotriton arnoldi, assembly GCA_963921515.1. Lineage (NCBI taxonomy): Eukaryota > Metazoa > Chordata > Amphibia > Caudata > Salamandridae > Calotriton > Calotriton arnoldi. The sequence goes on from CAWUFW010004550.1 coordinate 1,360,411, forward strand.
AAAGAATAGTCTTCTATATTTGGATTGTAGTGTCCAATGTCCTTTATTCGAACATCCAGGCTTTCTTATTCACATTGCCATTAATCAGTCCTTGTATCACAAACAAGGCCACGGGTCCAGAAGTGGGAGGAGGTAATGCAATTGATTAGGTGTACTCTACCACTCTAGAGGGGGGGTTCCCTTTTCAGGACGGTTCCCCTCACACACCAGCGGTGTCATGCTTCATCATAGGGGTGCCTCCTCGTGTGAATAACCTAGTCTTCACACGGGCTACAACCCCCTCGCTGTGAGGGAGGAGCTCAGGGATGTTTTTATTGAGTAAAAGCGGGTGTACTAAAACCCCATGAGAGTCTGGTGTGTTTGAAAAAAGGGTGCAGTGCTATAATGTGAATAGTTAAAACTGGCCACAGGGTTAGCTGTGATGCAATTTTATTCAGCTACCCGGTGTCAGGATTAAAAGCAGTGAATGGCTGGTAACACAGGTGCCGTCATTAGAGGCAGCTGTGTAAATGCTAGACCTTAACATGTTTCGGCCAAAGGACCTAGAATAGTGTCACGGCCTTCTTCAGGGTCAATAGTTCAGCTACTGCGATGGATAAGTGAAATGAATGTGAAAAAACATTGAAAAACACGTATAGAAAATAATAATAGTGTGATACTGAACCAGTAGATTTGGCAGCTCAGTATGTTCAACACACAACCTATGGTGGAGACAAAAGAGCACTCAATGAGTCAAAGAATAGTCTTCTATATTTGGATTGTAGTGTCCAATGTCCTTTATTCGAACATCCAGGCTTTCTTATTCACATTGCCATTAATCAGTCCTTTACAAGAATTCCATGCCAACACGTGTTTCGTCTGTTTATGTTAAAACAAGACTTTATCAGGGCATCATTATCATCTCTATTGTCCTTTTTCGTTGTAAGGAGTGTTGTTCCTACAAGTCTTCAGATATCCAAGTATCTCTCGTCTGAATGCAGTGGAATATATTACGATAATCAGTGCTTCTGCAATCGGTGGGTAGAGTCGTTCCCGCCGTGTACTTGATCCGTGGCGTTCAGATCGAGATACTCGGATATCTGAAGACTTGTACGAACAACACTCCTTACAACGAAAAAGGACAACAGAGATGATAATGATGCCCTGATGAAGTCTTGTTTTAACATAAACAGACGAAACACGTGTTGGCATGGAATTCTTGTAAAGGACTGATTAATGGCAATGTGAATAAGAAAGCCTGGATGTTCGAATAAAGGACATTGGACACTACAATCCAAATATAGAAGACTATTCTTTGACTCATTGAGTGCTTGGAGATTTTTTGAAATATTGAGGAGAAGTTTTCTTTTCCAAATTGAGGAAGATTTGGTGGCTCTCCCTCCTCCTGAGCACCTACCAAAGTGAATGGACATTGAAATACTTAGAACTTTACTTTGTACTAGTATTGAGTGTGCGCGATTTCCCCAACCACTACCATATCTGTATAGACTGCAGTAGTGCTGAATAGATTTGAGTGGCATGGAGTGAGGCAGAGTGTAGTGGTGTAGAGAGCAGTAGAGTTGAGTGGTGCAAAGTAGAGTGCAGTGGCATAGAGTAGAGTGGTGAAGAGTTGAACGAGCAGAGTAGAGTGGTGCAGAGTAGAGTGGTGCAGAGAGCAGTGGCTTAGAGTACAGTGGCGCAGAATAAAACAGAGTGGGGTAGAGTGCAGTGATGTAGAGCGCAATCATCTATAGTGCAGTTGTGAAGAGTAGAGTGGTGTTGAGTTCAGTGGCGGAGAGTGCAGTTTTGCAGAGTAGAGTGTTGTAGAGTACAGTGGCGCAGAGTAGAACAGAGTGGCACAGAGTGCAGTGGCTTAGAATGAAATGGTGTATAGTGGCATAGCTTGCAGTTACATAGCGTGCAGTGGTGTAGAGTGCAGTGGTGCGGAATAGAGTGGCATTAAGTTCAGTGGCCTAGAGTGCAGTCTTGCAGAGTAGAGTGGAATAGAGTGCAGTGGCGCGGAGTAGAGTGGATCAGAGTAGAGTGGCACAGAGTATAGTGCTGTGGCATAGAGTACAGTGGCGCAGAGCAGTGTGACACAGAGTAGAATAGAGTGGCATAGCGTGCAGTGGTGTAGATTGCATTAGTTTTGAGTGAAGTGGTGTTGCATGCATTGGTGTAGAGTGCAGTGGTTTAAAATAGAGTGGCATAGAGGGCAGTGGTATAGAGTAGAGTGGTGCAGAGTAGAGTGCAGTGGCATAGAGTGGCACAGAGTGGAGTTGTGTGGCATAGAGTGCAGTGGTATATAGTAGATTGTTTCAGAGTAGATTAAAGTGGCATAGAGTGCAGTGGTGCTGGGTAGAGTGGAGTGGTGCTGGGTACAGTGCAGTAGCATAGAGTAGTGGCATAAAGTGCATTGGCGTAGAGTAGTGCAGAGTAGAATCATGTGGCATAAAGTTGGGTGGAGCATTGTGGAGTAGAGTACAGTGGCAAAGAGTGCCTTGGTTTTGAGTAAAGTGGTGCAGAGTGCATTGACATAGAGTGCAGCGATGTAGAGTAGAGTGGTGGAGATTAGAGTGGTGCAGAGTAGAGTTCAGTGGCATAGAGTGCAATTGCGTAGAATGTTTGCAGAGTAGAGTGAAGTGGCGTAGAGTGAGTGTTTCAGGATACAGTGGTGCAGGGTAGAGTCCAGAGGTGCAGAGTAGAGTGGCATAAAGTGCAGTGGTGTAGAGAAGAGTGACGTAGAGTGCAATGGTACAGGATAGATTAGAGTGGCGTGGAGTGAGGCAGAGAGTAGCGGTGTAGAGTGGCATAGATTTGAGTGGTGCAGAGTAGAGTGCAGTGGCGTAGAGTGGTGTACAGCAGAGTGGTGCAGAGAGCAGTGGCATAGAGTACAGTGGTGCAGAATAAAGTAGAGTGACATAGATTGTAGTGATGTAGAGCACAATGGTGTAGAGTGCAGTTGCGTATAGTGCATTGGTTTTGAGTAAAGTGGTGCAGAGTGCATTGACAGAGTGCAGCGATGTAGAGTAGAGTGGAGGAGATTAGAGTGGTGCAGAGTAGAGTTTAGTGGCATAGAGTGCAATTGTGTAGAGTAGAGTGCTTGCAGAGTAGATTGAAGTGGCATAGATTGAGTGATTCAGGGTAGAGTGGTGCAGGGTAGAGTCCAGAGGTGCAGAGTAGAGTGGCATAGATTGCAGTGGTGTAGAGTGGCTTAGATTGCAATGGTGTGGAATACAGTGGTGCAGAATAGATTAGAGTGGCGTGGAGTGAGGCAGAGTGTAGCTGTGTAGAGTGTAGTAGAGTGGCGTAGATTTGAGTGGTGCAGAGTAGAGTGCAATGGCATAGAGTAGAGTGGTGCAGAGTAGAGTGGTGCAGAGAGCAGTGGTGAAGAATAAAATAGAGTTGCATAGAGTGCAGTATTGTAGAGCACAATGGTGTAGAGTGCAGTGGCACAGAGTACAGTGGAACAAAGTACAGTGGTGCAGAGTAGAACAGAGTGGTGTAGAGTGCAGTGACATAGAGTGCAATGGTGTAGAGTGGCGTAGCTCGCAGGGGCATAGCGTTCAGTGGTGTACAGTACAGTACTTCAGAGCAGAGTGGTGTTGAGTTCATTTGCAGAGAGTGCCATCTTGCAGAGTAGAGTGGTGTAGAGTGCAGTGGCATAGAGTGCAATGGCATAGAGAAGATTGTTTCAGCATAGAATGAAGTGGCGTACAGTGGAGTGATTCAGGTTTAGTGTGGAGTGGTGCATGGTAGAGTGCAGAGGTGTAGAGTAGCGTAGAGTGCAGTAGTGTAGAGTAGAGTGCAGTGGTTTGGAGTTAAGTTGTGCAGAATAGATTAGAGTAACGTGTAGTGATGCAGAGTGTAATGGCGTAGAGTGCAGTAGAGTGGCGTAGAGTTGAGTGGTGCAGAGTAGAGTACAGAGGCATAGAGTAGGGTGATGCAGAGTAGAGTGGGGCAGATAGCATTGGCGTAGAGTACAGTGTTCCAGAGTAGAATATAGTGGCTTAGAGTGCAATCGTGTAGAGTGGCATAGCTTGCAGTGGTGTAGCATGTAGTAGCATAGAGTGCAGTGGCTGAGAGTGTAGTCTTCCAGAGTAGAGTAGCATAGAGTGCAGTATCGCAGAGCAGGGTGGTGTGGTGTGGAGTAGAGTGGTTTTGAGTACAGTGGTGCAGAGTAGAGTGGGACAGAGTAGAGTGACAAAGAGTAGAGTGGTGCAGAGTAGAGTACAGTGGCAAAGAGCAGAGCGGCGCAGAGAAGAACAGAGTGGCATAGAGTGCAGTGGCGTAGAGTGCATTTGTTTGAGTAAAGAGGTGTTGAGTGCATTGGATTAGAGTACAGTGGTTTAGGGTATATTGGCATTGAGGGCAGTGGTATAGAGTAGAGTGGCACAGCATAGAGAGCAGTGGCGTATCGTGGTGCAGAGTGGAGTAGTGCGGCGCATAGAGTGCGGTGGTGTAGAATAGATTGTTTTAGAGTAGAGTGAAGTGGCATAGGGTGGAGTGGTGCAGGGTAGAGTGGAGTAATACAGCAGGGCAGAGTGCAGTAGCATAAAGCAGAGGCATAAAGCGCAGTGGCATAGAGTGGTGCAGAGTAGAGTAGCTTAAAGTGGAGTAGCGCAGAGTGGAGTTGAGTGCAGTGGCATAGAATAGATTGTTTCAGAGTACAGTGAAGTGGCATAGAGTGGAGTGGTGCATGGTTAAGTGGAGAGGCGCAGGATAGAGTGGCATAGAGTAATGGCGTCGAGTGCAGTGGCGTAGAGTGCAGAGTTGCAGAGTAGAGTGTTTTGCGTGAGAGTGGAGTGGTGCAGAGTAGAATGGAGTGAGCAAGACTGGACTGGTGTACAGTGCAGTGGTGAAGAGTGCGGTGGTGCATAGTAGAGTTGGGTAGAGTGCCCTGGCATAGAGTAAAGTGGTGCAGAGTAGAGTAGAGAGGCATAGAGTGAAGTGGTGTAGGGTAGATTGGCATAGAGGGCAGTGGTATAGAGTAGAGTGGAGCAGCATAGAGTGCAGTGGTGTATTGTGGTGCAGAGTGGAGTAGTGTGGCACGTAGAGTGCAGAGGGATAGAGTGCAGTGGTGTAGAGTAGATTTGTTTCAGAGTAGAGTGAAGTGGCATAGGGTGGAGTGGTGCAGGGTAGAGTGGAGTAGTACAGCAGGGCAGAGTGCAGTAGCATAAAGCAGTGGTATAAAGCGCAGTGGCATAGAATGGTGCAGAGTAGAGTAGCTTAAAGTGGAGTGGCGCAGAGTGGAGTTCAGTGCAGTGGCATAGAATAGTTTGTTTCAGAGTACAGTGAAGTGGCATAGAGTGGAGTGGTGCAGGGTAAAGTGGAGTGGTGCAGGATAGAGTGGCATAGAGTAATGGCGTGAAGTTCAGTGGCGTAGAGTGCAGTGTTGCAGAGTAGAGTGTATTTGCGTAGAGTGGAGTGGTGCAGAGGAGAGTGGAGTGGGCTTGACTGGACTGCTGTACAGTGCAGTGGTAAAGAGTGCAGTGGTGCATGGTAGAGTTGGGTAGAGTCCCTTGACATAGAGTAGAATGGTGCAGAGTAGAGTAGAGAGGCATAGAGTGAAGTAGTGTAGAGTATAGCACTGACACCAACAGTGCTAAAGCCAGCCTTGATGGTAGGCCGTTGTTGTTTCAGTGGAACATGTTCACCTATTTCATTGTTGACAACAGCCGCATCCACCAAATAGTATAAAAACTATGATTTGACATAGGTAGGATGCTTAATGCTTTGGTGTAAATAATGTAGTTATTGTTTCCGGGCTCCGGTTTGTAGTTTTTTGGAAAGCAGCACTCTGTGTTGTCTAGGTTTTTATGGCACAGCGCTACTGCACATGTTGCACATACTGAGGCTATTGCTTATTAACTACTTAACTGCTTCGAACGTTCCGCGCCTGTGCGGAACGTTCTATTAAGCGGGCGGGCCGCGTCGGCCAACGGACGTGCGCAGCACTACCGAGGTAGTGCTCGCGACGGCCGTTGGCCGACAGAAGCATCGAAGGGGTTAAGTGTATTTGTGTAGGCTACACCTTTGGTTTGACAATCCGGTATATTATTAAAAGGGTTTGGTACTCTAATGATCTTTCTGTTTACAGTCAGTGAGTCAGACATTCACTAGAGAGTCACATTAAGCAAAAGCCAAAAGTTGTTTGATAGAAGAACCTCAACATGAATATTTTTTGCCAGAGAAAGTGCATTCCCTTCCTCCCTCAAGGCCTATTTTAAGTGTTATGTTACAGCCTCGTAAACTGGAGCACAGGAAGGACATGAGCGGGCTCCCTGGTAAGAGTAATCTGCATTCCTCTTGCTTTCGTATAAATGCTCTCCCTTTGAAGTCACAGAAAGAAAAGTAAACACCAGGCTACCTGGGAAGAAGGAGCCTGACATTTGACCTTTGTGTTTAAATGCACCGTAAATGTGACAAGATAAGAACAAGATTTAAAGGCCTGGTTACAGAAAGTGAGATCTCTGAAGGGTACAGTAAACAAGGATTGGGCAAGGGAAGGGACGTACTCAAGCTGGACAACCTCAAACAAATAGAGCCAGAAAATAGAAAGCAATGAAATGTGAGTTACAAACTACAAAGCCAATGGTAAGCAATGGGCAGAATGCATTCCCAGGGAAGCTTTCAAATTGTCCCTAAGATGTCTTCAGAAAACCAGACAGCACTGGCTCCGACCTAAACAAATACCAATCAAACTTGACATACTCCTGGCACATTCAGTATTGATGACTCGGCCAAGCTTCTACTGGTCTTTGATGACACAATATATGGATATAAGAAACAAACAATAAAATCAAGTACTCTGGCTTAACTGGATCAACGGCTGAGAACAGAGAAACAACTTTATGGAATGGCTTCAGATGCTAAAAGACAAGCTCTGGGCCATGGCCATTGTGTCTGGTGATGTAAGAATATCTTGTAACTCCAATGGCAGGTACCAGATCAATTCAGCCAGTGACTTTGGAGAAGGTGTAAAAAAATCCATGAACCAATAAATTCCATCCTGTCAAAGAAGAGGTTTTCAGTACACGCTTTAGAAGTTCTTTCCATTCTTCAATGTCAATGTCTTAATACACTGCCATTTCAAGAAGGCCCCAAGCCTAAAGGATACCATCCCTAATTAACTGGAGAAGACATTGTGGCGAGGCTTAGCAATCATATTTACAATATTTATAATATCAGTGACTCCTCATCGGGGTAAACAAAGGAATACAGCACTCCAAGCGATGTTTCACTCCGTTTTAATCCAAATTCGGCAAAAGTGAAGCGTCAGACGCGTTTCGGCTTCATAAACCTTTGTCACAACGCAGACATGATCATTGCACAGTGTATTTAAATGGTCCCTCTAGTAACAAACATCAATAAAGGACTTTCCATCAGAACTCCAATTTCGCCGCCATCTTTGAATGTAATTCAGTAGTTATACGGCAGTACATGCGTGCACATTTATTCAGCCCCAGTGGGCAATATTTACAATATATTTACAAACGGAATGTCGACGTACTTTCCACTAAATTTCAACTTTCTTTAATATTCCAGCCTTACTAAAGCCATTGAGTGTATGTTGTATTTGAATAATATCAATGCAGATGGTTGCAGTTTAAGAGAATATCATGCAGAGCTCTAATAGTACTCTCAAAAGCAAGCTTGCACATCTCTGCATTGTAAAATACAACACAAAATTGGAAACTGGACCATTTGATTGCAAAATATGAGCTTGTCCGTTTGCCTATTAGTAGAGTTTTGCAGTGTAATGAAAGGCCTCTGTTAGCGTTTATTTCTAAAACCAGAGTCCAAATGACTAACAATAACTTCAAGGTTGTAGATTAACTGAACAAAGGCAGATTTGCATTTCAGCATGCCTGAATTTTATTTTTTTGATTAGTGTCTGTATTTAATAACTACCAGCTCGGGTTCTCTACAATTCATGCAAACTTTAAGTTTCAGACAGATATAGAAGACAGTCTGGCCAAATTAAACTGCCCTGAAATAAGACATTTCACTAAATGATAGACAGCAGAATTAACACCTAATGTCATTTTACTTCATTCACACAAAAGACATTGCCATCACCTGACCTTTAATCTAGACCTAAAGCATATGAGGTGTGATATGCATAGCAAGTGAGTCTATGTTGGGTCAAGCTGCAAACTACAGGCAAATAGCTTATGTCTTCTGACTACTGATTATTGATGTAAAATTAGTCTTTGTTAGAAATGGGGTCTCTAGTTTGCAGTGGCTTGCAACCTGTCCATGTAGGGACCCTTCCTTTTAGTCAGGATAAGGGAGTTACACGTCTAAAATAACCCCTGCTCACCCGCTTGGTAGCTTGGTACGAGCAGTCAGGCTTATCTCAGAGGCAATGTGTAAAGCAATTGCACATAACACACAGTAAAAATACTACAAATGGACACCACACCAGTTTAGAAAAATAAAGTATCTTTATCTAAACCAAACAAGACTAAAATGACAAAAATCCAAAATACAGAGATCAAAATATGACTTTTAAAAGGTAAAACCAGTTCTGTCCATAGAAAACTATGGCTGCGTCTCTTATGTTGCAAAGTGCCTGGGATGTGCCAAAACTCATAAGCAAAATAGGCGCAGGGAAGGTAATACGTCGGTTCCTTATGAGCAGGAAGGTGATGCATTGGTTCCTTGCTCCAGGGGAGGTGATGCGTTGGTTTCTTACTGCCACGCAGGGGAGGTGATGCGTTGGGTCCTTACTAGAGAGGAGGTGATGCGTTAGTTTCTTACTGTGCGGGGAGGTGATGCATCGGTTTCTTACTGTAGCCCCAGCATTGATGTTGATTTGGTGCACAGGTGCGATGCGTGGAAATCCGGTTGCACTGGAGGTCGAGGCATTAATTTCTTCAGCCGCAGTTCAACGATGCGTCGATACTTTTAGCAGCACAGGAGGGCCTGCGTCGGAGTCGGTGTGGTGATCTCTGACTTCAGAGATCAGTGCACGGGACTCAGTGCGGTGGTTTCTCAGGTCGATGGCAGGCACTGCGTTTATTCTTCAGCCGCACGGGGCCGTGCATCAGAATTTTCTCCTCCGTGGCTGTGCAGCATCAAATAAAACAGCCACAAGAAGAGCGAAGTGTCGATTTTCTTGGTTTCCTCAGTTCTTCACAGCTTTCTGTAGCAGGAACAACCTCCAGGGGCCCTGAACTGGAATAGGTACCCCCATGCAGATCAGAACTTCCAGCAATGGAGTATAAGAAGGCTGTAGGTAAAGTCTTTGTGTCTCTGAGACTTCAGAACAGGAGGCAAGCACACACAAGCACTTGGAGATCCTTCTTAAGCAGATTTCACAGCAAAGTCCTGTCTTTGCCCTCTTCTTCGCAGAAGCAGAAACTGCAGGCCAACGAAGCAAAGCAACACACAGCAGTACTCCTCCTCACAGCTCTTCAGCTCTCCTTCCTTGGCAGAGGTTCCTTTTGATTCCAGAAGTAATCTAAAGTTCTGGGGCTTTAGGTCTAACACTTATACCCCTTTTTCCATTTGAAGTCTTTGTAAGAAAGTTTCTCTTGCTCAGTGAAAACCAGATCTGTCCTCCCTTGTCCAGCCACACTACAGGAGGTGGAGACAGTATTGTGCAGGGCAGCCACAGCCTCTTCAGGGGCTAGTGACAACTCCTCCCACTACTCTACCCAGGATGGCTCATCAGCATATGCAGGGCACACCTCAGCTCCCTTTGTGTGAGTGTCTGGAGTGAGGAGTGCCCTGTCAATCTAGAACCAGATGTTGATTCCACAGGCAGGCAGAGGCACAGGATGCGTAAGCAAAAAAATACCCACTTTCTAAAAGTGACATTTTCAAACCCACAATTTAGAAACCTCCTTTACTAAAAGGCGTGTTATTGAATTCTGAGTTCAGAGAGCCTAAATTCCAAATCTCTAGCTGTTCCCAATTGAAAGTTACACTTATAAGATGTCACAAGGCAACTCCTCTGTTAGCCTATGGGAGAGGTAGTCCCTGCAATAGGGGAAAACGAAATACATAGCATTTCACTATCAGGACATGTAAAGCACACCACTACATGTCCTACCTTTCACATACACTGCACCCTGCCCAGGGGGTACCTAGGGCCTGCCTTAGTGGTGACTTATATATAATAAAGGGGAAGGGATAGGCCTGGCAAGTGGGTGCCCTTGCCAGTTAGACATGGCAATTTAAAACTGCGTGCACAGACACTGCATTGGTAGGTGTGAGACACACTGTGGAAGAGCTACTTGTGTGGGTTGCACAACCATTGCTGCAGGTCCACTAGTAGCATTTGATTTACAGGCCCTGGGCACACCTGTGCACATTACTAGGGGCTTATTAGAAAATCAAATATGCAAATCATAGATATACAAATCAGTAACATAATTTACATGGAGAGCATATGCACGATAGCACTGATCAGCAGTGATAAAGTGCCCAGAGTCCTAAAACCAGCAAAAATGAGGTCAAAAACAGGGAGTCAAAAAGGAAAAAGTCTGGGGGGTAAAACTGCTAAAAATGCCAGGTCTAACAGTCTTGGTATTGCTTCTTGATTTGAAATGATATCTATTATAACTGTAGTTTTAATTCTCATGAATGCCCATAAACATTACTGTGTTCATAACAAAAACATGTATTAATGACCAACGTTTGCAGCCTTTTTTGTGAAATTATCTAACTTAATTTCTGCATGATAGTCGTCGATAGACTCATGCTCTGTCACTTCCTTATGTTTTCTAGATTGTGGAATGAGTTTCTCATTGTCATACGCGAATGACCTCTGGGCAGAAGAGGATTTGCCCTATTACAGTGATGTCGGCCTGCAGCCCCTCGAGGATCCCATTGACGAGAAGCTCTACGTCATGTACCACGGAACTACCGTCGAACAGGCGGAATCCATTATCAAGTCCGGATTCAGACGCTCGGAGAATGGAATGCTGGGACCTGGGGTGTACGTCAGCAGAGCGATTGAGAAAGCAAGAAGATATCCAATTGGCATGGAGGGTCGAAACGTTGTTCTGAAACTTCGAGTGAATGTAGGCAGAGTGAAGAAGATTGATCGGCAGGGGCACCCCCTCCAGAAATCGTGGCACAGTAACTACGACTGCGCTTGGGTGCCCCCCAATTGTGGCATGGTTCCCAGTGAATTAGAGGAGGATTGCATTGCAAACCCAACCAGAATCAAAGTAATTGATGTGGTATTGGCTCCCTTAAATGATATAGTCCGCCTGAAGCAATTAGTGCAAAGTAAAATGAAAAAAAGATAATGAAGAAGGGTAATTGATAGAAAAGAAGTCTGACATCGTTTGAGGCAATATTAAAAGTAATGGGAAGCCTCTTCCTGATTAAAAACATGCTTTTATGATTAGATATACCCAGGGCCATTGGAATTATATGAGTCTGCAGCTATGGTGATTTCCACATAATTTTAGAATTACTGCTCTAGTTCCGTAGTCCCCCTATTGCTGCATAATTTGCACTTTTCAACAAAAAGTTATTTGTAGCTCCAACAGATTAAATATTCTTCTTCTTATTATTATTAAATATAAGTGCCACAGTGGGCGCCATGCTGTGCTCCGATGTGAAACTGGTACTTTGAGCTGAAACCTTTTCCCAGACATTTTCTTTGTGTTAAAAGTTGCAAAATAATACTGCCACAGACGGTGCCGGATTAAGCAGCAGAATGTACCTTTTCTTGCTTCATAACTTCTGCCGCATAATTTGAAATCCCATTGCTACATAATTCCATTTTCCATTGGTATACTGAAATTATGGCTTGATGCGGCCCTTATACTCTCTGTCCCTCATTACCATTACTCCACTGATATGTATGATTATCAACTTCTATTCTAAGCAATATCTTTTTTAAGTTATGTGTAATTTAAGTATGTTCCCCTCCGTTGGAATGACACGTTTTACCAGCAAAAATTTGAAGCAAAATGTATACTTACCCAGAACAATAACAGAAAAAAGAAACACAACCACAAAGGGGGCCGAAGAAGGGAAACACTCCGATTCCATCAAAAATAAGAAAACAGAGAGGAGAATGCTGGCTGGTGCCTTCCTGCATCCTCTTCATAAGCTTTAGACTTGTTTACTCACCACACTGCCATATAGGAACTTTGACTTTGTCTATGCCTGTTTTTATGCTCATAAATGTATATTTCAACACTGCCATATGCAACTATATTCATATCTAGATCATGTTTAAATAATCAATAAAAATATCATGAGTATGAAGATCAACTCTTATGTCTTGTATCATTTACAACTGATATTGGGTTTTCATAATCCTTGGGGAGGCGTTGGAAAGCCTTACCTACTCCAGAAACAATTGAAATGACACTACTAAAACGGAAAGAGAACACATGCAAATTCTAAGGACGTTTAAGGAAAGGGTTTTTTCATGTAGAAAAGTGCTATTAAAGGGGAGGAAAAAAGAAAAGCAGAGGTAAGTGTGTAAAAACACAATTTACCTGCACTTCTCATTTTAATTATCTGCTCTGTGAACAGCCTGGTGAATTAACGCAGAGACTCAAGAGAGTACATGAAATTTTAGGATTAGCCTATATTTGCATGTACTAGGAATGTTTGTGAATTCCCCAGAAAATTAGAAAACTGTGTGAAATGTACACGTACACCTATGTTTTGCAGGTGTCTGAATTTCTGTTATTTTCTGAAATGGATACGTTGCGGGTGCTGCAGGATGCCCTTGGAGTAAGTGGACTTGTATTCTTGTGTTGTGAACCCCCAAGTCAGACTCCATTTTGAAAAAACATTAAGGGGCATATTATCAAGGGCATTATCGTCGCTTTAGCGGCACTTCTTGCCCATAAAGCGGCAATATTTTCATCGCCCTATTAGCAAGGCTGCGCTAATATGCGTTAGCGCCAACTTTCCGGCGTTAGCTGCTGGTTTTTCTCTCGCCTTGCATGCCAGCGATATTTATCGTTAATGACATGCAAGGTAGGCGTTCCTAACCAAATTTACACGGCAAAAGTAGCGAACACCACTTCGCTGTATTACCAAAGTTGTCCCGCGATAAAAGAATTCGCGCTAAGCACCGATGTACGCAGGATTTTAACACCTGATAAAATTCTGACTAAACGTGGTGATATATGGAGGTATGAGCCCAGCTTCTATTCCAGTACGCTTTCAGTGTACTGTGGCCTTGCACAAAAAGTGATTGCATCTGTAGTGTCTGCTATGTGCCTCTAATGCTTTTTCAGAGTAGTGTGTAAATGCACAATAGTGCCTATATCTGGTTCTTTCCGAAGTACATGCCCACCCTTTATTCTGGTACCCTTTCAGCAGAGCAGCAGGCCTTAGCAGTACGTGATGATTTGGCACGCGGCCGCCCGAGTTTGCAGGCAATCCATGGGCATATTCACACGTCACCTGAATTATCATCGCCGCTAACGCACCGATGACACGCCGATGCCAAGGTATCGCATGATTTACTACCTCATGTTGGCGGGAGTCATCGCGTACTTTCACAGACAGCATCGCATGTTCCCAAAGTCTTGATAATACGACGGTAAGAATGCGAAATTGCTCAGTGAAAGTGTGCGATACAAAAAAGCACAATATGTGGCGCAGGCGATAATTATCGCCCTTACTTGATAATATGCCCCTATATGAGGTGGTTTGCCTTTGACGCTCAGTCAGCATGTCACTAGGTTTTTACAGAGCTTGTAAAAGTATCATTTTCATCTAACCACTGTTTTATTATCACATCTGGTGGCACAAGACACAGTAGATATGTAAGTTAAACATGTAGTCCAAATTGATGTATTTGTATCTCGTATTTTGGAAAATCCCAACTTGATTTTGCAATGCAGGCAAAATGTCACTCATCAAACCACTGGAATTGACAACTGAGGAGGGAGAAGCCTTCACACCAGGTTATCATGAGAGTCCTGTCTGACTATCAGAGCATCTGCTCTTATGCCAAGGGACGATACAGTCATGAGAGGATCTGAGTTTATCTGATAGCGTGTTTTCCTTCTAAAGGCACATTCTCTTCCTGACTGAAGTCTGATAACACACTTGATCCACAGTGAACAAGTATGCAGTGCACAGGGCCCCAAGAAACTCTTGAGGCATGTTAGTTATTCCATTCTCTCTTAGTGTAACGCATAGCAGTAGCATTAGGGGGTATCGTTAGGGTGGTAGGATGCTAGAAAGATTCCAATACATGTTAGAACTGTTCATTTTAATCTCACTGCTAGCAACATGCATATTTGCTGTTTTAATTATATTATGTGTTAAGCAAAGGAGTAAGACTGTTGAAGTAAACACTTTCAAATATACAGTGTGTTCTCAGTGCTATGCTTGAGTGTGCTAGTCTAAGAACAAAATTGGGTTTGAATTACCACTGTATCCCTGAACCCTTTTTAAGACTGTTACTAACCCAGAAAACATAAACATCACCCTCACTGAAATGTTAGTGGGTTGTGTGGGGCTGCAGTTAAATTGGACTTCCTCACTCAATGATGGTACACTGAACCAAATCCTTGCATCTGCGGGTTAGGAACCCAGACCCAGCATATTTGGGTCTAGAACCTGAAGGAAGTGACCCGTTTAGGGTCACCCGGGTCACTCTAGACCTCCGCTAGCCTTCCATCCAATGAAGAGTCGATGACGCAGTAGAGAATGCAAGCAAACTAGTTTATTCACAAGATACACTGCAGTGGAATCCAATCTGAACAGCCTCTGCTGTTGGCTGATGAGGGACTGCCTTTTTCCAGCATAAAGAGAATAATTATACATTTGAGCATCAGCACAAGACACACCCACCCAGTAACTTTCCACAGAGAGCACAGAAGAACAAAGGGGCACACAGAGATGAGCTAAGAGTCTGAGACCGGGCACACACTATCTCTTTGGCAAGGTCATACAGTCTGTGTTGGCAGCTGGAATAGTGGGAGCACCCTCTATCAAAGGGAAAAGTATGCAAGTTTCAACATTGGAGAAACGAAACTTACCAAGGACCATTTCTTGCAAAATGAGCAAGTAACAGTTTCGATTATACTGTAAAATGGCGTCTTAGACAGACAAAATGGCGGCACATTTGTCAACCTAACAAACATAATGCCTGCATACCCTGGCTGCATAGTCACACAATAGGCAAAATAATGTTTTAGCTATATCAATGCTAACTTACTATTGAGTAAAATACGAATAATATAGCAATTTTCGGTTCAATTTTAACACACCCTCCTTTTAGCATGATATAGCTAAATAACATTCATCTTTATTAATGCCATCAGGTAAGGGTCTTTACAATTCTAAACAAAGGGGAAAAGAAATGCTCAAAAATAGGCAACATTTAGTAACTCATTTGGCTACCAGCAAAGGCTGACCGTCCATACAATATATAAAAAACACAGTTGAAAACTAGACAGGCAGGAAGGCAGTGCATGCACAGACAACATGTCAAAATGATGCCAGCTATGGTAATTAGGAAAATGATAATCCTTCAACCCCAAAACACGAACAAAATCCAAACCCACCCCGATAATATCTACGTACCTGTTCCTGTTCCTCAACAACATCGGACCCAAATACCTCAACAACAGAGTATCCTTCCACGTACCCAAGAGGAACCTCCGCTCATCCGTCTCGCCCTGGCAGAGGTCTCCCGCATCCGCAGAAACAGAACCGGCGGGAGAGCCTTCTCCTACATCGCAGCCAAGACCTGGAACGAGCTCCCTGTAAACATCAGATGCTCCCCGACCCTACACACATTCAGGAAGGACCTCAAGACCTGGCTCTTCGGCTGATCCGGAGCAGCTCCCTCCCCCCCAGCGCCTTGAGACCCTCACGGGTGAGTAGCGCGTTTTACAACCCCTGATTGATTTGGACATTTCAGCTGATAGAAAACGTTTTCAATATTGGACAATCAATGCATGGCTTTATGCAGGGCCTACATCGCAAAAACATTGTTCAGACAGTGAGGGTGTTGCACCGACCAAATGATGAACACACTATTTTCTTCTTCTGAACCAGCCCGCTCTAGACGCGGTGCTGCAAACGGCTGTTCTTCCTCAATAATGGGGCGACCAAAAGGATACATGGTGATTGGGAGAGAAATGCAATACAATGGAATTGGTGACCATGGAACAAAAGGATGGGCAAAACTCTTCTTTCCAGTGTCCTTCAGAGAGCCATCACTAGTAGGCTCCTATTTTTTATTGAGCGTAGGCGCTGTTGAGCACCGGCGGTGGAGCTGCTCGTCCAGCTCGGATCCAAATGCCACATTGCAGGGCAAGGTATTTCGTTCTTTAAAATCACAGTCTATTTGCCCCGTTCGTCGACTATCCAGGCAAGGTACCAATCTTCCTTTCCCTAAACTATCGTTGGTACCACGGGCAGGGTACAAGCATCCTATTCTTCAACAATACAGTCCATCCCTACTAATCTAACTTTCCCTTTGGTGAACTGTTCCTCCTGCGGGGGCGCAAATCATACCTCAACACTCCGGGCACCAAGGTGTCAGGAAAAAAAGGGGGTCGAACTCATGGGGACCAAGGGGCAGAAGCTCAAACACAGGCGAGCCCACTGGCTGGGGCTCAATAGACTGGGACTAAAGCACAGGTGGACCAACAAGCTGGGGCTCCTGGATAGCCCCACTTTAGGCAACCTTTCTTTTGGTGGTCCTGCCTCGTCCAGCACTTCTTTGCTTACAGCTCCGCCTCCATCTTATTGGATGGTCCATAATGATCAGCCAGACTGTACATCACGTCCGGGGCCCTCTGAGGTGACTGCAGGGCATCCCGTACCTATTAGTGAATAAAATGCAAACTTTCAGTTAACTGGCAAGGATAAAACTTTATATACTTTTTTTTCAATCAGAACATCCTATATTATTCGTCTAAAAAACCTCAAAAAGAGAAAATGTGTGGTGCAAAATCACCAGGGGCATCTAGATACCACTCCCAGAATTGTGCGAAATGCGCACCATCCGGGCTGAGCAATGTCTCATTATACCCACAAGAAATACATATGCATTTGGCAACATTCTTCTTTCTCCCCTGGCCTATTAATTCATCATCCCTCGTCCCTTCAAATCCGTACTTTGAACTTAGACATCATGACTTCCGGTACCCACCCAGCAGGGCCTGCTTCAAATATTCTTTTCATTTCATCTTGGTCATTTTCCTTAGCTGTCTGATCTGCAAACACATTATTCCTTTCCACATCATCTGTTACTTTCCAGTGAGCACTACACTTACTTACAATTCACAACCCAATTACTCGGGCTAACTAATAAGGGACTCGTGATGTCTCTGCGACTGTATGTAGTGTTGCGGTAACATGAGCAATATTGGTGGTGCCACCTGGGGATTTAAACAAGAGCTATCAACCTATTGTTCCCCTTGAGGGTCAAATAAGGGAAAATCAGTCTAGTCTACCCGTCCTTTCATCTCCTTTTAACAGAAGGGAGGGGCAGTAGCATGGCTGACTTCAAGGTGACACATCTCTTAAATCATGACAATTATTATTATTTTATTTTCTCGAACAATGCTAATTTATAGCCAGTTAGACGTGCACTGGTGAGGTGCTGTGTCTCTTTTTATACAAGAGAATGTTCACAGCATGGTGTACCATAACTGTAAGATCAGTGGCTAAAACGAGTCCAATCGATTGTCTTATGGAGACGGCCACCGTCATGACCGCTCCCTCAACAGCTCGGGAGGGCTCTTGCGGTAACATCAAAGACAAAAAGCACACAACAAGCCGTCTTGCGTACTTACAAAACAGCACGCAACAATATGTACCAAGCACAAAAAGCCAATGAAAACGCAGTTTGTTAGTTGCCAAAAAGACTGTTTCAGGCATTCAGGGTAAAGGCTCATGCACCCCATGCACCTTATGTAATGTGTTAATTCACCAAGGAGCTAATCTCCTACCCCCCTTCGACAGTAGGTGACCTAAGTAGGTAACCTCCTGTCGACAATACTTACCCCTTTCAAAGGCACACTCCCTGGCCATTTAAAGCTAAAATGCAATAACAATTTGTTAGAAATGGGGGTCTCTAGTTGGCAGAGGTAGGTACCTTTGTCCACATAGGGTCCCTTCCTTTGAGTCAGGGTAAGGGGAATACACGCTTTAGATAACCCCCGCTCGCCCCTTTTGTAGCTTGGCACGAGCAGACAGGCTCGTCCCAAAGGCAATGTGCAAAGCATCGTCACCAACACTCACAGCAACACAGTGAAAACACCAGAAAAGGACACCACACCAAATGCACATCCTCTGTCTCTGCCACAATCAGGCAGAGGCACACAGAAATGTTGAACAAGAAAATAGCTGCTTTCCAAAAGTACTAATCTCAAACACAGACATTAAACCCATCCTCACTAAAAGATGTGTTATCAAATTCTGTGTTTAATTATACCAGACCCCTATTTTTCGTCTTATTCCTATGGGAAGATATGCTTGTAAAATGTTACAAAACATTCCCTATTCCGGCCTATGGGCAAGATAGCCTTTCAATAGTAAAAAACAAAATTGACAATATTGCACTATCAGGACATGTGACTCACACCAGTACACGTCCTACTTGTCACATACACTGCACCCTGCCCAGGATGGTACCCTGTGCCTACCTTAGGGGTGTCCTATGTACAAACTGCACACAGGCACTGCGGTGTCAGGCCTGAGATATCTTTTCCAGGCTACTCATGTGGGTGGCACGATCAGCGCTGCAAGCCCACTAGTAACATTTTATTTACCAGTCCTGGCACACTCAGTGCAATCCACCAGGGATCTACTGGTGAAACAAATATGCCAATCAGAGAGACCCAAGCACAATATCTTTTTACACAGAGAGCACTTGCACTGTGGCACTGATCAGCAGTGGCAAAGTGCCTAAAGCATCTGAGCCAGCAAAAACAAAATCCAGCACAGCATCAAAAACATAGGAGGTAGAGGTGTTAAAAGCAAAACGACAATCATGAACATTACCTGCACCATCTTGTCTGGTGGAATTCTATGTGCACATAAGTTGCAGTCATTTTAATCTATCACAGCCATTTTGTACTCTGTTGGTCACCTTTGTTTCACCCTGCCCTTACTAGCATCCCTCTGACCCTCTGACCGACCTGGTACGTGTGCTGGGGGCTATAAACTCTACTGCCACAACAAACCTCAGCGCCACTTGCTGCCACAAACTCGTTTTTCCTCTCATCTCTGTTTACAGGTAAACCTTTGGACACTCTACCCCTCACTGCACCTAGTTACACAAACAGGTTCCAAACACCAAAAAGACTCTTGCAACATGATTTATTGCAATGCAAACAGCAAGACTTGTTGTTACCAACAATGGGACCTGTTTTTATCAACAGAACGGACTCTTAGATCTGGCCGGTCTCACATGTTTTAGACCCTGAAGCAAGGTCCAGCTGCAAGATAAGATTGTCTGTTTGACCTGGGTGGGAAGAGAATTACTGTTGGGCTTGTGTGACAACCTGCCCGGGGCGGGGTCCCCAAGCTTGTGTAACCATGCTGATGAAACAAATGCATTGTGTCAAACCTGCATAAAAGGAAGAGCCAAAGGAGTTATCAGCAGAACACTTCCCCCAGACATCCCGGTGTCTGGAGTTGACGTGATCTCCTCATGAGAAATAAACCTTTTTCTTGTCTTCCAGTTTCCAGCGCTTGCCTCATTATTTTGATACCGAACCCAAAGTGAATTAGAGGTGGAACCCTGCACCGGGCAGCATTGAGGGTCTTAGAAGACTCGCTGCCTTTCACAAATTGGCGCCCAAACGTGAGGGCCCATCAGCGACGCGTGGGTCCGGTAGAGAGGTCCTAACGACGGAGTGAACGACTAAACGATTGGGGTATACCTGCCTGAGAAGACCCTTGTCTGGCTGCCGATCGACTGAACTTCACCGGTTCCGAACGGACCTCTCTCGAGTGACCTGCGGTCCTGACTGGGACCTTAGAGGAACGCCGCATTGATTGTTGGAGTGAGAGGACAACCAGGCGCTGGAAGGGGAAGACGAAGAACTGTCCATACGGTCCGGGTAAGGTCGTGAAAAACGACTTAAATTGATTGATTGATTGAATAGTTTGATTGAAATACTAGTATTCCTTTTTGATATTGAGTTATTTGCGACATTTCCCTGCTTGCAAACAACGAAGAATAGGAATATTCTCTCTCTTGCAGGCAGCGAAGGACAGGTAGTGCAGACTTTTAGTCTAAATTGATTGATTGAGATATTCATTTTTGACCAATAAATACGTCATGCCTGTTTTCTCTAGATTGTTTGATTGTAATTGTTTTGGACCAGACCGTTCGTTAGAGGTCAGTCAGCGGCACCGCCGGAAGGCACCCCTAACAAGGACATGTACGTAAAGTATGGATTAGCCACCGTAGCTTATAGCAAACTATGGCATAAATACACTAGGAAGGACCGGTTAAATCAGTGGTCACTGACGGGATCTTTCGATCCCGCTAAAATAGAAACGTTGGAATTAGCTCTCCACAAAAAGAAAACTAGACCAGCCATGTTTGACAGTTTTGGTTTATGGCGAAAAGAGGCAGCTCAAAGAAAGAAAAGGGACAAAGCTAGACAAGATAAAGAAACGCGAAAATCAGCTTACCAAGCCTGTAAAAGATTAGAAGAAAAACTAAAAGAAAAGGAAATCGATAAAAAGGAACAGGAATCAAACATATCAGGTCAATGCCCTGTTAGAACGCCTTGACTCTTTACCCCAAGTTACCAGCAAAACAAAGGGTAGATGATGATTTATTGTTAGGTCCCCCAATCATATACATGCCACCCCCTTACGCCCTACTCATCCCGTAGTACAACGCCAGGACCACCAAAGTATAGCCGGAGATGGCACGATCGCCTCAGTCTCCACCGCCTCTGCTCCCACCGAGTCACCCACACCAAATGCCTCATCAAAGGATACAGTAGTAGAGGTAGGATCAAAAGAAAAAGGAGCACCCAGGGTCCCGCGATTAAGTAAAAATGAGCGAGCAGGCATTGATAAAATAGTTAAATCCCTCATAGATAGGAAGGAGACAGAAGAGTATGTAACTGACATATGCAACTCCTATGTTGAAAACCGCAAACGATACTTTATTGTACGTCTCTGTTACCACACTCTTACTGCATATGAAGAGAAGTACCAAGATGGAGGGCCCGAGCGGCTAGTGACTCTCTATAGGAAGGTAGACACCGGAGATGAAGGTGACAACGATGTTACAGAACTCTTTTCATCCACACTGGAGGTATTCCGTCACCTCGTGGAACAAGGACGGATAGATAAGGACAGGACATCTAAGATAGCAGGACCCCCGGTGGAAAAACTAGATAGCATGATGCCGATAAAAGAAGCTGCCCCTTATTGGGTACCTCCTAGAGGACAAGGGACTCATGACGATATGAACCATCAAGACGCTAGAGGAAGGGTGGTCTACAATTGGGTGTATCAACCATGGGACAGACAGGACATTTTGACGTTCCGTAAATCTTTACCGGATTTACGAAAGAACCCCACCGCCTTTTACACCGAGCTAGGTACCGCTCTGGGATCAACAATAATGACACTTGCAGACATAGACTTGTTCTTCGGGTTATGTTTGCCAACAGATGTGTGGAAAGAGATTAGGAAAATAGACCATACCGAACTGCTTGGTCATACCTGGGAACAACTCAACACACTAGATAAACAGCGGAACCCTGGTCAAAAACCGGTTAAAGCAATATTGGACCTCCCTGACAAAATAGTGCAGAAAGTGAAAACGCTGATCCCAGAGAAAAAGATAGACTGGTCCATAGTAACCGCGTGCCGCCAGAAACCACAAGAGGATGTCTCAGAGTATTTCTCCAGATTTGAAACGGTGTTCTCCGATTACAGTGGACAAGACATGTCCACCGCAACCGGACACCACTTATTTGTGCAGAACTATGTCAAAGGACTACTGCCAGATGTATCCCAGAAATGACAAGCCAGCGAAAGTAGTTGGGCAGCATCTAAACCGGCGGCCATTCTCCAAATGGTCCAGTACTATGAGCATCAGAGAAACGAAAATGACAGGGCTACAGAAAGGAAAAAGAAGGACTTGAAGGAAAGGGTAATGGTAGCACAACTCCAGGGGGCGAATACAGGAAGGGAGCAATATAGGGGAGGATACCAGCAGAATACCCCTAGAGTACAGCCACCTAGAAACAATTCATCGACATCATATGTAGGACGCCAAGACCTAGGACAGGATCAATGTGCATTTTGCAAAGAATATGGACACTGGAAAACCCAATGCCCGGCTTTGTTAGGAGCTGGTAGGGGCAGAGGGGCGAGGGAAATAGCAAGTGGACAGAGAGGAAGAGGACGTGGGAGAGGGTACGCGAGTGAAGCAAGCGAGGAAAGGCCAGGAAGAGTGAACACATTTGACCATCCCAAACAGAATCAGTACCAACAGACAGATTATGACAATACGTACAACTTTGCATAGGACAGCCAGGGGCAAGGGAGGGATCCAGTCGAGCTCTATGCTGATCAGCAAGGCCCTTATGTTACCGCTGAGGTCCTGGGCACAAAGTCGCCATTTCTGGTAGACACGGGAGCAACACGTAGTGCACTATCCAAACGACTGATTCCAAGGGCACCCTTGTCAGGCTCACATGTGACCTCAATAGGATTTGACGGTACGCCTCCACCAACCCTTTGTCCCGACCGATCCCTTTTAACCTTGACAACAATAGCGTCGAAACGACATTCCTCCTCTCTTCCAACACCCCAGATGCCATTATGGGTCTCGACCTTTTGAAACACTTCCATGCGACTATCAGATGGTCACCAGACGGAGTGCGTGTCGTCCTGTATGACAACCCCCAGCGCCATAGAGAGAACCCTTCTCAGCACATGTTACCCATCTCCGAGACTGACGCATCCCTACTGGACACTTTGCCATCACACTTATGGGCTAGGGCTGATTCAGACGTAGGACGAATGATGATTGACCCAGTACACGTAACAATACGACAGGACGCAACCCTACCGAAAGTACCGCAGTACAAAATATCGCCAGAGGGTGAGAAGGCACTGACAGAGATCATACACTCTTTGGTAGAGGCAGGGGTGGTAGAGGAAGTAGTGAGCAACGTTAGTAACAGTCCCATACTACCGATTGTAAAGAGACAGGGAGAGGGAGACGGAAAAGCCTACCGCTTCATCATTGACCTGCGGGAGATAAACAAAATCGTAGTGCCACAATACCCAGTAGTTTCCGACATCACGACAATTTTGACCTTAATCCCCTCCACTGCCACCACCTTCACTGTAATTGACCTCAAAAACGCATTCTTTTCCAAACCTATACACAAGGACAGCTGCTATCTATTTGGATTCACCCTAAACTCCCGTTCGTACAGATTTTGCAGAGCACCTCAGGGGTACACTGAGAGCCCAAGCATCTATAGCCAGGTGCTTAAAAGACAGTTGGACGCCATACAATTGCCAGATGGAGTGGCACTAATACAATATGTAGACAACATCCTTCTAGCAGCGGACACCATACCAATAGCCGTCACAGCCACCATCAAACTACTCCATTTTCTTGCTGAGAATGGTCACAAGGTCTCCCGAAAGAAATTGTAGTTCTGTAAATCACAAGTGACCTATTTGGGTCACCTTTTATCCAAAGAAGGAGGAAACTCACGCCTGACAGGATCCAGACAATTCTAGACACTCCTGTCCCCAAAGATCAGAAACAAGTCCGCTCTTTGATAGGTCTCACCTCATTTTGCCGACAGTGGTTACCGAACTTTAGCCTCATTGTCAAACCCCTTCTCTCCCTCCTAGCTAAAGACATCCCCTCACCTCTCCCCTGGACCCCCGAATGCCAGTCAGCCTTTAAAGAACTACGCAATGCCCTTTGTTCAGCGCCTGTCCTAGGAACCCCGGATTACTCCAAACCATTCTTCCTCTACACGCACGAGAGGGAAGGATGTGCATTGTCTGTCCTAACACAATCAATTGGTCACAAACAACGCCCTTGTGCATATTTCTCTGCCACCCTCGATCCAGTAGCCAGAGCGCTGCCAGCATGCCTGCGCGCTGTGGCAGCTGCAGCAGTATCGATACGCCAGAGCGAAGGAATAGTACTCTCCAATCCAGTCACTGTTTTAGTACCCCATGCAGTCGACACACTACTAAACCAGACCAAAACCCAACACTTGACTAGCGCCCGACTGACAGGATATGAGTTGACCCTGCTAGCACCGCACATTACCCTAAAGCGATGCACCACCCTCAATCCAGCCACACTGTTACCCCTACCCGAAAATGATCCTAGCGTGACTCCACTACACGACTGTGTGACACTAACCGATGAACAAACAAAGAGTAGAATAGATCTCAGAGACACCGCCTTTCTAGAACCAGATGGAGAACTATGGGTGGATGGTTCGTGCATCAAACTCCCCGACGGCACCACCTCAGCTGCATACGCTGTCACCACAGCCCGAACCGTTCTGGAAACAGCCCGTATTCCCCAACGTTCAGCCCAGGCTGCAGAACTCATTGCCCTCACACAAGCATGTATCTTAGCGACTGACACGACAGTTAACATATACACCGACAGCCAATATGCCTTCGGGGTGGTTCACCATTTTGGGATCTTATGGAAAGAAAGAGGGTTCCTGACTTCACACGGTACACCCATCCTGCATGGAGATTTAGTCTCCGCCTTGACGCAAGCAGTCCTCCTCCCCAAGAAGTTAGCAGTGATAAAATGCCAAGCACATAGGAAAGTGACTGATCTCATTGGACAGGGAAATGCACTAGCAGACGTTACTGCCCGAGCCACGGCAGGAGACAGAACTATGACACGAATGTATGTGACCAGGTCACAAGCTGAACAATGGACTGACGCTAGGACCACTGTAAGAAACATACAGACTCACACAAGACGAATTAAACATATTAATGTCGGATTACTTGCATAAATTGACAAACGAGCTAACAATTATCCACCAACAGGTGCAGCAAGCCTTGCCTGACGTATCCAGGGGCCCGGGACATGAAATAAAGCCAGGCGACCATGTATTGATTCGCAACTTCCAAAGAACGAAGAATCTGGCGCCTAGGTGGACAGGCCCCTGGCAAGTCCTGATCAACACCCGAACTGCCCTCCGAGTGGAAGGAAAACGAAACTGGCTGCACGCAGAATTTCCCGACCCCACGGTGCCATCCAGGAAAGGGTACAACCTAAGATCGACGAAAGGAGGGAGCTCCAACGACCAGGCCACTAACTAAGTCAAGGTCTCAGATCGGTAGCACAGTCAAACAACGCTACCAGGAAAGCGCCAGACAAAAGTCTGTGGTCCTAACAGTTGTTGAGCTCCTCGAAGATGATGGAAGAAACTGAACACCTGCAAAACCTATGCAAAGACACCAAGACTGCTAACCTGCACAGCACGAAGACAATTGCACTTGTAGCCGCATTTCTCACCTGTCTCCTGCTAATGGTCGCACTCTGGATCATTGAAGAGAATGCACCTGCATACAGAACATTGTCACCCACCATGGAACCAACCACCAAGAAAGAACACTACCTGGTATCACTACCGCCACATCTCCGAGAATGACGCAAAGAATTCTGGAATAATTATTTCGTGCAGATGTTGCACCAGAACAATCTTGCCACCAATGCTACCAACTGTTGGGTGTGTGGGCTGTTACCACATGCCACTGAACATTCCATCCCTTTCATCCCTTCGCCCTTTTCTATTCACGGATCTTGCCTTGCCTGGATGATGCTCCTACAAGAAAGTTACAAAGACAATTCCACTTCCGACGGAACAATCGCCCAGTTCTACAACGAGTTCTGGCGAAACAAAACAGGAAGGACAGCCGCCCCCTTCTGCCCTCACACCTTCAATGCGACATTCCAGATTAATGTCCCCTCCAAAGAACGAGTGGAAATGCAAGTGTTCAATAATCCTAACAGAGCCACATTTTCCTACCTGAAGAAAAGAACTGCTGCAACACTGACTGTGGCCCTATCTGTGGTGAACGTCTCTGGCCTTGTATGCGTTGAAGGCCGTGGGACTAAGAATGTGGGTCACACCACCTGTAGCATTGTAAAGACTTTGAACACTGCCAACCCCCCAGCGCTTGTTGCATCACCCAAAATATACTTTGTTTGTGGAACCAAAGCCTACACCTGGCTCCCAAGAAACTGGGGGGGCACGTGCTACATCGCCTTTGTTTTGCCACCAACCTACACAGCCCCTGCAGAGCATCATCGAGAAAAGCGTTCTAAAGACATTGATCAAGCAGACTCTGCCTCATCACAGTTCCTCGACGCAGCAAAAGGGCTCGTCCCGCTATGGGGTCCGATGGCAAACAGCAGAGCCATCAGACATCTGTCCCAAGCGGTAGAGACCGCCCTGAATGTCACTGCTGGCATCCTCACCAACAACACTGCTGAGCTCCAAGCGACCCGTCTGGTTACCCAGCAAAATCGCATGGTCCTGGACGTGGTACTAGCGGACCGTGGAGGAGCATGCCGCATCATCGGTGCCAGCTGCTGTGTATACATTCCTGATAATTCACCTTCTGTCTATGAAGCAATCGAACATCTCCATAGACTAGCTTCAGAAATTCATCAAGGATCAGAGACTTGGACAATTGGAAGTTGGCTTTGGGGCATCTTGAAGGAGTGGGGTTGGAAAATATCAATGATTCTCTTGGTCCCAGTATTGACAATATGTGGTTGTTGTTTGGGTATACACTGTATACCACCTTTGTGTTCTCTTTGCATAACTACCTTGCACCCTAAGACTATGGACACTCAGCTAACAAAAATGAGAGTAATGTATGATCAAGAGATACAGGACATTATGGAGATCGAAATAGACTGACAAGCTGGCTAGTTATGTTCAAAGGGGCCACTGTTAAAAGCAAAACGACAATCATGAACATTACCTGCGCCATCTTGTCTGGTGGAATTCTATGTGCACATAAGTTGCAGTCATTTTAATCTATCACAGCCATTTTGTACTCTGTTGGTCACCTTTGTTTCACCCTGCCCTTACTAGCATCCCTCTGACCCTCTGACCGACCTGGTACGTGTGCTGGGGGCTATAAACTCTATTGCCACAACAAACCTCAGCGCCACTTGCTGCCACAAACTCGTTTTTCCTCTCATCTCTGTTTACAGGTAAACCTTTGGACACTCTACCCCTCACTGCACCTAGTTACACAAACAGGTTCCAAACACCAAAAAGACTCTTGCAACATGATTTATTGCAATGCAAACAGCAAGACTTGTTGTTACCAACAATGGGACCTGTTTTTATCAACAGAACGGACTCTTAGATCTGGCCGGTCTCACATGTTTTAGACCCTGAAGCAAGGTCCAGCTGCAAGATAAGATTGTCTGTTTGACCTGGGTGGAAGAGAATTACTGTTGGGCTTGTGTGACAACCTGCCCGGGGCGGGGTCCCCAAGTTTGTGTAACCATGCTGATGAAACAAATGCATTGTGTCAAACCTGTATAAAAGGAAGACCCAAAGGAGTTATCAGCAGAACACTTCCTTCAGACATCCCGGTGTCTGCAGTTGACGTGATCTCCTCATGAGAAATAAACCTTTTTCTTGTCTTCCAGTTTCCAGCGCTTGCCTCATTATTTTGATAGCGAACCCAAAGTGAATTAGAGGTGGAACCCTGCACCGGGCAGCATTGAGGGTCTTAGAAGACTCGCTGCCTTTCACAGAGGCAAAAAGTCAGAATCCGAACAAAGCCCTATTATGGAAATAAATAATACCACAAAAGAATGTATTGTAGATCAGTGTTAGGAAAAATATTGAACAGCAGAAAGAACCATTAGCAGAAGCATAGCAATGACTATACCAGCAAGATATTGGAAAACCACATCTTCATTAACTGCACACTAATCAGTCACAAATTATAAACACAATCAAAATAATGAGGCCATTACTATTAAGCAATAGTCTCTTCACCAACACCTTTCTCAACCAAATCCTGTATCATACACAATAAGGCTCGCTGCCCCAGCCATTGTATCCGACAATAAGGGATACAAGACAAGGTAGCATTGTCTATAGCTGAGATAAAAACCTGGGATATCTGTAACAATCCCACCTCTGCATCGCCTGTTGCCCATAAAGTGAATGACGCATCTGCAAAAACTCAAGGGGGGTGTCAAGATCTGCATGGCAACCCATGATCCAAAGAGGGTTAATTTGAAGATGAAAACTAGTTTGAGAAATGGCAGGAAATGTCATCATAAAAAGAACAAATTGTTAGTGACAGAACTCTTCTTAAAACGATGCATCATAACTTTGCAGGAATCAAGTATGGCTGTAGCTGACACCACCAGAGAATTGAGTCAGCGGTCTAGTCTTTCAAGGCTTGTGACGAGCCAGGTGCTTAATGCTCGAGTTCTAGAAAAGAACCGTGCACTTCAACCGTCTGCGTGACGAAGACAGTTGTCTTCTTCTACACGCATTCTGTTTTCACACAGAAATTTAGTTTTGTTTCCCAGCAATAGTTTTTGTACACGGCGTGGTAGACGCCTTAGCGTTCAGTAAGGAAGCTTCCGTTTTTTGTAGGAAAATTAAGCACGCATGCGCAACGTGGGACTCGGAGACACTAATCTCCTCAGAAGCGGCGAAAACAGTAGTTTCAAGGATCTTTCTTCGTGTCCAGCAACCAAATGAACTGCGCGTTTAAGACTGTGAAATAGTTCCGGTTGTGGCGGTGGTAAGAGGTGTCACTTGACACCAGTTAACTACCCGATGTTATTTTTTCTTAAGGTATATTCCCGCAAGGTTTTGTAATCAGTTAATTCAGCGTTAATCTTCAACGTGATGAAGATTGGAGTAGACAATTAACTTATGGGATTCCCAGGATGTAAATAGGATTTAATTGCTGGATACCATTATTCAACAAGCTGTTAATTGCATTTAGGGTGAATATCTTGAAGAGTAATTAAAATAATAATCAGAATTCTCACGTTAATTCAGAAATTGGTTCATAGTTGTGTCTCCCATTACAGGTGCAGAAGCTCCACACCTCAAAACAACAACTTTAGAGAGAAGCAATAGCCTTGGGGTTAATTGGTAATCAAAGTGTGTTCTTTAAAAAATATTAGTTATTAAATAGTATAGTACTGTATGTTTACAAGGCTTTGTCATTCACTGCAGGTACAGCGCACTAGACTGTCCAAACTCAGCTGGTCCAACAGAGTGATCAACAAAACCATCAACGCCAGGCTGTCTCTCTTTGTCTTCCACTTCCCCTTTCCCCCCTGCCTGTACGTCGCCCAGAGGATTACTATTTTCAGGTGTCGGGCTGGCGGTGAGGCGTTGGGATCATCTTCGGCTCCTGTGGTACAGGTCTTGGCTCGTGACAGATTGAAGTGCCAATACTTCTCCACCTGAGTCGAAATGGCGGAAGGTTTTGATTTTAAGGCTTTAGCAGGCATACTAGATGGGTTACAAAATCAGTTGACACAGTCAGCAGAAGAGAATAGGAGCTTAAGAGAAGAAGTTAAGAGGTCTCAACAAGAAACCCAACAAATTAGATTAAGAATGGAAGAGCTAATTTCAGGAACTCCCACTTTGCCCCGATTGGGATCAGATAGAAGGTCAGCCCCAGAGGTAGCAACTCAAGTTATACATTCTGTAGCACCCATAGTTCCACTAGCCACACCCGAAATATTTAGTGGTGACCCGCATAAAGCTCAAATCTTTCTCACTCAATGCTCACTACACTTTCTATGTAGATCAGCAGTGTTCACAGAGGATCAAACCAAGGTCACGTTCATGCTGTCCTACATGAGTGGTGATGCCGCTGCCTGGTCGATGCCTATGATATCACGTAATGACCCAGCCTTATTTGATTTTGAACTTTTCAAAAAGGAGTTTTTGAGAATTTTCGACAGAAGAACTGCAAACCAAGCCACCGACAATGAGTTGTTGGACTTGAAACAAGGAAATCATGATCTTGTGGCTTACATCGCACAGTTTAACAAATTAATTGTTGAAACTGATTGGCTAGAGAGCAAACGATCAGCGATTTTCTATTGTGGGCTTAAGGATGAGCTAAAAGACGCGTTAGTCCAAATACCAAAAAGACCACAAGAAATCTCCGAGTTAATAGATTTGGTGCTTCAAATTGAACATCGTCTTTTTGAAAGGAAATCCGAAAGAAAGAAGGATTACTGTGCTTTTGTTCCTCGATTTGATCGAGCCAAATCCGAAAATAATAAGTCAGAGGTTGCTACAGGAGAAGAACCAATGCAAATTGGCTCTGTTAGAGGTCCTCTTACTAAGGATGAGAAAGAAATGAGACGATCAAAAAATGTATGTATGTACTGCGGTGCTTCAGGACACTTTGTAAAGGATTGCCCTAAAAAACCCAAAACTAACCAGGGGTTAAAAGACAGATATCATCAGTAGAGGGAGTTGCCCTGGTGGGAAAGGTTGGAGAGTCAACTCAGGAATCTCAACGATTAGCAAACACCTTACAATTGGCATCACCGCATTTGACTGTGTCTTTCACAGTAAAATTTGGATCTTTTGAAGTCAAGGGCGTGTCTGTGATGATTGACTCGGGCGCCACCGGCAACTTTTGTGATTTGAAATATGCCAAGGAGATCGGAATCCATGCTATTAAGAAAAAACATTTTGAGGTGGTGAAGGCAGTGGATGGCTCCAATCTCACTTCTGGTCCAATTACAGAAGAAACGGAAACCTTAGAGTTGATTGGATTGCAAGGCCATCGCGAATTCATTAGATTCAATTTGATCGATGCCCCGCAGTTCCAATTAATCTTGGGATTGCCTTGGTTGTCGGAGCACAAACCCAAAAATAGACTGGGAGAGGAGAACAGTTAAAATGACTTCTGAACATTGCAAGATCGAACTGTTTTTCTCTCGAAAGAGAGAAATTTGTGGAATCACCTGCTACTGGATTGGCTCAACTTACTAATCAATTATGTGTTGTTGATTTGAAGGAGGTTTCAATAGAATATCAAGATTTGGCCAGTGTTTTTGACAAAAGAAATGCAGAGAGGCTTCCACCGCATCGGGAGTACGATTGCAAGATAGAATTGGAGCCAGGGGCCACTCTGCCGTGCAGTCGCATATACGCTCTCACGGAAGCAGAAAATGTGTATCTAAAAGAATATTTAGAGGAATATCAGAGAATTGGATTTATTAGGCCCTCACAGTCTCCTGTTTTGTCACCACTATTCTTTAGACCCAGGAAGGATGGAACTCTGCGCACTTGTATCGATTACAGAGCACTAAATTTGGTGACCATCAAGAATCGGTATCCCCTACCTTTGATTTCACAACTCTTGGATCAAGTTAAAGGGGCAAAGGTATACACCAAACTCAACCTTAGAGGGGCCTATCACTTGGTGAGAGTGGCCGAAGGCGATGAATGGAAGACGGCCTTTCGTACAAAATATGGCCTCTATGAGTACCAGGTAATGCCCTATGGATTGAGCAATGCACCAGCCGCTTTCCAACACCTAGTCAATGATGTCCTTCGAGAATTCCTGGATAGAGTGGCGGTTGTCTACATCGATGACATATTAATTTTTTTTGATTGCATGGAAGACAATGTAAAACATGTACGAGCCATCCTGAAAAAGCTATTGGAGAACCAACTTTTTGTGAAATCCGAGAAGTATTCATTTCATGCGGCTCAAGTGAAATTCCTTGGATTTGTGTTATCAGCGGACAGAGTGGCTATGGATCCCAATAAGGTACATGTCATCCAGGATTGGGCTCCTCCAAAAAACGTGAAGGAAATCCAAAGTTTCCTAGGCTTTGCCAATTTTTATCGGAGGTTTATTCCCAACTTTTCCGCAAAGGCTTCCCCCATCACACAGCTCTTAAAGAAGGGGAAGAAATTTGATTGGTTAGAGGACGCTGAAACCGCATTTCAATTTCTTAAGAAGGCTTTCATCACTGCACCGATCCTGGCACATCCGGACCCAGAACAAGCCTTTTTCGTGGAGACAGATGCATCAGACTTTGCCACTGGAGGAATTTTGTCTCAAAGAAACAAACAAACCGGACAACTTCATCCAGTCGCTTATCGATCCAGGAAGCTGTCAGAACCAGAGATCAACTACTCGATAGCGGATAAGGAGTTATTGGCAGTAAAAGAAGCATTTCAAGATTGGCGCCACTATCCTTTAGGAGCCAAACTCTGCGTAACTGTGTTTACCGATCATCGTAATTTACAGTTTTTGAAGTCAGCAAAAACCCTAACTCCCCGTCAATTGAGGTGGTTGTTATACTTCTCTGAGTTTGATTTTGTAATCACGTACAAACCAGGAGTAAAGAACGGGAAGGCTGATGCGTTATCCAGATTGAACATTTCAGAGGATGTGAAGGTTCCTCCCGACGAACCCATCATTCCTTTGAATAAAATCATTGGAGTGATTCATTTAAAAGACTTTACCTAAGAGATCCATGAAAATTGTTCGGTTCAGGAGTTAGAATATTGGGCCAGAGACGATGAAAGGAAGAACATCACAGAGGGTCTTCCATATTATGACGAGGCCTTGTATTTACCAACAAAGAAATTACAAGAAAAGGCTTTACATAATTGTCATGACGAACCTCTGACGGGTCATAAGGGCGTAAAAAAGACCTTAAATCTGATTAAAAGATACTTTTGGTGGCCTGACATGGCGGCTCAAGTGGCACAGTATGTATCGACTGGTGAGTTATGCTTAAAGGGAAAACCAAGTCGACAAGCCCCACAAGGGTTATTACAACCTCTACCCAATGCACCCTACCCATGGCACACAGTGACCCTAGATCTGATCGTGGATCTTCCACCTAGTAAAGGTTACACGACTATTTTAGTTCTAGTAGACACATTTTCCAAAATGAGTCATTTCGTTCCAATGAAGTCAGTTCCTACAGCCCTTCAGTTGATTCAGTTGTTCAATCAACATGTTATTCGGGCTCATGGGGTCCCACAGATTATTATCTCCGATAGAGGAACTCAATTTGTGTCTAAAACTTGGAAAAAATTCATGCAAGGGTTGGGAGTTGACACGCGGTATTCTACCAGTTTCCACCCTGAAACCGATGGTCAGACAGAAAGAGTCAATCAAGAGCTGGAGCAGTATTTGAGACTCTACTTGTTGGAACAGGAGGGAAATTGGTCGGATTTGCTTTGGACAGCTGAGTTTGCGTACAATAATGCTGAACACACTTCCACTGGGTACACTCCGTTTTATTTAAATTCCGGGAGACAGCCTAGTCTGATGACAGGGAGAAAAGACGAAACAGTGCCAGCGGTTAAGGACATACTATTGTAATTAGAACACTCACATAAGAAGGCTCAGGAAAATTTGCAGAAGGCTAAGACATCATACAAGAAACACGCAGACAAGAGAAGAAGGGTGGGTCCTGATTATCAGATAGGAGATCAGGTTTGGCTATCTACTAGGCATCTGAGATTAAAAGGAAAAAGGAAGTTTCAACCCAGATTCATTGGTCCATTTAGAGTAAACAAAAAGATCAATCCAGTAGTGGTCAAATTACAGCTTCCAAAACAGCTAAAAATTCATCCGGCCTTTCATGTCTCACTTTTAAAAAAGAATCCTCCTAATGTAAGATTCAATAAGACTCCAATGCCACTACGTGTAGAGTCAGAAGAGGAATTTGAAGTCAGCAAAATATTAGATTAAAAAAGGTCCAGAGGGAAATTGTACTATCTGGTGGAATGGAAGGGTTATGGTCCAGAAGAACGATCTTGGGAACCGTCTCCAAATGTCCATGCCCCTAGGTTAATTAAAAGTTTCCACAAAAATTATCCATTTAAACCAAAAGAGGAAGGGGCCCCTTTGGAGGGAGGTACTGTCAAGATTTGCATGGCAACCCATGATCCAAAGAGGGTTAAATTGAAGATGAAAACTAGTTTGAGAAATGTCAGGAAATGTCATCATAAAAAGAACAAATTGTTAGTGACAAAACTTTTCTTAAAACGATGCATCATAACTTTGCAGGAATCAAGTATGGCTGTAGCTGACACCACCAGAGAATTGAGTCAGCGGTCTAGTCTTTCAAGGCTCGCGACGAACCAGGTGCTTAATGCTCGAGTTCTAGAAAAGAACCGTGCACTTCAACCGTCTGCGTGACGAAGACAGTTGTCTTCTTCTACACGCATTCTGTTTTCTCACAGAAATTCAGTTTTGTTTCCCAGCAATAGTTTTTGTACATGGCGCGGTAGACGCCTTAGCGGTCAGTAAGGAAGCTTCCGTTTTTTGTAGGAAAATTAAGCATGCATGCGCAACGTGGGACTCGGAGACACTAATCTCCTCAGAAGCGGCGAAAACAGTAGTTTCAAGGATCTTTCTTCGTGTCCAGAAACCAAATGAACTGCGCGTTTAAGACTGTGAAATAGTTCCGGTTGTGGCGGTGGTAAGAGGTGTCACTTGACACCAGTTAACTACCAAACGTTATTTTTTCTTAAGGTATATTCCCGCAAGGTTTTGTAATCAGTTAATTCAGCGTTAATCTTCAACGTGATGAAGATTGGAGTAGACAATTAACTTATGGGATTCCCAGGATGTAAATAGGATTTAATTGCTGGATACCATTATTCAACAAGCTGTTAATTGCATTTAGGGTGAATATCTTGAAGAGTAATTAAAACAATAATCAGAATTCTCACGTTAATTCAGAAATTGGTTCATAGTTGTGTCTCCCATTACAGATGCAGACGCTCCACACCTCAAAACAACAACATTAGAGAGAAGCAATAGCCTTGGGGTTAATTGGTAATCAAAGTGTGTTCTTTAAAAATATTAGTTATTAAATAGTATAGTACTGTATGTTTACAAGGCTTTGTCATTCACTGCAGGTACAGCGAATTAGACTGTCCAAACTCAGCTGGTCCAACAGAGTGATCAACAAAACCACCAACGCCAGGCTGTCTCTCTTTGTCTTCCACTTCCCCTTTCCCCCCTGCCTGTACGTCGCCCAGAGGATTACTATTTTCGGGTGTCGGGCTGGTGGTGGGGCGTTGGGATCATCTTCGGCTCCTGTGGTACAGGTCTTGGCTCGTGACAGGGGGGGGCAAACACTATGTACTGCTTACATTAAGACCCAGCATCAGACATTTCACCTTCCAAAAGGCAATAATAGTAAAATACCAAATCCATCACAATCTCACCACAATTAGACATGGACACAAACAGAAAACCCACTATAAAAAGGACTAATAATCAGAGCAAGAGGGCGCAAAACATGCTACAACTAATACATCTGAAACACCCACCAAAACACTCATAACACTGTGCTATGTTAAATACGTAACAGAAAGAGGCAATGTAGACCAAATACTTCCAAATGCCTACAACCAAGTCGCTATTGCAAACAACACAAAAAAAACGAATCTGCAAACAAACAATCAAATCCCATGTTAGGAGGCAACTCCTGCCCACTATAATCTAAGAACACCTTCAAGTCAAGTAAAAAAACATCAGCCACACTCTCATATGCGAGGCAGGGGTGCTAACAGTTATAATGGCCACAAATGGCGGGAACAAAGGAAAGCAAGATGTGCCATACCCTACACAGCCTGGGCAACATGGCAGAAGCAGAAACAGCAGAAAGAGAAACAACAGCTCAACCATGCTCTAACGAAGCATATTGTACACAAAGTCCCCCATAAAGGAAGAGAAACCTATTTTCTATGGAAAATGAGACAGTCAGGACTCTGAAAGTGCTCGTGAAATATAATGTATGTGTTCAACATATAGCTAGATCAATTTTTTAATAATTGCAAAATGTCCCATAACGGGAAATAAATGCACAGGACAAGTCAAAACTTTACAAAGCATATTAGCCAAAACATAAAACTTAGACTGCTGGCATCTAATTCTGGCCTCATTCCACACTTCGTTCGTATCACAGCAGTCTCTCTGTGCTTGTGCTCAGAAGCTGCTCAATCCCCCACCCTCCTTTTTTTTTCTTTTTAGAACTCAAGAAGTGGAAAAAAACTGTGCCTTCCTACATGCCTCCCTTTCATGAAGAGACCAAACAGAAAACAGCTACAGACATTCCGTTCTTATCTCAAGGCTAAACAGCAAACCTTCTAACGCTACTAAATCACGAGAGTGTATTTCATCTCTCCTACTGCACTTTTAAAATGCGTGCCTGTTCAGCACAAATATACACTTCCTTGAATGTTCACAACACATTTTTCAAATTAAATGCACATTATAGTGCAAGGGCAAATCCAAATCAAACACACTCACTCAAATCAATCATTAATTAATTACTTGAACATTCCTTATACTACCCATCAGACCAAAAACACCGGCATCTGAGCAGGGCTCATTCATTCCACATTTCAAATGCAACTCCATGTCTGTAGCCCAAAACAGCTTTTGTCATTTAGCAATGTGCAAAGCTAAATGTGAGATCTGGCCGCCATCAGCGCACCCCTGCTTTTCTCTTTTTCTCTTTTATTATTATTACATCATGCTCTCTAACTTTCTTACTTCACATTCTCTCCCCACTACACATTGACCATTCATCCTATGCAAAAAAAAAACATATATACATATTATTACTACATTCCCTTTTTATTATTTATTTTACTTTGTTCAAAAAGAGGCGCCGGCTGATCTTATTCTTCCAATTGGGCATTTACAAAGCAACAACAACAACAAGAGAACAAATTAATCTCATTACAGGCATTTTCAAGAAAGGGCCCACATTCATTATTTTGCCTGGCAAAGGAACTGTAAGTACTTTACCTTTTTTTTTTTTTAAAAAGACAGTCCTCAGACCATACCAAAAAACAAACTGATGGTGCACCATGTTCACAAAAAAACCCAAAAAACAATTTAAGCGCTTATTCCAAAGACGATCCTCAGACCGTGTCAAACAAAGGAAACCACAAGTCGGTCCTCAGACTGCACCAAGACAAGACAGTCACTAGCCCCAGGCCTTTTCGAGAATGCCAAATTACCAGATGGCCTGGCAGAACGTTTAAAAACACCCCGTATCACAAGGGTCCGCAGACCCACCAAGTTAACCAAGACGGCGCCGCACTTACCAGAGATCACAATGAACTCACCTGGTGCACACAGGTCAAACAAGATTATTCTCCACTGCCGACTCTTCAGACCAAAACAGTCAGATCCAAGGGTTTCGTCTTCTCAGGAACCCAGCCAACTGAAGGAAGTGACCCGTTTAGGGTCACCCGGGTCACTCTAGACCTCCGCTAACCTTCCATCCAATGAAGAGTCAATGACGTAGTAGAGAATGCATACAAACTAGTTTATTCACAAGATACACTGCAGTGGAGTCCAATCTGAACAGCCTCTGCTGATGGCTGACGAGGGACTGCATTTTTCCAGCATAAAGAGAATAATTATACATTTGAGCATCAGCACAAGACACACCCACCCAGTAACGTTCCACAGAGTGCACTGAAGAACAAAGGGGCACACAGAGATGAGCTAAGAGTCTGAGACCGGGCACACACTATCTCTTTGGCAAGGTCATACAGTCTGTGCTGGCAGCTGGAATAGTGGGAGCACCCTCTATCAAAGGGAAAAGTATGCAAGTTTCAACATTGGAGAAACGAAACTTACCAAGGACCATTTCTTGCAAAATGAGCAAGTAACAGTTTCGATTATACTGTAAAATGGCGTCTTAGACAGACAAAATGGCGGCACAGATGTCAACCTAACAAACATAATGTCTGCATCCCCTGGCTGCATATTCACACAATAGGCAAAATAATATTTTAGCTATATCAATGCTAACTTACTATTGAGTAAAATACGAATAATATAGTAATTTTCGGTGCAATTCTAACAAACCCAAGATTCACAACACTTGCGCATGACTGACTAGGATATTGAGGAGCATTGATTGTGCACATGGGGCCTATTGTTCTGAAGATACGAAGTAATGAGAATAGTGCCCCTGGGGATGATGGGAATAGGTGGAATTGTGAGTAACAAAATAAATATTGGATGGTGTTCTTCGATTTGAGGAGAGATAGGATTTCATGAAATGATGGAGAAGTAGAATGTTGAAGGCAACAAAATATGAGACATTAGAGTTAACTTTGAGGACAGCAAACACAACCCTAGGCCAAGATGTATATGTAAAGAGAAAATGGCAGACAATAATTGATGACTGAAAGGATAGCAATACTATGCCAAGGAGAGGATGTTCCCTACCCTGAGAAATGCCATCAGTGCCCCATGTACTATGTTTACCTGCCCTTCTATTGTAGGTATCTGTGCATTAGTTTTAGAGCCCATATCCTACAAAGAATTGCCTTTATATTTCCATTATTCTAGAGTCATGTTAGAATTCAGGTCCTGAGCTACAAACACAGGCATAACTTGTGCCTCTCAAGAGTTATTTCTATGTCTGATCTTAAGCTATGTCTAAGGAGGTATTAATCATCCCTTTCCAAACAGATATGACTAAAACAGTTTTTTCTTCCTCCATCCCCTTTCCCTCTGATAATACTGGCATAATTGATGCTCCCTACCACTCCTGTAGCAGTTGTGGGTCTGCCCTCCACTTGTAACTTAACTATGCTGAAAGGTGGAGAAATGCCCTTAAAACGTTTTGGATATCCCAAAAAGTTATACCTGACACCTCACTTGCAAGGGATTTCTGTATTACTCCCTAAAACATCCCTGGGCTTACTCTCAAGTGACACTTAAGAGACAGCTTAAGTTTTACATTAATTATTATGTGCTTGTGTAAGTATGGTCTAACTTATACACATGCAAGGGTATCCCAATGAAATGCATTAGTGAGAATATTTCCATTGTAATTAAGGGTCTTTAACATGACTGTGCTAAATTCTTTATACTGCATACGATAAACCCTGCTTGCCCATTTCACTCTCCCCGAAACACTTCCTTGCATCTTCTTCACTTCACCACCCTCAAACATACACTGCACTCACTCACATGTAAGCCTTTTTTTTTTTTTTTTACTTTCGGCTTGTCAATATTTTGACAACTGTGTACCCTTTCACATACATTTACATAGAATTTTAATTGCAACTGGAATATGTGACCATTACTCTATGTGCTCTGCAGAGGCCTACCCACTGACAGATACTATGAGAAACTCGCACTGCATTTAGCCTCAGCACCAGAACTCTCAATTGTGGATTTTTATAAACACCTGCCACAACTAGGTTCAAAGTATACACTATAAAAGAGTAATAAGATGCACAAAAACACAGAAACACAACATGATGGAAACAGCTAACACTCTTAAGAAATGCAAGATTAAGTATAATACAAGTAAATTGAAATAGGCACTAAATCTCTGACATGCTGCATTTTAATGTTTTTAACATTAATTATTCGGTAATCAATCAGTATGTTTGACATTAAGGTGAAGGGCATGAATATAGAGCCTGACAGGGACCTGTTAACATGAATGTTTTAAATGCTATTTGACCGAGTCAGATCCCCAGAATTACGCAACCACAAACATCAAGCATGCTACAGCATCTAACTGTCTTTAAAAATCAAAACATGTACAGAGTGGGTTTAAAACATTCTAGAATCATTGCGGCAATCAAAATGAATAAGGACCTTAATAAGCACTGAAGTATGCATGCTATATTCTAGGCATGCAGACTCATAGCATTTAAAGGTTTTTGAAATGTTTCTGGTGTTCAACA
The DNA here is from genome assembly GCA_963921515.1 of Calotriton arnoldi. NCBI lineage: Eukaryota > Metazoa > Chordata > Amphibia > Caudata > Salamandridae > Calotriton > Calotriton arnoldi. Next base: position 1,400,100 of record CAWUFW010004550.1, read on the forward strand.
AGCCAAGACACTAAATGCACAAATGTCTCCTGTTGAGCTTCACTCCTTCAAAAGCTCAGGATACTTGGATCAACTTTGGCAGGGAGCAAAAGCCCCGCACAACTTTTGGACCAAGTTTGCCTGTGAAGAAATACAGCAGCTCCACTTCTAAAGGGGCTAGCAACCTATAACCACGGCTTGGGGAGTCACAGCGGGGGAGGTCAGCATGACCAGGCGTCTCAGCACAGTATACCTAATACACATTTAGCATTAACATTTACCATCACAGAGGACAAGGTGCAAAATCTCAGTTATTGCGCTTGCATCCAATCCCACTCCAGGACGAATAGGAAAGGGTGAGATCTATGCCTGTGAATGATGCCTGGTCTCATGCAGGGATGCAGCCTGCATTGCCCAAAACCGTGATGCCAGAAGTGTCACTGGCCTAGAGTGGATATCACCAAAGAATCCGATGGCACAGAAGAGCTTTAGAAAGGCAAGCACAGCATCATGCATCATATTGCAGAAAGTTGACTTACTGTCTTGCTTACGGCTCCTTGTTCACAATGGGCCAGGCAGCCAGACTTAAATGCATCAATTTATTTAGAAATACAATCTGAGATCATATCAATAAAACAAATTGATGAATTTAATAATTTTTGCAGAAAAGATGTACGAATTTCAGAGGGTTGCAGAAATGGCCTCTGCTCAAAAGCAGTACTAAGCACTGAAGGTAAACAATGTTCTAGTGAACTCTGTTCACCTTCTGCAGATCCCAATAGAAGATTTCACTTTAAGTTACGAATACATGAATTCAGAAGAGGAATGTTCACTCTTGATAATACAAGGTTAAATTAAACAAATTAAAAATAAATGTAAATTCTTTTTGTCACCGGGTCCACTACAGTGAATGCTTGAAATAAATATGTTTTTGAACATAACCAACACCTCTGTGTTACGCATTTGTGATTATTTCTTACAGGCGATGATAAATCCAAACTTATTAGCAATGAAAAGGATTAAATTAAGCAAACAAACATATTTCATATACAATTTATAGCACATACAAATTAGCACTAGTGGGCCTGACCACATTTTTTTAAATCTCTTTTTTATGCATCTGTCTGTGTTTTAGCAATGTGTACACTAGACTTCAGTTATGTCAATTATTATGATGTCATCAGGATTTAGGTATTGTGACATCGCAAGTAATATGATGTCACTTTCTGTGATATCATTGAGTTGTGAGGTCATTTACCCCTGCTCTTTTTGGTGAATCAACATTCATGCACAGGCCTTTTAATGTTAAACAAACTGGTGCCCCAGCAGCGCCTGCATCAAACGATAACATGTAACCCTATTGTCCACTTTTTTTTTAAAGACAATACTCTTAATTTTTATCAATCATTTAGCATGGAGCTTCCATCTAATTTTATTACATCTGCTACTGGTACTAGTACTAGTAAGTACCTATGTTTTTTCTGCCTTTTCATATCCATCTTTAAAAAGCACTATCTCCATATCTCTATTGTAGGAAGGTAGGATCCTTCTGCATGGTTACCCCCACTGTTTGCTTGGTGTTGCTATGTTTTTCTGCCTGGTCTGACTGGGATTCTGCTAATCAGGACCCCAGTCTTTCTGTGCTTTTTCCCTGATTTGGACATGGTGAGCACTTAGGCACCCCCCAGATTGGCTACTGATGTACCCTTGTAAGTCCCTAGTATATGGTACTGAGGTACACAGGGCAAAGGTACACCAGGGGTCCCCCATGCACTGACACATGTATTATGCCACCCATGGGAGACCACTCAAATGGTGACTACAGCCCTGCCATTGCAGCCTGTGTAAGCTGGTGCTAGCACGACTTACGACAGATATAGGTTTTCCTATATCTGCGGTCACTGCACTTAAAACCTATAAGTCACCCCTAGGGCAGGCCTTTCAATCCTGAAGACAGGGTGCTCAGGTTCTAAGTGTAAGAGTGCCCCTGCATGAGCAGGACACCCCTACAACCTTCACAGTCCATTCTCCCGGGTTATAAGTGCATCAGCCATTGTGAAATATATAGAGTGGCCATGCGTCATTACGCAATGGCTATCTCTAAACTGGCTGTAACAAACCCTGTCGTGTTTGGTATCAAACATGTTGGAATCATACCCCAACACCGTGAACAGTGTTGAGGTATGATTCCATGTACTATAAAGCTCCTCGGGGATCCTCAGTGCTCCAGGTACCAGTCTTCTAGACCCGAACAGCAAGCCGTAGCTGCTGCCGACCAGAGACACGATTCTGCCCTCCTGCTGCTGAGCCAAGCTCCAGCGGGGAAAGGCAGGACAACAGGTTTCCTGTCACAGGGTGGTGTGACCACCTCCCAGACAGGATTTAGTGTATTGGGACAGGGTGAGGGTGCTTGCCAGTGCCACTAGACTGCTTTGAAGGGCACATTTGGTGCCCTCCTTGCCTACTCCAGTGGAAACCAATTCAGGAAGCTGTTGGCTCCCGCTCTGGTGCGAAACTGGACAAAGGACATGTTATGTTTCATAAAGGTACCCCGATATAGGCTCAGGTAGTAACCAGACCTTTCACCTATATTTCCCCTGCCATTACACTACATAACGGTTCTTGGGAATGAGCTTTTACCTGGTTATGGTACTGATTACAGGACGTGGGGTTTTCTCCGCAAACTAGCATCATTCATTATGCATGAGGATTCTTGGAATCTCAGCAGGACTACCATCTCCTGCATAATAACTATGTATAAGGGTCATTCCTTCCGTCATCCTAAGTCCGACATGACACAGCAAGGTAGATCCCCTGAGGGTACCACTTTGGGAATATAAACACCATATCTTTGCTGAGGCAGAGAGAGGAGAAAAGGGACTTCCATGCTAACACACTGACGCAAGACGCTCAGGTTCCTGCATGCAGACACTCCAGCTCGCAGTGGTCTGACATCCCTCACGGGGTGTCCTTCTCACAACCAAGATGGGGTCCCACAGTCTCTCACTTCAGGTAATGAGGTTGACTTTATCCTAGAGGGATTCTTGGCTCTACACCTGCGTATATTCTAGGTACACTTAGGTACATCTAGTTAGGGTCGCATCGTAGGAGTACGCAATATTACTGTCATGTATTTTGATATACCTACCTGTATTCATTGTTTTAGCACTATGGTAGGAATCTACCATCCTTTTACTTTGTTGGTGCTTATAATCATTTATATCTGTTTCTGTCTTATGGTTGTTTCAGCACACCTATTTTTCACTAGAATGACACTTGTTCAATAAATGCTTATTGAAAACGTCCCCACCGTTTATTTTGTGCATCTCTCTGAGACAAAGTAAGCACGAGTGACTGAGAGAAAAGTACTGCACTGTTTCCACAATCCCTGCTGGGACAGAGTTGTCATGTTCGATAATTGCCAAGAACTATTCTCTCCTTGGTAAGAGGAGTTTACAGTGGCACTGTGAGCTAGCTGGTATATAGGCAGACATACCCGGTGGGGGTGTCTGGAATCAGTCTGGACACCAATCCCACAGTCTATGTTGTCTAAACGCGCAGATCCTATATAGGGTTATAGGAACTACACGACATGGCGCCGCTAACGTTGGTTTGGTACTTATTTAACGGTCAAATCTGAGTAGTTCAGGCGTGCTATTTTCAGAGTCCCCTACTCACATCTTTCCAGAGACGTCTAGAGTGGGAAGGGAACAATCCACCACAGCTGAGTAGGCATATCCTATGTATTGGCTGTAGGTTTATCAAACTTGAAGGACAAATAGTTCCCTGTTGTGCATAAAACCTTATCTCAGTTTCCTTGAAACCTGCACTTTTTTGTCAATAATGGCTGACGAAGACGTCAATGAGCCAGCACAATGTGCTGCAGCAAGGGAGGAAAAACAAGAAGGTGAAATAAACATTTCAGAAAATGTTAGAACTGCTCTTACTTTGAAACAAGTAGACTATGGAGTCACAGCTAGGGATGGGACAGTAACATTCGTGATTGAGGCACACGAATCATATAGAACAGAGGTATTCTACTCATGGGTTAAATTCCCACAAGCAGATGCACGCACAATTACATTTCACTCTTACTCTGAAGATGAAACACCAGATGAATATTGTCCGTATGAGGACATTGAAATTCTGCTTACCTACCAGGAGCACATAAACTGGTTTAAAGGCACCCTCCCACACACAAAAGAAAAAGTGAGACTTGGTCCGCTCGGAAGAGATGGAGCAACTTGGCCAGTCCTAGTGGCTTACACACCGCATCCAGACATTGATACAATGCCAGTAGCAGACTTACGTCCACTTCATAAAGAAATAATAAAACTTTACAGAAACCTGACACAGTTTGTGATGAGAACACTCACACTTCAGCCAGCAAGGGCTACACCAGCAGGACAAATTTAGGGATCTACAACTAAAATAACACCACAAACGCTACACGAAGTTATGGGTAAAATGCCCACCAAACGTGAGCAAATGCCATTCTGGATAGCTCAAAAAAATAACACAGTTAGAGGCAGTATTTCCACACACCAGCCCTCAATAAAATCACAGAATGCTAACAATCTGCTTGCCAATGGTGATAGCTCCACAGATAGAGGATTGTACCTCTTGAGGTACAGTTTTCGATGCCATATATACTAGAACTCATGGTAGCCCTTCAATAGCAGTAATACCAGATGTATTAAGACAAATACAGAATGAGTATGGAGCAGAACCTGCTCTGAACTTAGGGATGAAATTGTTAGGAAATTTTGCCCAGGTATCAACTATTATATTAGCAAACATAAAAGGGGAGGCAGCAGCAGTGGCAATACTACAACGCCTGAGGAATTTCACTCCATTACAGCAGGAGCGGGTATTACCTAAAATTATCGAAGATACCTATGCCGAATTAGCTAGAGAGAGTTTGGGAGCTAGAGCAACAAAACCTCAACTCATGGGTGGTCCTGATAAAGATAACACCAAGCAAGCACCTGATTCTTCCAAGAAGAAATGGGATAACAATAAAAAACAGAAGAATAGAGAGAATAGATCACAATCCAAGGGTGGGTCTCCTCAACAGGAACCCTCCGAAAGGAGGTACAACCTTAGGAATTGTGATAACACTAAAAAACCTGACAGGTATCAGGATACTGATACACATTCCTCTCGTTCCTTTCAGGGTTCATCTAAAAACTCAGAGAGGGAAGGACGATCAGAACACAGACAAGAAGAGCGTACAAAGTCCAGAGACATGCAACACACTTCAGACTATACTTCTAAAAAAGAAGAGAAACGAAAATCAAAACCTCAATTTAAAAAGAAGGTAGCAGGTCTTAAAGTTAGACATGCCCAGAATTCTGAGGACTTAACTTCTGAACGGGCAATTGGCTCTGACGATGCTAGACAGTGCAGCAGAAGTAACAATAGCTTACCAGAACCTGAAGGAGTTTCTGGTGACAGCAGAGTTGAATGAACATATCACGGTGGAGACACCTGATACGAGGGTAAGTGTCCCGCATAAGTTACATGAAATAACACTCCAAATGGAGGGGGACAAACCCAGAAAAATTAAAGGTCTCTTTTGGGAGAACCTAACTCATGGATATGACATCCTTTTGGCTAAAAAAGATTGGCCGCCTGAAATTGTTATGGAGTGCCCAAAGGGAGAAACAGTAATTTTACTTGCCTTTTCCAACTTCGTTCCAGTATACTTAAAACATTCATACGCGCAGGAGTGGGCGGTAGCACTCGCTCCAGCATTATATCGCAACTATGGTGGGTGGGATGCTGAGTCACCTCACCATGAAATCCCAGTAAAAACTACTCCAACTCCACAGAGACAGTACCCAATAAAACAAGAAGCGAAAAAACAGGTCAGGGACCTCTTAGATCAACTTGAATACCAGGGTGTAATTGAAACTTGCACCTTTTCAATGAATAATCCTTTGTTTCCTGTAATGAAACCCGATAATTCATACCATCTAGTTTTAGAGTACAGACATCTGAACACATGCACTAAAACATTTGCAGTACAGAATGCACATAGTGCCGCATTAATGAATAACATTGTGCGGAAAAATTACAAAACAACACTAGATATCTCAAATGGATTTTTCTGCCAAAATATAGCGCCTGAAAGCAGATATTTGACAGCATTCTCAGCGCTCGGTTCTCAGCGTCAATTTTGTCAATTCCCCCAAGGGTATAAGAATAGCCCTGGGTTGTTCTCCGCTAGGGTAACAGACTTACTTCAGAATTTGGATGAAGAGGCATTGTCCTATATAGACGATATTTATCTGACGGATGATGATTTAAAGGATCACGTGACCAGGGTGAGCAACATAATTTTGGGGTTTGCCTCTGAGGGCTACAAATTTAATTTAAATAATCGAAAATAGTCAGTGTCCTATTTTTGGGATATGAACTTTCAAGTGAAGGGAAAAGCCTGGCAGCTAACTCTTTAGAAAAGTGTGCGCTGCTCCAGCCTCCTAAATCATTGAAAAACTTATAATCCATATTGGGATTCTTGAATTTTGGCAGAACTTACATTTTAGATTACGCAGAAAAAGTGAAACCTTTCTACGACCTAATAAGACCTGATTTTTCAGTTAGGCATTAGACAAAGGAGCACACAGATATCCTTTGTTCCTTACAAGCTGACATGATAGCTTCCAAACACCTACACACATGTGTAAACACCACAAATTTGGTGATCCGTGTTATAGCGGGTCAATCCGGGCTTACTTACCTAACCTTCAATGAACACGAAACAGTACCTATAACATATAAATCACACCTGTACACAAACGCTGAAAGGCGTTTTGCTTATACAGAAAAAATTCTGACAGCAGTACAGACTGCTGTAGTGAGAGAAAGAGCGTTGGCTCAGGGGAAACAAATAATTGTCGTGACTCCAGTACTGGCCTTAGAGGCTGTCACAAAGGCAAGTGTTCCAAATGCTAAAGCCTTACATCCAGGATGGAAACAATGGGCTAATTCACTCACTGCAACAGATGCAGATTACAAATTTGACTCTACACTTAAAACGCAAGCATTCCTGCAATACGAACAAGAATATCCTCTCCCAAATGAAATAATGCCTCTAAATCAGTATGAATATATTATTTACACTGACGTATCTGCTTAGCCGACCATAGGAACTAAACAACAATACAGCACCACATGTGCGATTGTAAAGGGTCGTATGCAGGACGGTAAGTTCAATCCTAGCAGTACGAAGACACAGTCTCTAGAAGACTGCATGACACAGCTGGCAGAGTTAAAAGGCCTGTTATTGGCACTAATAAATACGGATCGGGAATTCCCCACACTGATCGTGCGCAATTCATTTTACTGTGTCCAGTCATACAATGAATATCTTCACTACTGGGGTCAGAATGCATTTAAAGACTCAAAAGGTTGCACAATCAAGCATAAAACGCTATGGAAACAGGTAGCTGAGTTGAAAAACGAACTACCGAGGGCTCACGTGATACACATGCCTAGTCATCAATGCAATGGCGTTCATGTTGAAGGGAATGCATTGGCTGATGAAGTCGCAAAAGTGGCAGTACAAACTGCTGCCGTAACTGCAATCACTTGTTCTAGTACGAGAATAGACTGACAGATAATGGTAGCTGTCATTGCTTCACGTAAAGACAGCACAGCCTTGCCGAAAGGTTTTCCACTCAAGTACTCCTACAAGTTAGATGCAAATAACATTCTGTATGCTCAAATTCCAGGAGTGGGGGATAGAGTAATACCAAAAATAGATCGCAGATTAGGCTTAATACTAGCTGCACACAAGGGTCTAAGTTCTGCACACGCAGGGATTACCGTGAAGGTTTCTTTATTGAAACAACGCTATTGGTGGCCAGGATTAACTAAACAGACGGAGAATTTTTGTCTTAAAGTGTGACATCTGTCAGCAGATGAAGGGTTCCACCGTGGCACGTTCAGCACAGACACCATTACTTATATCAGACAGACCACTCGCTTGTGTCTATTTGAACCACTGCGGCCCCCTACAATCAGATGGGGCTTAGAAGTATGTCTTGGTGGCATTGGATTCATGCTCTAGATTCCTCTGTGTTTGGCCTCAGTGCTCGGCTGATGCTCGAACTGTTATAAAAGATTTGCAAGTCTTTATAGGGACATACGCAGTTGGCACATTACATTCTGACTGTGGTCCCGCGTTTAGCTCTAGGGCTTACAAGGAAGCCATGGAAGAACTGAGTGTTGCACTGCGGTACTCCTCTCCATACCATCCCGAGGGAAATTCGGTAGTGGAGAGGAAAAACCGGGACTTAAATCAATCTTTAACAGCAAGGGTATTAGGTTCGGGTGGTAGTTGGGTCAATCACTTATATGGGGTTCAGAGGGCACTCAATAATATGCCAAGAAGTTCCCTAAGAGGTGTCACTCCTTATGAAGTCCTATTTGGGACGAGAATGTGGGTACCTGATCTCGACTATGAAAGCACAGTGGCGGATGAAAAACCATTTGACATCAATAAACGTTTGGCTGTTTTACAGGATCTCAATGATTTCCGAGCATTACAAAGCAACGTGCAAGTAAAACGCACCGCCACTGGAGAAGTCAAATCAGTCACGGCAAGACCTGTCTGGATCCCTAAAGTTGGGGGTCTGGTCAGAGAAAAGATTGTGGAGAAGAAAGAATTTGGGCCATCATACAGAAAGCCTGTACCTGTCCTGGCTGTCGAAGGAACAAGAACAGTACTTCTTCCGCCTCTTGCCGGAAAAAAAGAAAAGAGATTTGTCTCCATCAAACTGATCAAACCACACTATGTGGCCGATACTGAATAGTAGGCCTTGTGGGCTCCTGGGTAGCCGATGCTCTCCTCTCGCTACCATACAGGAAGTTCAGACAGAAAGACTCATAACATTTGAAGAGTCATCAATAAAAAATAATGGACTTTCCAACAATGAAATGGAACTCATTCCTATTGAAACAGAACGTAAAAACACAAATGAAAGACAAATATTGATTCGGCCTAACACCGACATCTACATAAATATGCCTCTACAAGAGACGTATGCCAGTTCAACGAAACCTGCTGAGCTCCTAAAAATAGATCGAACTGTATCTGGCTACTTCATCGATTTTGATACCTTCTCTCTGGATCCCAGTGAACCTGAAACAAGTCCAGCTCAAGCTTCCCGTAAACAACAACTTCATGACTTCTACATTTTTCTGAAAAAGACTTACCTAGTATCACCTTGGCTACAGCTCTGGATAATAACTGGAATATTGTTTTTTCTATTCTGGATTGGCCTAGTGACTGTCTTTTGCTTACTCATGAATAGAAACTATCTCCCAGAACGCTCTGCATTATCAAATGTGAACTTGGTCCTGAAACCTCATACATCTTCTCATCGTGAACAATGAGACCTGTCCTTCGTGAACATTACAGCTGTTCCAATTCCTGATGGTATAGTTTGGGACAGAGTTTCATATGATGTATTTGGTCCCACTGAACTTTTGAAAATACCTCACGTATTTAAAATGTCTTTAAATGATATCATTACCTCCAGTACATTTTCCGACGATTGGGATTTTGAAACTGTAAATAATATGTTCTCTGATTTAGAACAATCTGCTGCATTGTCAAGCATTGAAACGTTAGAGGACACATCTGATTATGACACAATGTATTGTTACCAACATTATGGTCATCACTTTTTACATAAATCCAGTATCCCACGTAATGTTTTTACATACCACCAATGGGAACATTGCCCAAAACTACCGAAAGGTAGTTCACAAACGTTCGCACAGAAATTTTCTTATTTTTCAGGGTTTAACACTTCTGACCCGACCTCATATTACTATAAGGTTGCACCCACAACTGCACAGAAAAATATGCAAACACCAAACAGATTCACTATTTCGAGCGTGCCTCATTCCATAGCAGATAATATTTCTGAATGACACTGTGCAACAGACTTCTTGTCTTGGAATAGCCAAGAACAAAGACTTGAACACACCTCGGATTCCCTCACCATCACACTTTGAGGGGTGGCAAAACATTACAACACGTGGTGGGGATACAATAGATGACATCATACATTATAATTCATCAGACCCGAATTGGAAGGGATGGTTAGTTTGGCTTACAGACACAAATAGATGTCAGACAAGATTCAGGGGTACCACTGAAGGGTTTAGTATCCATAGTTTGGACCAACACTATGTACAACGAGAACATCCGGGGGTGGTGACGTCATACAGTGTTGGGAAGTTATGCCTCGATTGGCTAAAAACCTCGACATTGTCCCAGGTGAAACAACACTTATCCTTACTATCAGATGAGGTGGATTTAAGGGCTTTTTTATTCGGTCCCCGAAATCCACGTCAGAAACGTTTCTTATACGCTGTTTATAATGAAATCTGGAAAATCTCTCAACAAGAAGCTGCGGAGAGACTTTGTGAAATTGAAATAGAATTAACCTAGAAAAAGCGTTAGCTGTAGTTGATAATGGTATGACTACATTAACATCCAGGATTTATTCACTGGGTAACATTGTATCTTCTGCTATAGATGTACTAGAACAGGATTTGTCCATACTACAGCACGGACAGTCTTAGCTACGTTTTATTATGTTGTTAAGCTGGAAGCTACAATCATTGCGTTCGGGTTATGTGCCTTGGCGATTTATCAACAGTACTTCCTTGTTCTCTGCATACAATCTAACTAAAAAACAGATAACAATGGCACAAAGGGGAGCAAAATATATAATGCTGCATATTGAAAAACTGGACCAATTACCTTTCACTGTGGCAGAGTCACCATCCATAAACTGGTTAATCCATGGCCATATAACATTACTGGTCACAACTTTCCAGTTTCAGTATTGCCTAGAACAACAGCAGGCAGGCAGATAGGAAGCGATGGGTAGGGAATTCATCAAGGAATCTTGGGAACTGCATATAGATTTAGATGCAGGAGTGGGGACATGGAAGTGTTTCTAAGCGGTACAAACTGCGAGAACTCTTTGAGTGGATCTCTCATATGCCAGAATATCATGCTTCACAGGGCCTGTAATGGTTCAGTTGCAAACTTATCCTGTCATATGAAAGGGTCCCCAGCTGCCGTGATTAATTTGGTGTTCAAGTTGCTCTCGAATGGGAGTTACTTGATGCTGAATGATTAAGGTTGTTGTGGGATGCTTCCAGGCATCGCATATCTTGTCACTGTGGGCTCCAGGGTTACTTGTTGTATGCAAGTATTGTTTCCACCGACCCACACAGTCAGGGAGGCGCCGTTATGGCCTTCATTGAATGTTTCCATTATACGGTTTGATACTATGAGCCGAATGAAAGCCATGCTTTTACAGGAAATCGTGCCCTTAACCTCCGCCCGAGAGACTTTTGATCTTCAGTTTGCAAGATCCTCAGCTGAGATACAGGCACTAGTACGAACAAACTGCCCTTTCCATTTCACAGAAATGGTACAACGTATCTTTAACATGTCTGATACGAAGGGTATAGTACACCTATTTAAGACCATAGGTTCGGGACTGTTAGCACATTTCAGACAGTCTTCGGAGTGATTCCAGCATTCATACACTCCGTATTCAGAAGCAATTTTGGAGGACTTCCGCTGATCCTGTTACTAATAGCAGGAATCCTGATTGTAATTTTTCTGCAATGCAATGGACGTCCCAGTCACCAAGGAGTTGGAAAAAACGGTCTTGGAGCGCCGATACCATGATCGCATGTTACTCCATCTGGGCACACTTCGCCTTCGAGAACTAAGCGAGTCTTGGTTTCTATCGTTTCGACCAGTCTCGATTGACTGTGTTCTGCCTGTCCTCCGATGCCTGTTATGTGAACAAGAATGCTTGTTGGATCTCTGTCTAACATCGATTACGCTACCGGACATGGATGCTTTACTCGACCCGATAACGGCCCATGTACTTCTGTGTCCTCAGCCTATTCCAATGTTGATGTCTGCATTCTTAAAGCACCACGGGACGCTTCAGCTCCTGTTGGAATGGAGACCGGGTCCTCTACAGACGCTCATGCCTTTGATGTCACACAGGCTTCTCCAGCATCGTCTGTGGGCAATACAGAAGATCATCTGTGCTCGATTGACCTGATCTGTGAGGTGTTGCAGGGACCGTCATCTGCGATGGCAAGCAACAGTGATCTTGTGTCTCCCAGCCAGGACACATAAACATTTGGCTCATTGTGTGCTGGGAAAAATTTGGCCTTCTTCAAAACAACCAAATTTGTAATTTTTAAACAAATAACACTGTTCTTTTTACTGAACAGCATGGCTTTCAGACACTCATAGTTGTTCGAACTATATATACGAACATATTTTAGTAAGACTTCTACTGCTTAAAATACAATTTTAGCTTTTTACATTTTTTTACATTTTTTACGCACTATTTTATGCACTAATTAGTTGTTTGCGTACAATGCCTAGAAGTACATTCAAATTTTAGTATGTAGTCCAGTCGGATGAGGAGTGGGTGTCATGTTTCATAAAGGTACCCCGATATAGGCTCAGGTAGTAACCAGACCTTTCACCTATATTTCCCCTGCATTACACTACATAACGGTTCTTGGGACTGTCCTTTTACCTAGTTATGGTGCTGCTTACAGGACGTGCGATATTCTCCGAAAACTAGCCTCATTCATTATGCAGGAGGATTCTTGGAATCTCAGCAGGACTACCATCTCCTGCATAATAACTATGTATAAGGGTCATTCCTTCCAACATCCTAAGTCCGACATGACACAGCAAGGTAGATCCCCTGAGGGTATCACTTTGGGTATATAAACACCATATCTTTGCTGAGGCAGGGAGAGGAGAAAAAAGACTTCCATGCTGACACACTGACGCAAGACATTGAGGTTCCTACACGCAGACACTCCAGCTCGCAGTGGTCTGACATCCCTCACGGGGTGTCCATCTCGAGACCAAGACAGAGTCCCACAGTCTCTCACTTCAGGTAATGGGGTTGACTTTATCCTGGAGGGATTCTTGGCTCTTCACCTACATAAATGCTAAGTACACTTAGGTACATCTAGTTAGGGTCGCATCGTAGGAGTACGCAATATTACTGTCACGTATTTTATAAACCTGCCTATATTCATTGTTTTAGCACTATGGTAGGAATCTACCATCCTTTTACTTTGTTGGTGCTTATAATCATTTATATCTGTTTCTGTCTTATGGTTGTTTCAGCACACCTAGTTTTCACTAGAATGACGCTGGTTCAATAAATGCTTATTGAAATCGTCCCCACCGTTTATTCTGTGTATCTCTCTGAGACAAAGTGAGCATGAGTGACTGAGCGAAAAGTACTGCACTGTTTCCACGATCCCTGATGGGACAGAGTTGTCATGTTCGATAGTTGCCAAGAACTATTCTCTCCTTGGTAAGAGGAGTTTACAGTGGCGCTGTGAGCTAGCTGGTATGCAGGCAAACATACCCGGTCGGGGTGCCTGGAATCAGTCTGGACACCAATCCAACAGTCTATGTTGTCTAAACGCGCAGACCCTATATAGGGTTATAGGAACTATATGACAGACATGGGAGTATCCTCCCTACTGTCCAGCCCCTACTCTGGGAGGGACCCCTGAATTGTTCCAACCCTTTCCTTAGGGTACTTAAGGTCTTACATGTGGGTGGGTCCCTAGATTCTTAGTGGGACAAGATTCAGATCTGAAACCACTTCAACTTCAACCGTCTGGGCGCTCTGGACTTTGCTTTGCGAACCGAGACTGCAGCTGGGAAGACTCCTGCTGCTCCTTGTCATCCTGCCAGTCTTCTGCAACGTCTGTGCCCATGCTCCATACAGGTTCTTTACAAGGCCTGTGGACATCCAAGACACCCGAAGGAATCTCCCTTGGAGTGATGGAGTCACTCTCCTGCATCTGCCGGCACCGCAGCGCATCTGACCGGCCTGCTGATCCTGGGCTCCCATGGACTCCAAAAGGCTCAGCAACACAGGTGGTAGTTCTGCAATTTTCTCAAGGCCTGCCTGTCTTTACAGCAAGTTTGAAGCCAGTATCCCTTGTCGGAACCACTGGAGCAGTACCCCTCTGCATCACGTCAACTTGCCATTGCCAAGGCTTGTTGACGCTCTCCTCCAGAGATCTTCAGGCTCCAAGAAGCTCCAGCCTCAGGCATCTCCTGCAGCCAAGATCTTTGTCCTCACCACATCCTCTGCACCGTGGGCCTTCATCATTGGTGAGCTGCTTGAGGTCCTCTTGCAACTCCTGTGCCTCTGGCCTGTGGGTCCTCTCAAGGGTCTTCTTTGGCTCCAGTGGGCTCCCCTGTTTTCTCAGGGCCTGCTCTGACTTACCTGCTTGTGGTAAGTAACTTGAACCTTGCTAGTCCCGACACCGTACCTTTTTCGCATACCACGTTTGCTGCCATTGCCCAGGCTTGTTAGTGATCCTGATGGACACCGTCCCCCTGGCTCTTGACATCAAACGCAGGACAGCTTGTATACAGCTCCTGGTCTTCCACAGTGTCGCCTGGTCCGCACAGCTGCAACTTCAAGGGCACCATCAACTCTCCTGCATCTACCGACATCAGTGGACATTCGTCTTCCGTGCCTCCTGGTCACTCCTGAGTGGCATAGACTCTGTCCCCTCTGCTTGCAGGTTCTTCTCATCTTGAATCCCCCTTTGGGTTCCACCCGACTCTTTCACCTTCTTCGCCAGTGGCATCTTTATTGAAGTCCTCCACTGTGGTCTACGGCGGTTTCGGACGTCACTTTGCACCTATACACCCGGCTTCCCTTGTGTAGGTATCCTGGTTCCTGGGGTATCTACGGGTGAGGTGGCTCTCCAACCTTCCATTTTCCATGGGTTTATTCAGGGTCTTCTGGGAAGGGTCCTTCTTTAAAACTGCAACCGCGACTTACCCATTGACTTGTATTGAGCACGCAGTCGTGTTTCCACTCTGCACACAGCCTCCGTGGGGTTCCTAGATACTCACCTTGGGTGGTTCCTTGGGTCCCCGACTCTTCTACATCTTCTGTGCCCATTCTCGACTTAGGTCATGGTTCACAGTCCACTATTTTAGTATATGTTTTGGTCTCCCCCTGTAGACCACTATGCATTTGTGCTACTTACGTGTTCTATTTCCAAAGTATTTGTGAGTATTGTGTTTATATCTCCAGGTAGGAGATATTGTAATGTGTTAGTGAGTGTTTGTAATAAACACATATTTTTATAGGTACCCTATGTGGTTCTTTTTCAGTTAACCTACACCATATGATTAAGTACTGGTAAAACAAGCTGCTTTACACACCTTCTGGACTAGGCCTGAAAGCTGCTCTCCACAGCTACCACTTAGAGAGCTTTCTATGGTTGTCTAAAACCACTAAAATCACCACAAGGGTTGTCTGGATTAGTGCAGGGTGCTATACTTACATAAGTGAGCACCATATGCTAAGCCAGCCTTCTACATCTATCCATTTTATCTCTATCCGCCAAAGCTGGGTCCTCATCAGATCCCTGAATACACAGACTGCTATTAAAGGCCCGGGTGTTATTGCCCTGGTGCTTGCCTCTTAATACAATCTTTCTATCTTTAGACTGGAAAAGCCTTGGCAGTACCCAAAACGTCATCTGCAGATCCCAAAATGCTCAGTAATTTTAGACCCATTTTACTCCAAAGTCTGTGAAAAGGAAATCAGTAGATATAGTTCTGCCTTATCAAAGCCAATTCTCCATTAAGTTCCATGCAAGAAGGCTTCAGCTCCCTTCATGGGACTTCCGTAGCTCTTATCTTCCTCTGAGGATCTCTGACACATCCGTGATCTAGGAGGCAGATCTGGTCTAGCTATATAGAACTGCAGCGCTGTATTGGACATTGTATGCAATCTCAATACATCGTCTCTCTTTAGGCATCAAGGGTAGGGCTTTGAAATGAATATCACCCTTACTTTACAATAGCATACACAGTCATTCTTCCAGCTTTTTCTTCTCACCAAAAAACTAAGGGGCATATTCACAAGGAGCTATCGCCGAATTAACGGCACTTCATCGCAGCCAAAGTCGTGATAAATTTACCTCCCCATTCACAAGCCGGTGTAAACAGCCCACAGCACCAGTTTACCCGCGATAGCAGCCGCAAAAAACACCGCCACAGAGGACCCCCGCAAATATCGCTAATGAGATGCAGAGTGGGCGTTCCTGTGTGAAAAATCGAGACATCACACCTCAACATTCACAACGACCAGCCACATCGGCGATAAGAACACAAAACAGGTGATAAGGTGCGGTAGCCGCAAGTATTTAACACCTGCCTCAAGCAGGTGTAAAGATGGACGTCTACCTGCAGTAGGCAACGGAGTCCCGCACACAGCCATACCCGAAGAACAAACGACGCCATGGAGCTACTCTACATGCAGCTCGGAGCCCCAACAGGGCCACAACACCCACCGCCACCACCCCCTGGACCGCCACCACCCCCAGGACCCGGACCCACTCCCCCCGGACCACCACAGAGGCAGCGTAGAGTAAGACAGCGGACCTACCAAAAACGCACCACTCTCACAAACCTAACGCCCGCGGAAGTCATTGCCCACTACAGGCTCAAAAGGACAACCATCCTCCGCATCCTGACCCACATCTCCCAAAGGCTGACGGCCCCAACACAGCGGAGAACAAACATCCCTCCGCAGACAAAGCTGCTGGCAGTGCTGCACCTGTTGGCCTCTGGGACCTTCCAACCAACAACTGCCAGAGTCGGAGGGGTCTCACAGCCAGCCCTATCAAAGTTCATCACACCCGTCCTGGATGCCATCATCAGCTTCATACCCCAGTACCTTCACTTCCCCAACACTGTGCAGGAACAGCTGGAGACTAAGCAAGGCTTCTACGCCATAGCCGGATTCCCGGCCGTGTTGGGGGCAATCGACTGCACACATGTCCCACTTGTGCCCCCTGCGGATACTGCACACCACTACCGCAGCAGGAAGCACACGCATTCCATCAATGTGCAGGCAATAGTGGACCACCGGGGAATGTTCACCAATGTCGTCGCCAACTACCCAGGCAGTGTGCATGATTCCTTCATCTTCCGACAGTCCATCATCAACCAGCGCTTCCAGGATGGCACATATGGAACGGGACTGCTCGTTGGTAAGTACCAAATCAACACACCACACATCCCACAGCCACCAACGCACAAGGCACAACTGTGGGGATGCACACGTGAACTAACCACATCCGACATGTTGAACTACACGACCACCTACCAGACATGACTACACCACTCCATGGTCATCCTGGGCTACCCCTGCACCCAATACAGACTTCACATGGCACCACAGCCACACAACAGCTGAACGTGTGGAGATGCGGAATGCAGCCATGACACATGTGAGGCACTGCTCTGCCCTCATGACCCTACCCCAGTCTCCCGCAGGTCTGCGCCCCGTGGTGGTGGGCCCGTGTCGGCTGCTGTGCATCCGGGGCGACTAGCCCTGTGCGACTCGAGTCATCCCCCCTTGTAGTTCAGACATTGCATGTCTGTGTGCCTGATGACTGTTGGTGTAGTTGCCAGCACATGCTACTCCCTGAGGGCTGGCTTACACTCACCCCACACACAGCCAGCACAGGCGTCACTGAATTGGTGGGCATGCCATCACATCCTGCCAAACCAAGTATTGACTCTTTTCTCCCTGCACTGTCACAGGTGATCAAGGATATGCACTCTGCCCTTGGATGATGACACCCCTCCGAGACCCAAACACACCCGCCCAGAGGCAGTACAATGCGGCCCACATACGCACCAGGGGCATCGTTGAATGCACATTTGGTGTGTTGAAGTCACATTTCAGGTGCCTGGACAGCACTGGTAGGAAGCTCCTGTACAGCCCGGACGTCGTGTGCAAGATGATCGTTGCATGTTGTGTGTTGCACAACATCTGTGTTCGCACCAGGGCCCCATGGATCCCAGTTCCAGAGGTACCGGACGATGATGGTGGTGATGGGGCAGGTGGCCCACATCCCACTGCAGCTGTGGCAGGAATGGCCCGTAGGGACTCCATCACTGACACTTACTTCTCATGAGCACGTCACATTGTGACCGTCCGTGGCATTCATGGGACAGTAGTAGATGTCCAATTGCACTGCATGTGTGAATAAAACATATTTGCAGGTCACAGGTTGGAATTGTACATTGTCATGTTACATGTCCCTGGGGTTTCAGATGTGATTTGCCATGTTGTGCACATTTTCCGGACCAGTTGTGTCCTGTGTTCAGTTGTGGAGGTGTTGCTGTTTGTACCGGGATGTTGTCACAGTCCGGGTGCACTTCTGCTTATATGCGTATGCTGCACGGTGGGTGTGTCGCTCCTGCGGCTCAGATTTGTCTGCCACTGGTCTTTTTCATGTGGTGTGCCTGTAGGTTCTGTTCTTCCACGGTGCGTGGATGTTGTGGTGTGCATGTTGTCCTCTGCAGTTGGCCAGGGTGCATCCGTGGTACTCCGCTGTTGATGTATTTTGTTCTTTGGCATTTTCCGTATACTGTTCTTGTGCTTTTTCCCGCATTGCGCGTGCGTATTGCTGCCCTTGCGCTGGTTGTCACTGTTTTCTTATCGCGCTTTGGCCCATCGCAGCTTCTTTCGCGTTGTGGTTTGTGTTTTTATCTCCATCGCGTTGGTTGTGTCGCGAGCATTGGCCGCGGTGTCGGCCAACTATCGCATTCTACCGCCTTGTTGTGAATTCCACGTTGACACAGGGTTATTTTCCCGAGATAGGCTGCGATATTGAAAGTTTCGTTACGCTACTCTTGCGGTAGTTATCACACATTCTTGTGAATATACCCCTAAGCTGCCTCTAGGCTCTTCTCTGAGTTCTACCATCTTTTAACATTGCAGAATGAGCTTGGCCGCTCTTATGTAAAGTTCTGGTTTCTCACTCATGCCCTCCCTCCTATGATGGCACCCCAATTGATGTTTCTTTTAACAACATGGGGGGTCTTCAAGAGTACATCAGAACTTGCTTCTCAGTGTCACACGTTTGATGAGGGATAACTGTCTCAAACTCAAATGTTGACAAAACTGAGTTCCTAATCCTGAAAAAGTTCTGCCACTCTAATCTCCCGAATGATGGTGATCAGGGCTTGGCACTGCTCCTACTCATATTGAGGATTGTAGAAACCTGGGGGTAATCATCAGTCTGAATCTTTCCACCAAACAACAGGTTAATATGTTCTCCTTTTCCTGCTGGTATTACTTAAGGTTTCTTAGGAAGATCCGCCCTTTGCTTCCACTATTTTGTTGTAAATCTGTTGGTCAAGCCATTATTTGGTCCAGAACTGATTACGGCAATTCTTTGTATTTAAGTGTTCTCAAATACCTGCAAAAACGTCAAACAACTGGTTTTAATTACTGAAGCTACAGTCTTGCATGACTTACTGTCTCTCTTCGATCTCTAGCTATATCATAACTCTGTATTGGCTCGCTATGGCTGAATGGTCCATCTTTAAATCCCTGTGTAACTCTTATCTTGCTCTTCATTGACAAGGTCCTTTATTCCTTCTAAGGAAGATTCAGTTCCGCCTCCTAACCAGAGCCCCTCAGTCCTCTTCTGCCGCTCTTGCTAAATGTTGCTACTTTTAGAAGTGCTTTGAAAACCTTTGTAGGTAATAGTGCACTTTTCATTCATTTAGAGATCCCTTCAATGTCGGCTGCAATAACATAACATGACAAGTCATGATATCACATAACACGTCATGATAAAGCATAAAGCATAATTTTAAATAATATACGAAGCATAGCACTGCACAATACCGTACAATGTTACATAACAACATAGCAAAGTATGCCTTAGCATCACATGCTACGAATGAGCAAAGCAAAGCATGATATAACACAGCACAACAAAATGTAACACAACATGATTTAATATAACAAAGCATATTTTGGCAAAACATGATCCAGCATAATAAAACAAAGCATAGCATAATAAACTGCGATACAGCATTAAAACACAGTATAAGAAAGAATAACATAACGAGATACAGCATAACAACACATAACTTAACGTAAATTGATATGCATAGCATAACAGTATATTCGGAAGTTTCAAAACCAATACCTTAGAGGAATCACAATAAAAAATACTCTAAGTGACACAAAATGTACTCATTTCTTAATTTTCTTGAAAGTATTCACATTGTACCCTCTTTGAAAAGACACTGAACCTTGAATAAGTGAAAGACTGTAAAATGCCTCATTACTGCACATTGACCTGCTGAACTTCTCAGGTCCTCTAAGCAGGGGTGCAGCAGCCCCCTCTGTGCCCTACTTCCAGCGCCACTGCTGTGTGATACCCAGTATCTCAAAAATGTTTCAATTACATCAAAATATCCTCGGTTTGGTGACAAAGAAAATATGTATCTACATGTTAAGAGAATAAATAGTAGTTTGTGCCCAGAAGTTGCTCCACATCTCTACTGCATTTAATCTCTGACCTTCCAAACCCTGCAAGAAAAGGAAGCCTGAGAGGCCTTATTAGTGGCCATTCTCCTACCAGGATATTTGCAGTTCATATGGGGGTGCTGCAGCACCTGCCGAACCCCTAGTTCCAGCTCTACTCTCAGAATAAGAGTAATGCAAAATTACTGCTCCATCGGTTATTACCTCCTTAATTTTCTATGGGAATATCCTAGGGAACATTGTTTTTGGAAAAGAGGTCATTAATAGGTAAGAGACCAGATTTGGGTCTGGTGAAACTACATCCCTAGTTTATTCCCCACTCTGACCACATTTACATAGAATAGTTGATAAAATTATGAGGGTAATATTTCAAGAAACGGTAACTGAATTACGCTGTGGTGATTTTAGTGTACTGTAACTCTGCGCCCATCATACAACTTTGTGGGTGTTGACAATATTGCTAAAAGTCAAGCTGCTGCCACCACCCTCAGAACATTAAATGCCTGGTAGTAATCCTATCCATACAATGGCAAAATAAGTACCCTATTTGTGAATTTTCAACATTAATGAGTTACCATCCGTGGTTGTAAATATTCACAGATCATGATTCTGAGCCAGTCAGTATATGCCACTTGCACCGACAGGTGACACTTTTCTCGCAGCCAAGATAAACTTAAATTCCAAATAATGTATAGTGATCTGATTGTTAGAGTGGAACTATCAAAGGGGCTGTACATTTGTATATATTTTCATAGCTTGCCTTCGAAAGTGCTGTAGCAGTTCTAATGCACCTGTAAACACGCTAAAGATAAAATACATGAACATTTTTTGGGGTGTTAAATTTTAAATTTGTCTGATGAGAGAATGTGTCCCACAACAAATTGATTCTCTTCGTCCTTAAGTTTTCTTACTTTGGCCAGGACTTTCAGTGGTTGCCCTAGCAACTGAAGCAAATCCAGAAAAACAGGAATAAGATTAACCACTGAAAATGTTAATCAGGTTTCTTTTATTTTGTTGTACATTTTTATTGAGAAGTACATGTCAATATATAAACAATACATAAAAAAAGAGAATTAACCCCTTGACCGCGATCGGAATTCCGCTCGTGTGCTGGACATTCCGATCGCGGGTGGGGTCGTGACGAGCTCAGCTCGTCATGCGCACAGCGCTACCGCACAGCATGACGCACAGCGCTACCGCACAGCATGACGAGCTGAGCTCGTCATGAGCACGGAAAGGGTTAAACAATAAATCGAATTATGGCCACACAATAAATTACTATGAAATGTTAACTTCTTAGATTTCTAAACACAAAAATCATACTACAGATATCAAAAGATACAATATCTGAGATACTCATAAAACCTGGAAAGGAAGAAATAGGAAAGGTGGACGAGAGAGGAGATGATGTAGATAGTATACAATATGTAGTAAACCATGTATTGTAGCTAGTTAGATGATAGTAGAGATAATATCATACAAATCCACAAATATAACATTTCAAGTGGAGATATTCCTACTAACTCAACAATTTCCAAATTGGTGAACAGTAAGTCCTAATTAAAATAACAGTGATAATGGCTAAAGCATCAACAGTCCTAATGATAACAGGAACAGCATAAATATAAATAATGATAATAATGAAATAATGAGGAGACAAAAAAGGAAGGGACTCCCTATTGTATTTTCTAATTAGAAGGATTTTAAAAAAAAATATGACCAGAAATAGAATATGTATTAGCTAGAAAAGGTTTCCAAATTTGGATGAAAATTCCAACATTGTCCTGCAATCTGTAAATGAGTTTTTCATGAGGCCATTTTATACATTTCAATCAGCCATTCATCATGTGTAGGACATTGTGGTGTTCTCCAATGTCTTAAAATACAAATGCTTGCTACAGTGAGTGCAATAGCTATTAATCGTCTTGTATGGTTTGTTAGATTTGGGATATCAGTATCATCATGTAATAGAACTAATTTTTCTGTTAAGGGAATGGACACATGTATAGCTCTGTGTAGAAAGGATGTTATGGAAGACAAGTATTTATTTTATAATTGGACATTGGAATAAAATGTGTAGTATATCGCAGTCCTCCTGTGGGCACCTCCAACAGGTAGATTGGTGTAGTAAACCTGCTGTCTTGAGTTTTTGTGGTCACCAGTACCAGTTATGAAGAATTTTGAAGAGAGTAAATTTCATTCTGGCTTCTCTGATTCCTTTATCCGTGTTCATAATATCATCCACCCATTCCTCATCGGAATAAGCTACAGTAATTAACCCTTGCCATTTGACGTGAAGTTGTGCTAGTAATGGGGATGAGTGTAGTTTATGCACTATGAGATTATAAACATCCAGAGACTGCTCCATTAAATTTCCCCCTTATTTGTAAGTATTGTAACACTGGGGAATCCTCAAGTATCCATGGATGTGGTCCTAGTCTACGAAATGAAGCTTGTTTTAGTTGTATGTATTTCCACTCTTGGGAGCTAGTGAGTTGAAATTCTATCTGGAGGATTTCAAAGGTTTTAAGCTCACCTTCTAAAGTGAGTAAGTGATCCAACATTAGAATACCTGCTCTCTCCCATATATCCCAGGAAATAGGCTGTTTACCTATTCTAATATCAGCGTTATGCCATATCAGGGGCCTTTTTATGTAGTCTCGGGTTACTCTTAAGGAGTTTGTGGGCTTGTATCCAAATCTTAAGCATGGATTGAATGATAGGGTTGGAAGTTTGTAAAGCAGGTGATTTATGAGTATAAAACATTTGTAAACCTAAAGTTGCCTGTACAGATTGTCTTTCAATGAGAACCCACAGTGGGAACTCATCCTGTTTGGGCCAAAGATAAACCAATTGAGATAAATGGAGGGCTGAATAGCAATTCTCAATGCACGGTAAACTAAGGCCCCCATTTCGCCTGTGAGCAATCAATTTGGAGATTTTAAGTCTAGGTCTCAGAGATCCCCAAATTAAGGTTTTAATACCTTTGCCGAAATCTCGCAATATTGATATTTTAACTGTCAAAGACAATATACCTAAAACATAAGTGAAATGAGGCACTATAATTATTTTCACTGCCTGTACTCTACGCCAAAAAGACAGGTTAAGATGGAACCATTTTTCATACTAAGACTTTGTTTTGGTAATAAGCGGATCTAAGTTATCTTGAATCATACGTTTTAAACCTGTGTTGATATAAATACCTAGATACTTCAGGAGATCCGCTTTCCATTGAAAATTATTGCCTAAAATAGCTGCTTTCGTTGTACCCCTGGACAATGAGAGAGCTCTTTTCCAATTGACTTTGTAGCCAGAAATGGTCGAGAAGCGAGAAATGGTTGACATGAGTATCGGGAGTGAAGTAGATAGATAAGTAAGTGTGAGCAATATGTCATCCACATATAGAATTATTTTTGAGACCCCTGCCAGTGAAGGAATGCTTGCTATTTGTGAACCCTGTCTTATTGCCACAGCCAGCGGTTCAAATGCAAGAAGGAATAAAAGGGGCGTTAAAGGGCAACCCTGGCAGGTTTCTCTTTGCACTAAAAAAGATTTTGAAAGGAAACCCCCACAATTCACTTGTGTGGATGGTGTCTCATATAACCATTTGACCTTAGAGATATATTCATTACCTAATCCCAACCTATGTAATGTACGCAACATATAGCTCCATTCAATGCGGTCAAAGACCTTCTCAGCATCTAAGGATATCGCTACTCTGTCTTCTCCAGCATCCTTGGAAAACCAGAGTATGTGAGCCAAAGTGCGTAGATGGTTACGAGAATTTCTGCCTGGCATGAATCCCACTCGAGAATTATGTATGAGTTTAGAGATAACTTGTTTGAGTCTTTTGGCAAGAATGATGGCTAATATCTTTGAATCTGTATTCAGAAAGGAAATAGGATGATAGCTACTGCTGTATAATGGATCTTTCTTAAGTTTGGGAAGGACCGCTATGATAGCTTTATTTGAGAGTGAGGAGAGACTGCCAGGTTCCTCTGCTTCTTTACAGGCATCATATAACACATTTTCTGAATACTAAATATATCAAATTTGTTAATAATTGCCCTTCTGGTCATTGCATATTTTGCCCCCAGCGTTATTATGATTGATGTGGCATTTTATACATGTATAGTTGCCTAAGATTTTTCATGCATTTTTATCTAGTGTCACTGCCTTAGGAACTGTATTTGTTAGCAGGGGAACCCTTTATATTTGCATTATGGACGTGTAATCTACCAGTATGGTGGCTTTGAGGATCATTCTGTAATTAAAGTTGACTGTTCATAGTTGTTTTGGTCAGGGATGGTGGTGTTAAGTTCATGTGTTGGTCCTCTAAACTGTCCAGGAAGTGTACCTGATCCTCAGGCTCTGTGTAATCCCTTGATTTCCCATCCATTGTGATCCACATTGTAGCAGGTTCTAAAAGATCATGTTTGATATCCCATTTCCGAAGTCTTGGCCTAAGTTGCAGGAAAGCTTTTTGTTTGGCTTTGGTTTCAGTGGAGAAGTCTGCAGCAATAAATCTTTATGGCCTTCCAGGTCGTAAGGACCATATTTATGAGCAGCTGTAAGTATGTGACCAGTCTGTTCATGACACAGGAGGCACTCATGGTGTAGGTCTAGATTCAAGGGTTATAGTTGAAGTTCTTGACCGAATCCTGTGAGCTCTCTGCAACTCAAGGGGAAGCTCAAAAGTTAAGTTTAGTAGCCACAGTATTAAAGTTAGTAGCACGCTCTTCACATCATTATTCATTTCACTTTTTTCTGGAATTCCATAAAAATGAACGTTATATCTTTGGGCTGTGTCTTCCAAATCTATTACTTTTTGTTTTAAGTGCCATCTTCTAAGATGGTGGTTAGTTTATCTAGAGTTTCCACTTTGGTATGTAAAGAGTGTAGGGGGTGATTAGGATGGCGGGCGGATCGCCATCGCCGGCCCGACGGTGGCGATCCGCCCACCATCGCAACCCGATTTACCAAAGTGCGTCCGCCGCTTTTCCGCCGCTCGGCAATCGTTCCGATTGCCGGCCGGGCGGAGCTGGGGCATAATATGGTGGCAGTGCCTAGCAGGCACCGCCATCCATATTAGGATGCGTGGTTGTAAAGGCCTTTTGCCGCCATGGAAAGGCTGGTGGGGAATCGCTTTGGGGGCCCGTTGCAGGCCCCCATGGGGGTGGGGGGCTACACTTTGGGGGTACCTATGATACCCCCTACATTGCCATGCACAAGGTGGCAGGCACCGCGCGGTGCCGGCCACGTTGTGCATGGCAAAGCACAACATGGCATTTCAACATTTTGAGAATGCCTGATGCGACCGCCGCGGTGGCGGTTGCATCATGATTTGGGTGGCGGGACCGCCGCATGGCTGGTGGGCGGTCCCGTTACCGCTAGGGTGGCAGGCGGACTGAAGTCCGCCCGCCATACTAATGACCCCCTTAGTTCCATCATTATTGACTTCATTTCTGTCGCCAGATCAGAAATTTTGACATCCATAGATCCCAATTGTTGCCCCACAGAGCAGAGATCTCTTTTAAAATAAGGGCCATAGAAGCAGTATCTTATGGGACTGTAGTAGAAGTGCCCGAAGGTAGCGTGTTCCCTAATACTTGTGTAAACAAAGGCTTTCTATTAGATTTGCCACTGGCCATACTGTTACACTACAATGTTAGAGAAGACAAGAAAAAGGGACAGCCTAGTAACCAAATATGATATACAGTCATCTCACAAAGCAAACAGGGGTTGCTGAAAAACAGTGAATCAGAAATGTCACACAGCTTTCCCCTGCCTAGCCAAGTAACCTCTACACTCTCTGCTGATAGAAATTCCCATGTTGCGAAGCAGAGTCTAAGCTATCAAATGAAGAGAAATAAATACCTCAGTGTTGAACATTGTCCTATGCTTCTCCTGGACCCTGTGAGAAGTACAACAGCTATTCAAAAACAATTCAAAAACACACAGCAGCCTTTCCACTTCAAGAAAGGGAATTTACCTTAACTCTTTAGAATCTGGCTATTTTCTGACAGAAGAGATGTTTTTTGACAGACTTCTAGGATTCTAAAAAGGATGGCTGCATGTTTTCAAACAGGGGTTGCTGAAAAATAGTCTATTAGAAATGTCACACAGCTTTCCTCTGCCTAGCCAAGTTCCCGCTACACTCTCTGCTGATAGGAATTCCCATGTTGCGTAGCAGAGTCTAAGCTGTCAAATTAAGAGAAATAAATACCTCAGGGTTGAAAGTTCTCATATGCTTCTCCTGCACCCAGTAAGAAGTACAAGAGCAATTCAAAAGCAATTCAAAAACACACAGCAGCCTTTCCACTTCAAGAAAGGGAATTTCTCTTAACTCTTCAGAATTTGGCTGTTTTCTGACAGAATGAGTCATTTTTTCACAGACTCTCTCAGCTACAGAAATGGTGACTCTAATTTTCCCTCCACACCCTTGGTTGACAGGAAAAGACCTGACAGGAAAAGTCCTGGCTTCCCCTCTGCCAGTGTGAAGAGTTCAACCAGCGTTCAAGTGTAATTTAATTTGCCTGAAGCAGCCTCTGGGTTTAAAAGTAAGGAATGTCACTTATTTCTTGAGCAGCTGACTGTTTCCTGACAGAATGAGTTGTGATGCTCAGCTGAAGCAACACCGGGCTTCAGGACTTCATTGAAGAACTCACGTTGCTGTTGTCTCATTCATGTTGCTTCATTCTGGCTCCATGGACCCCTCCTTACAGCTGCTTGGGAAATCCTTCTCCTCTTGAGTCTCGGAGCTCTACGCGGAGGCGGCCATATCAGTCCGTGGCCAGATCCCGCCCCCAGTTAATCAGGTTTCATCTAACAGTGCACACGCGGTTGTGCTGCGAGGGGTAATGTATACAATAAAAGGCTTGGAGCCTGACCATTACTTATCATTTGCTGACTTGATTGTCATTCTTTTTAGCTGCCTCCTAATTGGCCACCATATGCCTCATATCACTCCCTTTATTTCTCCAGATAATGTAACAAGGACTAATTGATTTAATTTGATCAGTGTCCTTCTCCTGTCCTTTCGCTTCTCACACTGTGATTTGAGATACTTTTTAAAAGAAATTCTGTCCATCATTTCAAAATCCATGCTGTACCTTTGGGTTGCTTTTAACAGCCTACAGGTTTATTTGTTGTTGCCTTAATTTTCTTTAGAATTAGTGTCCAACACCTTCTCCAAATTGATTTATATTGGGGTGGGTATAGTAAATGTCACCCCTTTAGTGTCCAAGACCTTCCACAAATTGGTTTAGATGAGAGTGGGAATAGTAAATATGGGAATATTAAATGTCACCCTTTTAGTGTCCAGGTACTTCCCCTACCTTTTTACAGCACAAAAAATCACAGACTATTAAAGCAGTTTGTGACTCTGTTTTACAGTTCAACTCTTCCTTTTATAGCATCAAACAAATGGCACGGAATAATGGCCTTTTAAGTGCCTCAATTTTCGGCAGCACTGCAGTTAATCTATTTCTCCTTACAACCTGTGTCCTCAGTCTTATATGTATTTCTCCTCTTCTCTAGAAAGTATGGGGCATATTTACAGGGATTTAACGCCACCATAGTGTAAATTGTTTGAGGCTTCGGCAGCTTTATTTTTATTGTTGTATTTACAATTTGCTGCTAACTCTAGTTAGCGGCATTTTTCTTGCGTAAACATGAATTTTCAACAAGGCCACTTCTGTTTGAGTGACTTACCGAAAACGAGATGCAAGGTTTGCGTTCCCGCGTAAAAACTCCTGCAAAATACAATACTCTACATTTACAAGGATTCCCTTTTACGTCACAAAACCAAACAAACTGCTGCAAAGTTCAAATAGCGGCCGTTTTGTAACTTCAATACTTACCTGGTCTTAAAAATGGTGCAAACACACCTGTATTTAAGGAAGACAATCCCAGTTCATCATTGGCAACCTCAACTGCGCCATGGAGCTTCTGCTACTGCAACTCGGAGCACCAAGACCACCACCACCACCGAGGCAGCGCCGCCAAAGAGAGCGGGTTTACCCCCAGAGGATTACCCTCATACACCTCTGGCCAGAGGAGGTTATAGTTCAGTGATACTCAAAGTATGGCCCGGGGACCGCATGCGGCCCTCCCGACCTTTACATGCGGCCCCCTGGGCAGCAGCAGCACTGTGCTGCTGTTTACCCGACTCAACACTAACATGGAAAAAAATGTTGAATATAGAGCAAGCACTTATTTAAAGGTTATTTGCAGTTAGGGAAAGGGAGTAACTAGGCCCTTAACTTTAGGAACACCTTCATTTTTAAAGACAGCTACTAGATATACATGCTTTTGCTACCGCTACAACCACTTTTCACCCCCCGCTGGCATCAGTGCGGCCCTCGGTCACACCACAGATCAAACTTTGCGGCCCCCGGGAAAATGTTTGTGAGTACCCATGTTATAGTCCATTACAGGATGAAAAGGGGCTCCATTCTCCGCCTCCTCACCCAGATTACGCCAAGGCTGCAGGCCATATCCCAGGGCAGCACAAACATCCCTCCACAGACAACGCTACTCGCTGTGCTGCACATGCTGGCCTTGAGGGCTTTTCGGCCGACCACCCCCAGAGCGGGCAGAGTTTCCCAGGCATCCTTTTCCAGGTTCCTCCCCACTGTAACTGGATGCCATCATCAGCCTGACGCCACAGCATTCCCACTTCCCCAACACTGTGCAAGAACAACTCACCAACAAGCAAGGCTTTTATGCCATTGCTGGTTTTCTGCATGTGTTGGGGGCAATGGACTGCACCCATGTGCAACTTGTGACTCCTGTGGACACTGCACACATCTACAGAAACAGGAAGCACACCTACTCCAAGAATGTGCAGGCACTAGTTGACCATCTTGGTGTGTTCCTGAATGTCGTGGCCAAGTAACCTGGCAGTGTCCATGATTCTTTTATCTTCCGCCAATCTGTCATCAACCAGCAGTTCCAGAATGACACCTATAGAAATGAACTGCTTGTTGGTAAGTACAACCTGAACACACCACACACCTCAAGCCACTCAATCATGTAGGTTGCCAAATTTAAATTGCACATTTAGGAAATTGCATTGTGCATATATTGTTTCTGGTTCAACCTTAATACACAATCATATAATGTCAAAGCACAACATACATGCAACTAGTTCCACCAAGGGAGTAGCCTGGAAATTTACTTACAACCCACTTTGTCACTCAAGGACAACATATCTTCCAAAATTCATTGGGCTATATTTACAAGCAATTAATGCAGCGCGATACCACAAGCCATTTGGCTGTGCCCTGCTGCATTAATTCTGAAGCAAAAGGATGTGTCAAAAATACAACGATATGACGGATCCCTCTGCTCTCCCCTGTGCTGGCACCTAATTAGCTGCCATGCACCGATGCAGGCACCCTTGCACCATGGTGCAAGGGTGCCTGCTTCACGGCGAGGATTGTTTTTGTGCATGAAGGGACACCTTCCTGCACAAAAACAATCACAAGAGGTGATTTCATCTTCCTATGTGTTTATGCAGAATGCCACACATATAGAAAGAGGAAATAAAAGCAGACATTTGAAAAGATATATCCTTGTTGCGCCTCCCCTGGTGAGGCATATCATTCTGACGCATTTCCAGGCTTACCATTTCTTGTAAATCTGGAAATGCAGCAGAAGCCATGTGTGTTGCATAGGAACACCCACAGCAACACCCATGGCACACCCCTTCCACAAACGTTTTACGTGTAAAGGTGCCGTGAGCTAC
Source organism: Calotriton arnoldi (assembly GCA_963921515.1). Lineage (NCBI taxonomy): Eukaryota > Metazoa > Chordata > Amphibia > Caudata > Salamandridae > Calotriton > Calotriton arnoldi. Next base: position 1,430,268 of record CAWUFW010004550.1, read on the forward strand.
GCAGGTTGGCTTTACATGTCCTTGTAAGTATGTGGCAGCAGGTTGCTCCACCGGTGCGTCACCAAAAGTCACGTGGCGCAAAAGGGACTTGTAACTAAGCCCTATTGAGTCCAACATTTACCATTCAAGTGCCTGTGATGTTAGCTCCCCTTAGGCCAATGCTTCATAATAATGGATATTGCAGATGTATATTTTGAGAAATGTGCTAAAAGTGCACATTCATCAGTGACATTTGCTCACTACATACCTCACCTGTTTTAAATATGGATGTCCTAACAACATTTGATTCATTTCCTCAAATAACATGTGCCTCATATTCTTCTTCAAGGCATGCCTCTCATTGGTGCATTTCCTCAACATAGTGTTCAAGTTGTACCTTTTGGCATTGCTCATTGTCCACGTTCCAAATTTCTTAAGCTGCTTCACAATTTATCATTGTTTTTCTCTTTGGCTTGTCCTGTCTGATAATCTACCTCCAGCCCTTCCATCATCCCTTCTTGACTTCTTCCATCAACTTTTGTTTTCCTCCCATTCATCCAATCTTACTTTGCCTACGTTCACTCCCTTTACCTTCCACCCATCACTCAGTTCCATGTTAAATCTGATTGGTCTGCTTTCCAAATTACTCAGTCCAATTTGTTTGGCAATCACATAAAATCATAATTGTACTTAGATGTGTATTACCTAAACTCTATTCAAAATCTTGACATCCCTCACACTCCTATTATTAAACCAGGACCTATGTTGCATGTGCATTCAAGGTCTATCCTGCTTCAATTACTTTACATTTCACTCTCATTTTTAGTATATCCTCCTTCTGTCCTGCAGTTGCCATGGCTTTGTAACTAACAGATTACCCATCAAGAGTTCATAATTCCTGTTTTGTAGGTCACAGTTCCTCAACCCTCTGATTCATAATCGTAGCCTAATGTAAAATGTTGCCCCTGTCATTAAGTCCCTCTGCCCTTACAATGCCAGTCCTGCCACAGACGACATTTAAGAATGGGATGTCAAACACATCTGTCACAATCTCCCATGCTCAATTATGTATAGCGTGTGCTACCCTATGGCCTGATCTTGGTCATGTTGACATTCAATAAGACATTGTAGGACACAGAAACCTGTCTCGTGAGATGAGGGACTGTCATCTAGCATGATGCTATGGTGGAGGACATGGCCATTGTCCCACCTGGTCATGTGAAGAAATAATGCTGAGCGTTTCAAATACCAATAGGTAATCAGTAAGGCAACCCATTAGAAAGGACATCACACACTGCAAATGAAAACATTGTCTTCCATGAACATTTTGTTAGCCCGCAACACTTAAGATATCATGAGACTACAACCTCAACATACCCCTCAAATGTAGTGCATCCAGTTCACTGTGTTCAAGTGGGGTGCCCCTTTCCAGAATCCCAACTGAGAACACAGAAGCATAGGGTTCATCCTCATATACACCATGAATAGTCCCTGTAACCTGTATCACATAATGTAAGAGGGAGTAACTCAGCTCACATTTCAAGGTTTGTGACATACACATTACATAACCTAATGTCAGCTCCACAAAACAAGATAACACATCCACAATGCGCAAATGGTGTAAACTCAATCATGCAACTACGTCATTGACAAATTTTGTTTGAGCACGAACAACATGGATGTTGTGTATGTCAAATGAAAGCACATACCAACACTTTGCTCGGCATTCAGGTTAGCTCAGCCCTCTACACACTCGCCAATGTACAGTGGCGCACCAAACATCATGATGAAGCAAGTGCACCTCCAGATATTGTCCCGGACATTTATGTAACCACACTTCATATTGAGCAGCAACAACTAGGCAATGAGAAAGCAATTCATCTATTTTGTGAACTCAGGGGCACAGAAGGTGTTCCCATGGGCAAGATGAGAGATGACATTACACACTTCTATGAGTAAGCAAATGATTCACAGACACTAGTACTGCAATAGTCATGGTAGACAATGCTGCTTAACAGAGCACAACTAATGGAATATATAGCAGACAATGCAAACAACCAGAAACTATTTGTGACAAACTGCATCACCCTAGCTCTCATCCAAGGGACCAGACTGTGCAGCAAGTACACATCACATTGCATACACACAACACATCTTCTATCATAACTAATAAGTACGTCTACAAGGGCATTTTGTATGTGTCACAGTGCTAAACAGCACTGCCAGCGCAAACACACAATTAATGGATAACAAACATTGTCAAAGATATGGTATACACTTGCACCAAGGTGTCTTGCCTTGCAGTGTATGCAGTATACTTGTGCCAATGTCAATGTTGAACCTCCATACACAAATAGCAAAGAATGTATGTTCTTCAAAAAATGGCCAGTTAGCACTAACATGTGAAGATCAAAACTCACACAATCAAAAACATCCGCTTTCATGTCCATGCCTGACACATTGTAACTTTTACATCCAGAAATGTTACTGTAAAAAACATTTTTGCACTAATGAAAGTAACTCCTACAGCCATTGCCATGTGTCATGTGAGCGTAAGGATGATGAGTGACAAATTTGTGTAAAGGTTCCCATACATCCTGACAATTACACTATGGAGGTATTTCAGAGGACCAGGAGAATGGCATTTTAGTGATGTGTATGCGGTAAACAAGTTGACACCATGTGGAAAGTGAATGTAGAATGCTGCACACTGGACACAAAGTATAAAAAGGTTATCCGCTAACACATCATGATAATAGACTTATGTACCTTTTCTCCTTATTCTTTTTCAGCTGACCAAGGCTATGCACTATTGCCATGGGTGATGACACCCATCAAAGTGACACACACAGGCACAGTGAGACTACAATGTGGCACTGTGCCGCAAAAGGGCCATAGTAGAAAGAACATTTGGCGTCCTCAAATCAAGGTTTCGGTGCCTGGACATTTCAGGTGGAAGGCTCCTTTATAGCCCGGCCGTGGTTTGTAAGATCATACTTGTTTGTTGCATATTACACAACATTTGTGTAAGGACAAATATACCTCTGCCTGAAGACCAAGAAGAGATGGAAAATCGTGAGGATGGGCAGGAGGAAGAAGTGGATCTGAGCCAACCACCCACTATTGCAGCTGCAACATTGAGGAGGTATGCCATCATCAACAACTTCTTCAACCTAATGTCACCTCACTGTTACATTGCTTATGTATAGCTTGGCACCTATATGTTCACATTATGAGGTAGTATAATAAACAATCACTTCACCAAAATATTGTATGCTTCCTTTGTGACTTCAGGAGGTGAACAATCTGGAAAACGTATGTGCTCCAACCAATAGTGTCACACAGAGCAATAACCTAGCAGGATATATGACACCAACTAAACCATTACCTGGACTGCTAAAATGTTTTGTGCATCAGAACTACAGAATGCAAATGGGGCATCATTGTAAAATATAATGTGCTTGTTGTGTTGTGCCCTAAGCACCATCAGGTCCATTTTCTTATAAGAGTTTAGGAGTCAAGACAATGTGTGTATGTTGCAACAATGTAGCTGGGGCCACAGTGTAGGAGAGTAGGATCTGCTTCACATGGGTACCCCCACTTTTTGCTGATGCTTCACTGTTTTTTACTTTAGTCTGGCTGGGGCCCTGCTAATCAGAACCCCAGCCTAGCTGCTTCCTCTCTAAAATGGTTTCCATGTGCCCTAGGCACATCTCTGATTGGAATCTGGAGTGCCCTTATAAGTCCCTAGTATATGGTATACTATGTACCCAGGGCATAGGTACCTCAGAGGCCTACCAGGGGCTGCAGCATGTATTGTGCCACCCCTGGAAGGCCATCCAAAATGACACCACAGGTCTGCTACTGCAGCCTGGGTAAGGTGGTGCATGCACCCCTTACAGTGGTATAGGCTACCTATATCACTACCATTGCACACACATATAAACCTATAAGTCACTCCTATGGCAGGCCTTACCAATCCTGAAGGCAGAGTGCTTGGTTCTTATGTGAGAGGGTGCCCTGCATGAGCAGAGCCCCTCTACAGTGTTCGGAGTCCCTCCTCTGATGCTGTTTGTGGTACAGCCTGACCAAATACTCTTAAGTGCATTATATCCTCGCGGTACAATGCTAACTTTGGACTGGCTGTACCAAAACATGTCGTGTTTGGTGTCAAACATCTTGGAATACTACCCCCCCACCAGTCCTGGCGGCGGGGGTAGCATTCCACCCTTCTAGAGGGAGAGACATGTACACACCGGGCTACCCGGTAACTTCTTTCCAGAGCCCTGGCATCACAAAATGGATGCCGCTGCCACAGACACGGGTCTGGCCTCCTGCTGCTGACTGAAACTCCGGCAGGGGAGGCCTGGACAATAGGTTTCCTGTCGCAGGGAGGTGTAACCACCTCCCCAGACAGGATAATGTGTATTGGGGCTGGGCGGGAGCACTCTCTGGTGCTCAGAAGTCCTGCACTGGGGGCACACTTGGTGTCCCTGTGCATATGCCAGTTCAAACCGGTTGCAGGGGCTACCTGCCCCTGCTCTGGCATGAAACTGGACAAAGGGAATGGGTGTAACCACCCCTCTTCCCTGACCCTCCCATAGGTGGGTCCCCAGAGTATGTCCAACCCCTAACTTAGTATAAGTATCGGACCCCAGTCCTTAGGACTTTAGATTACCCTGGACAAAACTCTGACACTGAATCCTGGACCTTCGACGCTCTACCTGAAGATTAGAGGACTGAAGAATCTCCCTTGGGGTCAAGGAGTGACTCCCCTGCTTGGCAGGCACCTAAGAAGCAATTGTCCGGTCTGCATCGCTGAAGCTCCCGCCGGCGCCGAAGTCTTTGCACCACCAGAGGTGGATTTCCAGACTTCCCCGAGGCTGCCCTGAGTCCCCAGTAAAGCTGAGGCCCGTAGCTGTCGTGGGTAATGTGGAACCGTGACCCCTGGACACCAAGTATTTTTGCAAGTGCATCCTCTTCTTGGTCTCCCACGAAGTTGTGCTTTGGGCTCTGAGTAGCCCCCGCCTCCAGCACCGACTGCACCGAAGATCACTGGCCTCCACTCCACGAGTGTCCTGTGAGCCAGCTCCAAGTGCGTCCATTTGAGGCTCTGTCGCGGTCGCTAGTCCGTTGGCTAGTGGGCCCTCCCGAAGGCAACTCTTCTTCTGCTTGGGCTTTCCTGGTTGCTCCAGACGTGCCCTGACTTACCCTCGCTGGGTGAGACCCCCAGACCTTGCTGGTCTGCATCAACGTCCTTTCTTTGTTTCTACGAGACTTGCCGTTGCTAAGGCTTGTTGGGTCCAATCCGGTCGCCGACACCCCTGCAATCGACAGACGTTGTGGGACAGCTCGAATCCAGCTCCTGGTTGTCGTCGACGCCTCTTGGACCTCGTGGCTGAAGAGTCAAGACGACTGTCAACCTATCTGAAGCACCCGACATCGGTGGGCATCTGCTCATCGCCTTCCTGGTCACTGGCTAGTGACCCAGACTCTGTCCCCTCTGCTTTCAGGCTCTTCAGATCGTCGATCCACCCTTGGATCCACCCGAACACTTTTGACTTGGTCGCCAGCAGCACTTTGCAGCAGATCGCCATTGAAAACGACGACGAAACCCGACCCCGAAAGACACCTATGCACCCGGCTTCCTGGGTGAGGTAACTCAAGTACTCCGGTGCTCCCGTGGTATAGACTCTAGAACAACCTAGTTCTAAAGGGTTTGCTCCAAGTCCTCCTCTAAGTGTCCTTTTTCTTTAAAACTCCAACCGCGACATTCCCCATAGAAGTCAACGGCGGCTCGCGGCTGTGTCCTCACACTGCACGCGTCCCCCGTGGGTCCCCTGTGTCACTCTTTATCACAGAAGAGAGTGAGAGAAGCAGCAACGTTGCAATCTCCCAAGTACTGTATTATCACAAAAGGCAACTGCTGTTGTCTGTATTCCTGCTGGATATACCGACCATACGACTGGTGAACTCAAAACCGGTGAGACCCCAGAAAAAAATGTTTTGCCCCAATCCGTAACCACTCTAGGTATTTGAATATCCACAGATATTGGAGAAGACGCCTCACTCACTGATAGTGACATGCTTCATCATAGGCGTCTTTCCACACCCAGGTAAGATGGTACTACCTGGGCGGACTCAACCACAGATATTATGGGAGTTCTTATATAAAATATTGAATGGTTATGCAGGGAACCAGATGGGTGATAATTAAAAATACCTACAGGTATACCCACGCTCTATGTTTTATTCTTGGGGTACCTGGGGTATCGGATAAAATCGTGAGATCATTTGGGTTCTTTGAAAATAATTCGTTCAAATATACCCTATTTACAAAGTGCCAACATGTTTCGGCCCGCAACGAGAGCCCTTACGGGTCTGGGGCCTTCTTCAGGGCTGGAATGTATACTCCTAGGTGTCCCTGCTCAATACTACGCTATTCATTGATGCTAAAAAATGAGGCCTATTGCACTCACCTATTTCTCTTACTGTTCCAGTAGTTTTTCTAAAGGAAAAGGAAACAAAATGTTGGCCAAAAATTTTTGGGGGTGAATTCTCAAAATCAAAAAACTGTTAAATTTTATCATCACCATATCAAATTCGAAAACACTTAATTTAAGTGTTTAGGATGAGTGTTATCTACAATCTGTTCATCTACATGTGCCACTACCTCGCACATCTCTATGTCCCGTGGTGCTCTCTACATTTATGTTGAAACAATTCAAACAGACTAGGGTCATTGCGTGTTTGTCACCACATTCATTTAACAATTGACCTCAGAATCTGTTTGTCTACCCATGATTCATATACTTTTAAAAAATATAATATATATACATGCTCATTAGTGAACCCACTTATGGCTTGTGTAATATATATCAAAAAAATCCAATTTTAGGTATTGTCATGTCAAATCCTATATCGTTGTTATTATCATTGATATTTCTCACCTACTGTCTGGTACTGACTTGTACCATGCGGGTTGGTGGACTATGGTGCCGTCTTGTAGTCACACACTGGAAAAGGGAGAAGAAGAAACCCATCTATATGGTAAGACTGGATGGTAATTATTTTCTTATACATTCTAAACCCTTGTTTTTTACGAACTCTCTGGCTCATGAGGTTTCACGTTTGTTTTTCTATTTCTTTTTCTAGTTGTTACACCGACCTGCCCCATCATTAAGGTTACTCCTCATACGTATTATTAGAACTAGCCCAGTGGCATGCTATGTTTATCATTCACTAATTCACGTCTATATCGTATTCCTATGGGCGAAGACCGGATTATACATCTAGAATTCCAAACACTCCTGATATTTTTATTGGGAAAATACAACCTAGGTGTATTCCTCACTATCATTATCTTATCATACGAGGAATGCTATTTCTCGAGTGGCTGCAGGCCAAGGGGTATTCTCATTTATCCATGTTTTTCCATACTAACGCATATACTCAAATCCTATCTAAATACTTATTAGAGTGTCTTAAAATTATTTGTATGTTCCTTCATTATACTTTCCTACATTTTCAAAGACCTGAGTAACGGGCTTCATTTTTGCAACTACCCAAGTATCTTATTGAAAGTGACCCCGTGAAAATACAGATGTAAGATTTTGTTAAAAAAGAAGAATTGTTTGTTCTTGTGGTTCCGTTAAATAAATCAGATACGCACTCCGCTCTGTAAAAGGTGGAATCCCCTCCGTTTTTAGTGCCCAAACAATTATACAGATCAAGCGCGCCACTTACTTCCTCAAAGATCGGTCACCGCATGTGTACCTGTAGCACTCACACCGCCTGCCGCCGAGTATCGTGAACGGGGGCAAGGCGTCTTAAATATCTTGTTCATCTTGATAGTCCAACGTTATTGGTTTGGACGGGCGTCTCACGTAGACATCACCTGATTGGTGATTGATGTCAGTGACAGCAAAACCCCGCGACGGCGTCTCTATTGAACATTGACTGCTGGGCAATGTAGTCAATAGTTCTATCCTCGTGTTTCGTTTTTTTTGTAAAAATGATGAATGTACTCATTTCTAACTGGATTTTCTACTCGGGATTTTAGTTGTTATAAATCACCACGTCTTCTCTAGTACTTCATATTTCTAATCTAAACTGCGCCATTATCGCTGCAATATATTGCTCATTATGCTTCTAGAGAACAATAAAGTTCTATTGAAATTTTTTTTTCCAATCTATGGCATTTAATACATTCTTATGGTGTAAATCTACAGTCATATTGCACATTTATGTTTTCGAAACATATAGGGGTGTGTAGTTAATAACCCTATTTTTTGGTGTCGTTTTTTACATCATCAGATATTAGAATTGTTGTATGGTCATGGGAATGGTGGTATTGAATGGCATTCAAGATTATAACATCCACCCTTTACCTATCAAGTCCCATTAATCTGATCAGAAAGATTTCCCTTGTTTTTTTACAATTACATCAGCATTGTCCATGGGATTTCTTCATTTAACCCATGTACTGTACCTGACAAACGGTATATCCATCGTTGTTCAAGTTTTAAAAGCTGTTTGTCACTACATGTATTAGGTAGTCTTTCAATTATTGACCATGTAAAGTCATTCTCATTATGTCCTGTCGTTTGAAAGTGTCGCATCATTTTTGTAACTGTTTTTCCACATCGGAAGGTACTCCGATGTTCATTTAGGCGTACCTTGATTTTACGGGTTGTCATACCGATATATTTAAGTTGACATTTACAGATCATAATGTAAACAACGTTGTTGCTGTTGCAATTAGAGAACTTTCTCTGTTCCCAGGGTGTTTTCAAACCCAAATCAATCTCTTTACTAGCCTTTGTGAGACCACATACATTACATGTTCCACAAGGGAAATGGCCCACCACTACAGGGAGATTCCAGAGAGTATTTGTTTGTTGTCGTATTCCTGCTTTTCTCTTAGGGCGGGTATGAACCACCGAGTCCCGAAGGGACTTGCCTCGCTTAAAGGCAAACATCGGTTTTTCCATTTTGAGAGGTCCAGAGTTTAAAACTTTCCAGTGTCGTAAGATAATTCTTTTGATCCTATTGGATTCTGTGCCATACGTAGTCACACATACTGGTCTTTTATTTTCTGGTTTTGGGTAAGTCTCCAGTAATGCTTCCCTGGGATTATTCTTAGCCCTTTTGTATGCTTGTTTGACAAGTCACTACCTTGGGTGGTTCCTTGAGGGCCAAGCACTTCTACAGGCTCTAGGCCTTGTGTCTAGCTCAGTCGTGGTTCTTATACCACTTTATTGGTATATGGTTTGGTACGCCCCTAGGGCTCAAACGTGTATTTGTGCTATTACTGTTGATTACTGACTTGTAACTTATGTACTTGAACTCTAGCCTCATAAAGAGACTAGAGGGGTGTGTTTAAGACTAAATACATATATTTTATATATATACCTGGTGTGGTCCTCTTTCATTTGGTCACTCAAGAGATTATAGACTGGTAAAACAAGCTGCTTTACATTCCTTCAAGACTTAGCCTGAAGGCTGCTCTCCATAGCTACCACTAGGATAGCTTTCAATAAAGGTTGTCTTTAACCTATCTCCAATAAGGGGTTGTTTGGACTGTTGCAAGGTGCCCACTATAATTAGTGGACAGCATATACCAGGCCAACTTCTCACACACAGTGCTCAAATCTAGGACAAATTTAGACCACAAATCTCGCTGTGTAATCTGTGCCACTGGAAAAATGTTTAGGGACAAACCTCACAAAGATACATGACAATGGTGATTAGGATCAACTTGACGGTGGGGAGGCTGAGAAATTAAAGGATAGTTGAGCCAGACTAACGGATACAGCAATACAGTTCAGGAACTGCATTTTACACCAATGAAACACATATATTCCGCACTTGCAAGTGACACTGCCTCCATAGCTGACACATGTGTCACTGTAATGACAAATTTGGAAATGTCTTGCATCACAAACACTGTGTATGACTCATCTTTCAACACTGCAATGACCTTACATTGCTATAATTTTAGCAGCACAAACACTGACACCTAGGTTAGCCATGGGACAAATGTGAAAGCATCAGCATTCACTATTGTGTACGTAGGCCAATTGAGATGGCAATGCAATGACAATAAAGTGTATATGTCCCATGTCCACCAACAGGAGTGTGGCATGGCAATTAATGTTGATAAGTGGCACTATCCTCATCCTATTACACTTACTGTTTGTTGACAAACGTTCACAGACACATGATTAAAGTGCGTCAGAGACACCAACAAGTATGTCCCAAACATGCAAGTAACATACAACGAAACACAGCATCAAAAGCTAATGTATTTGTGCAAGACGTAGCACAAAAAACATGGTAGCACAATTAAGTGGCATCACCTTCCTCTGGAATGCTACTACAACACTTCAAAAGCAGATCGCTTAATGCATGTAATCTGGGTATTCATTACAACTACACAAGTCAAAAAATCTCAAAATTTGCAAGCACAGTTGAACACAAATACGACTATACATCAAATATTATATGGTCATGTTACATTCAGTTTTATCTCTCCAGGAATGTACACAATACTCATATACACACACCAACATTTTTAACATGTGTGTTACATCATCCTAACCCTCCATCAACTCACACATGCATGCACATATGGCCTCAGACCCATAGTGGGACATAAGCCAAAAATGGCTAATGCATGCTGGACACAAATCTAAATCCGATCACATGTGAAGGGACAGGTATAACGCGTGTCCACAACAATTAGGGCACCATTTTCCAGTGCATACTGCAAACAGAACATGACTTTCTGCACTGTTTTGATGTAAAACTCACACTCTCCCAATTTGAAAAGTGACGTTAAGCAACATTACGTGACAATGTTCAAATCAACGTTAGGCACATGCTCCATTGAGCATGAAAAGTGGATTCAAAGGGTGTTGCAGTTTCTCTTGCGCTGCAACATACTTTGTTTGATGATGCTGAAGCAGATGTAGTCATCTGAGACTGTCCACAAATATGTAATGGCTCCAATAAGTAGTTTTGAGAATGGTGATAATATGCAAAATACATAGCATTCACCTTTCAGTATGCTAAGAAAATGGTGAATGCATGTTGCTGCACACATTGACACATCTTCTTTAGATTAAAATTTGTTAGGTGCAAGCTATGAGGAAAGGTCTGAGTCAAGTGTTGTTTAACATTCATTCACATATTGCTTTACCTTGTCTCAACAAACAGGGATGAGGCATGTGCACCAAAGATATATGGGACTGCCATGTGTATGCCCTTGTGGTGGTGTCTAACCAAAAGGGCAGTCCATGTTCCAGCACATGTGTGCTATCTACAAAGGGTGAATGATCTGCCTTTTAAATTTTGTGTTTGCATTGAGGGACCCCTTTCAGCGCAAAATTATGATGAAAGTAGATTTTCAACATCCATGTGTGATGCATAACGCAGCACACATGGAAATCTATGTAGATGGCAAAGATAAATTAACTGTTCTTGGCTTTCAATTGTTGAATTGAGTGAGTATTCAAAGTCCACACAGCCCCAGAGGTATCATTCTGGACAAGCCTCAAAAGTTCTGATAGTTGTGCTGAACTCGCCTAATCCACACCTATGTCACAACCAGTTACTGTATTTGAGTGGGGTGGCACATATACCATGGCCCATGTGGCATTATGCCACGTTGGGTGCCTTTGAACAAACCAGTGTAAATGTGCACGTCATTGCCTCCACCTAAGCAAATACTCAAATGAGAATCTGTAGTCAACATTCACATTTTTTTTTCCAGAGTTTTATAGAGTGCAAACTTGACCCAAAGGTATCGGGTATCAGAGCGCTTTACATGAGCACCAGTTGCTTACACAAGGACACATTCATTTTTATTAGGCACGGGGAGATTAAGGGATTTGCCCAGAATCACAGGATGTTGAGCGTCATTGCTGAGACTTGAACTGGGTTTCCCAAATTTGAAGTCGACCGCCCTAGCCGTTAGGCTATATCCTCTACCCATTGTATGCATTATAAAAAATCTTCAATAGAAGTTGGGAATGCTTGTTGTACAAGTTAGTGTGTGTCGCAAGGCCTTTACAGTGGTACACATCTTACAGCAATGTGTTATGTAACAGCCTCATATATAGCCACACTTACAACCTATGGTCATTAGTATGACTAACACTGAAGCATGCATTTACTATCAAATATTATGATATATGGATATGCATCAATGTGAGGAAGGAGTGCATGTTGCCAGCTCAGAATTTCTGATATCAAAACGTATCAGATTTTAAAAAGTCACATACACAACACAATCACATGCCATAGCCATATGGTGTTGTTAGGCATGCAATATCCTGAAATATGGTACATTTGCTGATCACCTTGCATTTAGCTGCAATTTATTTGACGCTTTTCACGTAAACGTTAATTTTTCCATTCCCGCCATGAATAATACTTGCAAAGTACCTGTGTTGAGAATGGAAAATTCCACCTTTTGTGGCAAACATTTCATGCTAACTCCCAAAACGGGCCGCAAACAGCCAGGAAGGGATGTCAGAATGCATCCTGTTTCATTGAGGAGTGCTGTACACTTTCACTTTTAATCACACTGTTAGTGTCTATTGAGCTTTGTGGAGGTGTCTGTTGATTTAGTGGTGTGAGAGAGTAGTTTAGTGTCTAGTCTGCTGTCTCTACTGTCCCTGGCAAGTCATGAGTCACTTTCTTTCTGTGTATTTTGCGTTTTAGTGATTATCTTGTTGGGTGTTTGTCTACGGGGTATATTTGTTATATATATATATATATACAGAGTTGTGGTTAATTTAATTGGGTTTTTCGTCGAATAGTGGGGTTAGTTGTGTTGTGGGAGATGTTGGGTGAGGGTAGGGATGTCAGGTTGTCAGAGGAGGCATTTGGGGCTTTCCTCTGGCTAGTAAGATTTTTCTTGCCAAGGATGGTGGAGAGCGGGGGACGTGTACTGCAGGGGTATGACATCAAGGTACCGAAGTTGAGGTGGGAGTGCATCTGCCACCACATGCTGTGGATCTTCGGAGTGGACAGGACTGTCCACCAGTAGAAACTCAGATGGCAAGATTACGTTGGCCGTGATGGAGACCTGTTGGATAACCTGGGGATCATTGTTGGAAGGCAAGGATGGTAAGTATATGACAAATGTTGTCTGATATCCCACTTTGTGTTCCATGGTAACAACTGTAGTCATTGACACAATGTAATGTATGCAACAGGATGATACCATAGACTTTGTAAAAAATTAACCTGCCTAGCATCAACGCAGGCACTCCAGCACCATTGTGCATGGGTGCCTGCGTTGAAAGGAATGATTGTTCATGTGCAGGAATGTGTTCCTTCCTGCACATAAAAAATCAGAAATGGCATTTAAAAACGTCTATGTGTGCTGCTTAATGGAGCATACATAGAATTTGCACAACGTAATTCTTTTATGATGTTTGTTTATGTGCAGGAAGTGACACCTTCCTGCACATAAGCAATCAATGCCATTTTGCTGTTTCTATGTGTGCTGCACAATGCAGCACACATAGAAAGAGCCAAAACGGGATGGAATTAATCTTCTATCCTCGTTGCGCAAGGGTAAAACCAGGTTTTGACTGTTCTTAATTTAGGCGGTGGCCCATATTTAGGCCACCGCCTTGTAAATATGGGCCAGCGTAAAATACAATGGGTGTTGTGGTGGAACGCCCACCCCACACCCATTTCCCACACCCTTAATGCTAAGTATAGCGTGAAAGGGTGTCTAATTCACAAGGCGGTGTTAAGCTACGTCAAGTGGCGTAACACAGCCTTGTGAATAAGTTGCGGCCCCTATTGCCACCACAACCTTAAGTAAAGTGACGTTATAGAGGTAATAGGGCCTTGTAAATATGTCCCTCAAATTGTAGTCACAATATAGTCATGTATTGTTGCAAGATCGTCTCATAGTCTACAAGCCTGCATTGGTCATGTGTTGTGTGTCAGACAGTCAATTCACATCCCTTTATGTAGGCAACATGAACTGAGACATGAATGTAATAGTTTCACATTTTTATGTAGATGACTTTAATAGTGAACATGACACATGTGACACCTCATGACTGATAAATACTCTTTTTTCTTGTGTCACAGCTGGATGACCATTATTCACTCAAGGTGACATTGATGCCTTCAGGGACCCATACTGCACTGGTGAGTGCCTTAGTCCATGTATGTTGCTTTCCAAATAAAGATTGATTATGATGACTGCTCCAGTATGTTGTTGAAGACAGTCTGGGTGTGCATGACATGGATTTCACCTTTACCATGATGGGGCAGCATCCTGAGAATATTTTGGGCCATGATTATGATGAAGTGATGAAGCACAGCATTGGCCTTCTTGGCTTTATGCAGCGCATCCCAGTTTGGAAATGCACCCCTGCACCGTACGTACAACAATGTGGCTCATTTCAGTGCTATGCCCTGTGCTGGTGCAAATTTAGCTGCCTCCCGACAATGTAGGCACTCCTGCACCATTGTGCAAGGGTGCCGCATTGGTGCTAGGCAAAAGACACGCAGAAGATGGATGGAATGCAGACCAGATCAAACATTCACCCCCAGTCAAGAGCTCTAGATAAATCCATTGTTCTTTAGCTCACCATGCCACCTCAGTTTGGACCCAGCCATATGCAAATCAGTCTTGACCCTGTGCCTCATGGGAACAGTCCAGCCCAAACTACCAAGCCAGGTCCTCCCTGGACCGGAAACAAGCATCCTGGGACCTGTTTCGGGGCATCACCCCTCATCAGTCAGGCTAGCTTGAATCCAGTGACACAGTGAGCCCAAGAATCACATCTGGGCATACCCGGCATACTTAGGGTGAGAAAGCAAAAGACAAACAGATGATGGACGGAATGCAGAGCAAATCAAACATTCACCCCCAGTCAAGAGATCTGGGTTAAATCCATCATTCTTTTGCTCACCATGCCACCCCAGTTTGGACCCAGCAATGTGCAAATCAGTCTTGCCCCTGTGCCTCATTGGAACAGTCCAGCCTGAACTGCCAAACCAGGTCCTCCCTGGACCGGAAAGAAGCATCCTGGGACCGGTTTCAGGGCATCACCGTTCATCAGCCAGGCTAGCTTGAATCCAGTAACACAGTGAGCCCGGGACCCACGTCTGGGCTTACCCAGCACACTGAGGGCGAGAGAGCAAAATACACACAGATGATGGATGTAATGCAGAGTAAATCAAACACTCACCCCCGGTCAAGATATCTGGGTTAAATCCATTGTTCTTTTGCTCACCATGCCACCCTAGTTTGGACCCAGCCATATGCAAATCAGTCTTGACCCTGTCCCTCATGGGAATAGTCCGGCCCGAACTGCCAAACCAGGTCCTCCAAGGACCGGAAACAAGCATCCTGGGACCGGTTTCGGGGCATCACCCCTCATCAGCCAGGCTAGCTTGAATCCAGTGACACAGTGAGCCTGGGACCCACATCTGGGTATAACCGGCGCACTTAGGGCGAGAAAGCAAAAGACACACAGATGATGGACAGAATGCAGAGCAAATCAAACATTCACCCCCCAGTCAAGAGATCTGGGTTAAATCCATTGTTCTTTTGCTCACTATGCCACCCCAGTTTGGACCCAGCAATGTGCAAATCAGTCATGCCCCTGTGCCTCATTGGAACAGTCCATCCTGAACTGCCAAGCCAGGACCTCCCGGGACCGGAAAAAAGCATTCTGGGACTGGTTTCGGGGCAACACCCCTCAACAGCCAGGCTAGCTTGAATCCAATGACACAGTGAGCCTGGGACCCATGTCTGGGCATACCCGGCGCACTTAGGGCGAGAAAGCAAAAGACACACAGATGATGGATGGAATGCAGAGCAAATCAAACATTCACCCCCACTCAAGAGATCTGGGTTAAATACATCGTTCTTTTGCTCTCCATGCCACCCCAGTTTGGACCCAGCCATATGCAAATCAGTCTTGACCCTGTGCCTCATGGGAACAGTCTAGCCCGAACTGCCAAGCAAGGTCCTCCCTGGACCGGAAACAAGCATCCTGGGACTGGTTGCGGGCCATCACCCCTCATTGGTGCTAGGCAGCAAAAGATGACACTGTTGTCTTGGAAAACTGCTGGGTGCCCCTTAATATGGCACATTCCTTGCATACATGCATTTCCCACATGTTGAAGCAAGTTGTAAACCAATTTTATATGACACCACCCTACACCAGTCTTCTCAAAGGGTGCCCCAATACATTCTTTTAATTTGATGTTCTGTCCTATGGTATCCATTGAGTCCATCTTTCCAATTTGCAATTGATGCTGTGACCTGTTGGTGCTTCTACAGACCTTAATACTGTGTGAAATTGTTACACCATGTACCTGCAATGTGCGTAGTGTTGTGAAGTTAACTACAACTTCTTATTCACTTCATTAAGGGAATATGCCATCTTGATAGTGTGGCATGTATACATGGAAGCATTAGTGCACAGTGTATGGCTACAGAAACATAAAACACAAAGTGTGGTAGGCTGTAGTGACTCTGTGAGTATGTGAATCTTGTGAAGTTCCTGCACTTTCACTGTGTCCATATGTGCAAATTGTGTATGTAACTTCAGCCGATGCATCTGTGTTTCACAGTGTACATACAGACAACAAAATGTTGGAGGGATGTTGGTGATGTGTATGGCCAGACATGGAATCCATGTACACACTAGCATGATGTAGCAGTCACTGAGGATCAGAGCATTGGAGCAACACTTGTCAGTGACAAGTATCATTGCAATGAGGCAGTCTCATACACAAGATGAGATCTGGTGTAAGTGAAAATGGTGGATGAGCGGTCTAACCCAGACCTACAATTGGCTGGAATAAGTAAATACAATCTTGATACATTGTTATGTGCCCAACAACACTTTCAACCATTGTGCCATGTCTTACTTCCAATGTGCCATATATGACATGTTGTGTTTCAAATAGCTGATATGTGACATACGAGTACTCAGATGCTTCAAGTAGATGTATACAAAATGAATCCTGGATGTGTAGCTGTGGAGACACATCCAACTATGGAGTGGTTTGATGAGTTTTTGATTTGGGTGACTATTGTATAGGAGTAACACTTTGGTGCGTAGTGGTCTGCCACTATTACAACCAGTGCATCCTAAGACTTTGGGTAAATGTCATGCCCTGGGTCTGTTATTGGCCTGTAACTCACTCTCCTTGGGTACATTCCCCTGGTAGACTCTGTCTGAGTTTGTGTCAACGTCATCATTCAACTCAGCTAACCTTCCACTGTTGTTCCTGGACTCTGCCATTGCTATGTCCTGTACCATACATTACCATGTCAGTATCAATGTCAGGTTGTGATAAGAGTTTTGCTTCACATGTAACTTGCCAGATCATGTTAGAAGTAGCAAACAGTAGCTAAGAGTGTAAAGTTCCTGTAGTTGTACACCAGTGTGTGGGAAATACATGCTGGACCTTGTTCTTTCATCTTGTCATGTGTGTCTTTCATTACAGGCAACATGTCACCTGAGGCAGCCAGGGTGTTTAAGCAGCGAAAGGACCATTACAAACACATCCGCAGAGTTGCAAAGGGGTACCAGGCAATGGATAGGAGGTATAATGAGGAGAAGGCGGCGGGACGGTGGAAGGCCATGTAGTGCTAGAGGCACTCTTATGGTCTGGCACCACGTGATGACCTTTGACTACCATCATTTTAATTGACTTTGGTGTGTTATTTTATCCTAGCCTGAATATACGACGTCCTGCATATGCCTTGTTTCTCTTGAAGGTTTCTTTCTTGTAATCTTGCAATCTTACAGTGGGAGCTGTCACAGAGTAGAACAGTCTTGCCAAGAACAGAACATGTGGGATGTGCATTTGAAAGCATGAGAGAGAGAGAGGTGTGTAATGTACTTTTTGATCTCGAAGTGCAGTGTTATGAGCAGTGGTGCACAAATGTGCCTTGTGTTGTACATTGAGAGATGAAGTATGTGATGCTATAGGCAGTGGTGCACAAATGTGCATTGTGTTGTACATTGAGAAGGATTATGAAGTTCTTACTATTGGTAAGTAGTCTAAATATCGAGTTTTAAATATCGATATACAGAAATATTGAGTTTAATATATTGATTGTATTAAATATCGATGTTCTGTATATTGATGCTAAAAATATCGTTTTTAAGTCTTGTTAAAAATATCGAAGTATGTAATATCGAGTGTTAAAATATCGTCATGTAAAAATATCATTAAAGTATTATATTTGTTTTTTTTTAGAGTTTGTTTGTAGTAGTATATTATTTAAATATATTAAAAAAATAAAAAATGGTATCATATTTTTTAGGAGCGGGATGTTGTGTTTATAGGGGATAAGGGTGGGGAGTGTATTACATTTTTTTTTTTAAATATAATATAAATTTATAAATTAAAAATTTTTAATTGAAAATTAAATTTCGAATTTTGATATATATTTTTAGGAGCGGGATGTTGGGTTTATAGGGGATAAGGGTGGGGAGTGTTTTAAAATAATGTTAAAATATATAATTAAAATTGTAAAATTATAAATTTTAAATTCACATTTAAATTTTGAATTCTGAAATATATTTTTGAGAAGTGGGATGTTGGGTTTATAGGGGATAAGGGTGGGGAGTGTTTTAAAGTAATGTTTAAAAATCTAATAAAAATTGTTAAATTATAAATTTTAATTACAAATTTTAATTTCGAATTTTGAAATATATTTTGAGTAGCGGGATGTTGGGTTTATAGGGGATAAGAGTGGGGAGTGTATTAAAATTATGTTTAAAAATCTAATAAAAATTGTTAAATTATAAAATTTAACTTCAAATTTAAATTTCTAATTTTGAAATATATTTTTAGGAGTGGGATGTTGGGTTAATAGGGGATAAGGGTGGGGAGTTTTTAAAAAAAAAAAAAAATTTTTTGTAAAAAATTAAAATAATAGTTTTAAAATATAAATTTCTACATTTAAAGTTAATTTCTATTTTTAGATTATTTTTATTTTGAGAGTAGTTTTGTGTTTATAGGGAATAATGGTGGGGAGTGTTTAAAAATAAGGTAAATTAAATTTGAAAAAAATATAAATTGGGAATTTTTTTAATTAAAATATAATAATTAATTAAAAAAAATATTACTTAGTATTGGGATGTACATTTTCTAGTTGTTAAATAAGGTGAGTGGTTTTAAATTAAAAATTAAAATCTAATATATGTTTATTGTCCAGTATGTTTCCTAATTTAATAGTGTTTGGAGTGGGAATAGTAAATAAATTAACTTTAGTGTCCAACACCTACCCTCATTTAATAGTGACTGAAGTGGGAATAGTAAATGAATTAAATTAGTGTCCAGCACCTACCCCAATTTAATACTGACTGGAGTGGGAATAGTAAATTAATTAAGTTTAGTGTCAAGCACCTACCCCAATTTAATACTGACTGGAGTGGGAATAGTAAATTAATTAAGTTTAGTGTCCAGCACCTACTCTAATTTAATACTGACAGGAGTGGGAATAGTAAATTAATTAAGTTTAGTGTCCAGCACCTACTCCAATTTAATACTGACTGGAGTGGGAATAGTAAATTAATTAAGTTTAGTGTCCAGCACCTACCCCAATTAAAACTGACTGGAGTGGGAATAGTAAATTAATTAAGTTTAGTGTCCAGCACCTACTCTAGTTTAATACTGAGTGGAGTGGGAATAGTAAATTAATTAAGTTTAGTGTCCAGCACCTACCCCAATTTAATACTGACTGAAGTGGAAATAGTAAATTAATTAAGTATAGTGTCCAGCACCTACCCCAATTTAATACTGACTGAAGTGGGAATAGTAAATTAATTAAGTATAGTGTCCAGCACCTACCCCAATTTAATACTGACTGGAGTGGGAATAGTAAATTAATTAAGTTTAGTGTCCAGCACCTACTCTAATTTAATACTGACAGGAGTGGGAATAGTAAATTAATTAATGTTAGTGTCCAGCAACTACCCCAATTTAATACTGACTGGAGTGGGAATAGTAAATTAATTAAGTTTAGTGTCCAGCACCTACCCCAATTTAATACTGACTGGAGTGGGAATAGTAAATTAATTAAGTTTAGTGTCCAGCACCTACTCTAATTTAATACTGACTGGAGTGGGAATAGTACATTAATTAAGTTTAGTGTCCAGCACCTACTCTAATTTAATACTGACTGGAGTGGGAATAGTAAATTAATTAAGTTTAGTGTCCAGCACCTACTCTAATTTAATACTGACTGGAGTGGGAATAGTAAATTAATTAAGTTTAGTGTCCAGCACCTACCCCAATTTAATACTGACTGGGGTGGGAATAGTAAATTAATTAAGTTTAGTGTCCAGCACCTACCCCAATTTAATACTGACTGGAGTGGGAATAGTAAATTAATTAAGTTTAGTGTCCAGCACCTACCCCAATTTAATATTGACTGGAGTGGGAATAGTAAATTAATTAAGTTTAGTGTCCAGCACCTACTCTAATTTAATACTGACTGGAGTGGGAATAGTAAATTAATTAAGTTTAGTGTCCAGCACCTACCCCAATTTAATACTGACTGGAG
The DNA here is from genome assembly GCA_963921515.1 of Calotriton arnoldi. Classification (NCBI taxonomy): domain Eukaryota; kingdom Metazoa; phylum Chordata; class Amphibia; order Caudata; family Salamandridae; genus Calotriton; species Calotriton arnoldi. The sequence continues at coordinate 1,450,825 of CAWUFW010004550.1, forward strand.
TGGGAATAGTAAATTAATTAAGTTTAGTGTCCAGCACCTACTCTAATTTAATACTGACTGGAGTGGGAATAGTAAATTAATTAAGTTTAGTGTCCAGCACCTACTCTAATTTAATACTGACAGGAGTGGGAATAGTAAATTAATTAAGTTTAGTGTCCAGCACCTACTCCAATTTAATACTGACTGGAGTGGGAATAGTAAATTAATTAAGTTTAGTGTCCAGCACCTACCCCAATTTAATACTGACTGGAGTGGGAATAGTAAATTAATTAAGTTTAGTGTCCAGCACCTACCCCAATTTAATACTGACTGGAGTGGGAATAGTAAATTAATTAAGTTTAGTGTCCAGCACCTACCCTAATTTTATACTGACTGCAGTGGGAATAGTAAATTAATTAAGTTTAGTGTTTAGCACCTACCCCAATTTAATACTGACTGGAGTGGGAATAGTAAATTAATTAAGTTTAGTGTCCAGCACCTACCCCAATTTAATACTGACTGGAGTGGGAATAGAAAATTAATTAAGTTAAGTGTCCAGCACCTACCTGAAATTAATACTTATTGGAGTGGGAATAGTAAGTTAATTAAGTTTAGTGTTTAGCATGTATATTGTATTTATTTAAAGTGGAGTTGGCAAAGAAAATTAGCAAAATTTTAATTTAAGAAAATTTGTAATAATATTAAAGCAGGCAGTTTAAAGTAGAATAAACATATAAATAAAATATAGTTGTGTAGGAAGATAATACATTTTGTATATATATTATATTATATCACATTATTTAATACAGTATAATTAATATGAATATATTTATTATGAAACATTGAATTTAATACACATGAGATGGTAGACAATAAGTTAGACATTTTAATTCTTTTACATTTATTTACAAAAAATGTATGTAAATATAAAGTCAATGTTGTATTACATATAAAAAAATATATAAATATAAGAAATAATATTTATTTGGGAAACAATAAAACAGTTTGTTTATTTGTAGTTTTTGGTGCAGTAATGAAACAATTTTATTGTATTACATTAATAAATTTATTTACATATTTGTATATAATTTGGTAATATTAGATACTGTCTTGTTACAAATATTTGGATACATTTGGAATAATAATATACTTTTTAAACAATTGTAAATCATTGTTTGGTATTATTAACATTTTTAAGTTTGTTACATATATTGGTAATATTTCAATACAATGAAAGTTTAAATATTTTTTAATACAGTTGAGAAAAATAAACATAGTTTTATTCATATACAAAAATATTATACATTTTAATTATTAATATTATATATTAGATATAATAATTATTACATAGTTTTCATATTGTACATTTTTTAAAGAAAGTATACATTTGTTATTACACAACAAAAATTAGTACAATTTTTAATATATTGTTGATTGTAATTTGTGATTTTATGGAATTATAATATTAAATATTATATGTGTTATAATATTTGTTATTATAATTTTACAATGTTTATAAATAATATAATGCATTTCAAAAAAACATTAGCAATTTGTTGTATTTAATTAAAGACTATAAAATAAATTAAAAGTCATTATAACATTTTAAAAAATAAATTGGTTTTATTTAATATGTTTAAAGCTGCCATATTTGTTTGGATCTTGTATTTTGTAACCGCTCGCTGTTGTTCTGGGTCATTTGGAAGGGAAGAAGCTCGCGGTTGGGAGCTGCTTCACGTCGAGCAAGGTAAGATTAATTTCCGCTATTTTAACTATGGGGGTCATTACGATGGCGGTCGGAAAAGCAACCCGACCGCCATGGTAGTGGAAACTCACCGCCCGCCACTACCGCGGGAAAACCGACGGCTAGATTAGGATCCACGGCTGTAAAAATCCAACCGCGGTGGAAAAGAGACCCGAGAAACTGCCCGTCGCGTGCGGAGAAGGCCGAAACCCGTCCGCGGCGTTCGGATTCGCGGCGGAAACAGCCCAAACCACCGCAAACACAGCGGAGACACAGCCATGGAAATTATGATATCCCCGACATGACCGCGGTGCAGATCACCATTACCGACCGCCGCGGTCGACAATAGTGATGAATGAGAGAGCCCGCGGAAGCGCCGTAGCATAGCCACCGCTGCGTACGCTCCATAATAAAAATGGCGGTCGAAAAAAAAAAATAACAACATGCCCACAAAGTGCACCAAGCAAACAAGTCATGCACCCAAAAATACCTAATACAGCCCAAAGACACACCCCCATGGTAAACTAAAAAACTACAAATCTCAGGACGACACACACACCACACCTGCAACCAATATCCCATCCTGACACACCCACATAGCCCAGTATAAATCCGGCCCCCTACCAGACCACACTCCTTTGCAAAACTCCAGAACTGAAGGGACATACACCACAGCTGACAGGAGAGGCAAATCTGCACAACACACACACACATCACCACCACCACCACTGCACCTCCACCTCCACCTCTAACCCCTTTGCACATCACACACCATACACATCACCACCACCACCACCACTTCAACACTTGCACCTCAAACACCTTGGCACATCACACACCATGTCACCACAGAAAATGCCAAAATTCACTGAGAGTGAGTTGAGGGTCCTGGTAGATGAGATAATCAGGGTAGAACCACAATTGTTTGGTAACCTGGTACAACAGACACCAGTAGCCACAAGAACGCTAATGTGGAGAAGGATAGTAGATAAGGTAAATGCAGTAGGGACCGTGCCACGCAATAGAAATGAAATTGTGAAGCGCTGGCACGATCTGAAGGCAGTGGTCAAGAAAAAGAGAGCCAAGAACCATGAGCTGGCCCACAGGACAGGCAGTGGCCCTCCCGTTCCACTCAAAACATTCACCGAATGGGAGGAGAAGGTGCTTGGCATACTGCATCCAGAGAGTCTCACAGGAATACCCGGGGGAGTGGAGGCTGGTAAGTACAAACAAATGCCTAACATCACACTGATATGTACTGTCTTGCACCACTACTAAGCTATACCTCCTAGGTACAAATGCTGTTATGTGCACCACACTCTCACCAACACATCTCTCACACATTAATCCAACAGTCCCTCAGGTTCACCTCAAAGATAGCTACAAACATCACCATGGGTACATGTTTACATGCTGCCAGCACTACAACTCCCACCAGGCCCCCTTGTCCTACATCTGTGCAAGATGGAGCCCTGAACCCCCATGTGGCAGCCATTGCATTGCTCACCTTAACCTAACAGGTAGGTAGCCATCTTCACAGGGAGGTGTGTGGTTTGGAAGTCTGCACTACAACTCCCACCAGGCCCCCTTGTCCTACAGCTGCGCAAGATGGAGCCCTGACCCCCCCATGTGGCAGCCATTGCATTGCTCACCTTAACCTAACAAGTTGGTAGCCATCTTCACAGGGAGGTGTGAGGGTGGTTTGGAAATCTGCACTACAACTCCCACCAGGCCCCCTTGTCCTACAGCTGCGCAAGATGGAGCCCTGACCCCCCCATGTGGCAGCCATTGCATTGCTCACCTTAACCTAACAGGTAGGTAGCCATCTTCACAGGGAGGTGTGTGGGTGGTTTGGAAGTCTGCACTACAACTCCCACCAGGCCCCCTTGTCCTACAGCTGCGCAAGATGGAGCCCTGACCCCCCCATGTGGCAGCCATTGCATTGCTCACCTTAACCTAACAGGTAGGTAGCCATCTTCACAGGGAGGTGTGTGTGTGGTTTGGAAGTCTGCACTACAACTCCCACCAGGCCCCCTTGTCCTACAGCTGCGCAAGATGGAGCCCTGACCCCCCCCCCATGTGGCAGCCATTGCATTGCTCACCTTAACCTAACAGGTAGGTAGCCATCTTCACAGGGAGGTGTGTGTGTGGTTTGGAAGTCTGCACTACAACTCCCACTAGGCCGCCTTGTCCTACAGCTGCGCAAGATGGAGCCCTGACCCCCCATGTGGCAGCCATTGCATTGCTCACCTTAACCTAACAGGTAGGTCGCCATCTTCACAGGGAGGTGTGTGGGTGGTTTGGAAGTCTGCACTACAACTCCCACCAGGCACCCTTGTCCTACAGCAGTGCAAGATGGAGCCCTGACCCCCCCCGTGGCATCCATTGCATTGCTCACCTTAACCTAACAGGTAGGTAGCCATCTTCACAGGGAGGTGTGTGGGTGGTTTGGAAGTCTGCACTACAACTCCCACCAGGCCCCCTTGTCCTACAGCTGCGCAAGATGGAGCACTCCCCACAACCACAACCATGTGGCAGATATTGAATGTGACTCATCAAACTTACTGGTAGGTAACCATTTCAAGTGGGAGTGGTGTGTGTAATTGGTGACACTGCAGTACAACCCACAACAGGCCCACTTCTTCAACAGATCAGCATGATGGAGCACTTGTCCCACTCATAGGCATGTGACGTTTGTTCCCCCGCACATCACACAATACCACTTTGTACACAGTCACCTACACAAATCATGCTAAACAGTTGTATTGTACTCAGCATGCACAAGTCTCACTCCAAAAATTTCCAACATTGTGTCCACTGTGCCAGGCATCACACACTGCAACACTAACACCGATCATGCTTCCCTGTGGCAGTGTCTGGCAGGTTGGTTGTCAATGTGCTAATCACCCATGTCATACCACAGTGTTGCAATTTAAACAGTGGAAGTGCAGATTACCCAAAAATTCCACTGGACCTGGGACTCACACTGCTAAACTATGCACATCCCAACTGTCTTGCAACAGACCCAGCTGCCACAGTGCTGCACTGAATTGCATAACAAGAGTACTTTGTCTGACTAAAATGCATAAATGTGTCTGCTTGGGACCAGCAATGTGTGTATGCATTGACAATGGTCACATCTCACACTGTCTGTCTGAACAGTGCTGGTATTGTCTGGCCCCAAAAGCACACATTGTCTGCACATGGCTGACTGTAGCTTACACACACACCACTGTTGATGACAGCATGTAAGTGTATGGATGCCCCGGAACAACTGCATCACCAGTACTTTGCTCATGTTCTCAGGTACACAAATACCATGAAACCATGATAGTGTGGAAATGTTTGCTGGGTGAGATGTTCAACCTGCTGTATGTCACCACAGTGATATGAGCCTATACTCCATGTCCTATTGTGCCTTCAAATGTTGGGGGAGTGGACCCCACACCCAGATACTTTGGACACCAGTGATGGGGGGCTATACCCCATGCCCTAATGTGGCTGCAAATGTTGGGGGAGTGAACCCCACACCCAGATATTTGGGACAACAGTGATGGGGGGATATACCTCATGCCCTATTTTGCATGCAAATGTTGGGGGAGTGAACCCCACACCCAGATAGTTGGCACAATAGTGATGGTGGGGCCACACCCCATGCCCTAATGTGATGTGAAAAGTTTGGGCACTGAAACCCATACACACCTTCTGCTCACCACAGGCACGTTCCTACCAAGAATGACTCCTAAGTCACATAGCCATGTCATTGCTCACCTTCACCTCAAACGGTAGGAAGCCATCTTCACACTGAGACGGTGTTGTGGGGTGGGCAAATTGTCCCACAAATCCCACCATGCATGCTGTCCCACCCCTGAGTAGGATGGGCCACTACACCCCCAATCATAATCATGTGGCAGGCATCGTATGCTACCCACTCAACTAACAGGTTGCTAACCGTATCTCACAGGTCGGGGTGTGTGGGGGCAGGAAGCTTGCACAACAACTCACACAAGCCCACATGAGCTCCAGCCCCCAAGACTGATTACACCCTCGCACTAAGATGCATGTGTCAGTCAGTGTACTGACCACTTCCAAATCACTGGTAGGTAGACATATCATGCTGACTCGTCCAAGATGAAAGCCTTCCTCACACACACACAGAGAGGTCTCACAAATACAAGCAAAAAACAGCAAACAGAACATATCACCAGCCACTACATGCAGCCAGATATGTTTCACGACAAGCATGGTGGCATAGGACACCAGGCCTCACATTGCACAACTGCACACCCAGATAGCATTGGCCACTATAGTGTGCACACACCTAAGCAAATGAAAGCATGACATCAACCAAAGTGTGACATTCAGATCCACATGTAGATGTAACTCAGTGCACAAACCTGCACACCACGGCATGCCATCTGAAAATGGCAGGGGTCCAGACCAGCAAGGACCAAATGAAAGCAAAGAAAGCATGGCTGGAAGTGCAAATACAGATATATACACCACATGCCAAAGGTATGGATGCAACTACAATGTTCACCCAATGTGCAGAGTACACGGCTGCAAGGGCACAACAAGTGACATACATGCGTAACAGCATCACATATGATTTAACACTCACTAGATGCCAACATGAACCTGTCAATATAAGATATGTAAATTGTGCATGTCATGTCTTGCCAACTCCCAATATGGACAAGTAATGCATGTACCTCAACAGGTTGTAATGCATCACTGGATGTTGGTAACTGCAAATTAGATCAGTGAACAACTGCTGGATGTACAAACAGTTGATGTAACAGTGCGAACAGAAACTTTGCTTGTTGCAACACAATGACCATTTCTCATCTGACCCACAGGCGACCAAGAACTCACTGCAGAGGACGACACCACCAACCTGCAGAGCCAGACCCCCACCCCGGAACAGAGACTACTGGATGAAGACTCCCTGGATTCCTTGGATAAGGAGCTCCAAGCCGGACCATCTGGTGTGGCAGGCCGCAACCAGTCCCAGGCACCCATTGTCCCCACAACCACATCTGCTGCAACCCATGACCTTCCCCAGACAGCTGTTGTCACGGCCTGTGTGTCAACCACTACCACCACCACCACCACAGCTGCCCGCAACACCCTCCCTGCCCCAGGTGATGAGCACCCCACGACATCTACTGAGGAGGGCAGGGAGAGGATGCAGCGGAGCAATGTGGGGAGCCAACAGGCCCGTGGCAGCAGTGTAGGTGGGAGGGGAAGGGTCATGCAGAGGGGAACTGAGCCTGGGACGGAAGCCCTGTCCCACATCGACAGAGTCCTTGGGGCATACGAACAGGCCCAGGGACGAATGGGCCGGTCTGAGGAAGATTCTCGGGAGCTCCTCCTGCTGATGAGGTCCATGGACACCCGCATGGGACAAATTGTGGACCTCTTGGGACAGCTAGTGGCTGTTCTGAGGGACAGGCCAGCGCAACGTTCAACACCTCCGCCTCCCCCTGATGGGCAGCAGGATGACAGTTCATTATCCTCCCCTGCGTCCACAGAGGGGGGTGAGTCCTCAGACACCACTGCCCCTGCAGCACAGGCCCCTCCAGTCAAGCGCAAAAGGGGCCGTCCAAGGAAAAGCCAGGATGCATCACGTGCCAAAGCACCTGCCAAAGGCAAGTCCCGGAGCCAGCCATGATGGCAGACCACTGCACCACTGCATTTACCTTTTGGACTATCCTTCCCCACACTGCCATGTGAATGGCATTTGTCTGTTGGACTGGGTCTCCACATCACTGTGGTGACTACTCAATTATCTCATCTACCATGACCGTCAACTCATTTCTACAAATTTTCCCCCCATGGACATTTTGTGGACCCTCACATGTCACAATTGTAAATAAATACACCTTACACACATGTTGTTATGTCTGCTCCGTCTTTAATACAGGATGTGCAACCTTCACCTTGATGTAAATGTCCCAGGGAAATGGAATGTAGGTAGGCAAGGAGAGGCTGAAGGGACCTAGTAAAAAAATTAGAACAAGAGTCACTTGTTTTGGTGTGGCATCACACACATCACACAACACTTCTCAACAAGGTACTCCAATCTTCACACATTACACAGAGCAACAGTCGCCATAGAGACATCCTGTATCTGTGTCAAACTACCCTATCCCACAAACATTGCCAACCAGCAATGAGTGGACACAAGGCTGCAGTCACCAAGCTCAAATACACCCTCACAGCAACTGCAACACCATCAGACCATGTGTCCCTCCTACATCGTCACTCACCTTCAAGTGAAGTAGCGGTTGATGAGCTGTTGACGCATGTCGACACCTTCCTCCTTTCCACTGTCCTTGTCACTGGACCCGGGTTGGTTTGCAGGCGGGGGCCTTGGCTGCTCATCATCATCCAGGATCAGGGGTATTGCCTTGCGAATGGCCAGGTTGTGGAGCATGCAGCATGCCACGACTATCTGACAAACCTTCCTTGGCGAGTACATCAGGGCACCTCCGGTACGGTCCAGGCAGCGAAATTGTGACTTTAGGAGACCAAATGTACGCTCAATTACACGCCGTGTCCTCCCATGGGCATCATTATATCGCACATCAGCTGCTGTCACAGCATTCCGCAGTGGGCTCAGCAACCACGGACGGTTAGGATATGCAGAGTCACCTGGGTGTGAGAAACACAGATTAACCTTGATGTTCCACAATGCCACAGGACAGCATGTCACACACACACCACGCTACTCCACTATGCATACTCACCCACAAGCCATGCACGCTCAGGAAGCAGATAGGCCATCATCTGCGGGACGATGCTGCTGCGCATGATGTGCGAATCATGGGCTGACCCGGGATACTTTGCACACACGTGGGAGATGATCATGCTCGCCTGGCACACCACTTGAGCATTTACAGAGTGGTAATGCTTCCGATTTCTGTAAACTTGCTCACGTGCCTGTGGTGGCACAAGCCCATCATGTGTGCAATCAATGGCACCAACAACATGGGGGATGTGTCCAAGACATAAAAATCTCCCTTCACAGCCACCAACTCTGGCCCCCTGGGGAATTGGCTGTATCTGTCCTTGTAGTTCATCATTGCTGACAGTGCATCCCTCAGCACCATGCTGAACATCGGTTGTGACATCCCACCTGCGCTTGCTACCGTGTGCTGGAATGAGCCTGTCGCAAAGAAATGCAGGCACGCCATCACCTTTGAAGTCGCATTGAAAGCTGTTGGATATGTGGGATGTGGCTGCAGGTGGGGCTCCAACATGGCACATAGGTTTTGTAGGGAAACTCTATCCAGCCTGAATTTGCGGATGATCTCTTCATTCTCCATGTCAGCCAGAACTGTGAATGGACGATGGATATTGGGCCTCCTCCTAGGTCAGATAAAAGTGCACATATGTCAATGATACACACCATGAGATGTACAGGACATTTCACTTTTCTACAGACACATTGCCAAATGTTACAGACTGCACCATCAACAAACAGAGCACTGCACAAGTCGGTACACATCAGGCACACTACTCGTACACTTGTCCCCTTACCCGCAGCAATGATCTGTGCACACCTCCTGCTCATTGGCATGCACAGTGGGGTATGGAACCACATGTGTGCGCACACCTGGGAGTATTACCCCCAGCATATGTGTCAAATTACAATACTACCCTAGCACACCGTGCTGCTGTCCATGATACACCTCCCAACACAGGTTGCACATGGCACACAACTAGTACACACTGACCACAGGCTGAGCGTGGTGAACACGTGTGTGCATGTGCAGTAGACAATGTGACAGTCAATGATGCCCCTAGTTCACACAATGAGACAGCATTGTGCGTTACATTGCACGTAGACACATTGACCATTATCTACATATGCTAGGCAACACAAAAACTGTACAGTCTACATGCCCTTACACATCACATGTGACATGTGCGTGTGTATGTGTCAATGCAAATTATCACATACACATAAATGGCATGTGTATGTGACATGGAGTTAAATGTCCCATTCGTAATGTTGGCCTCATGAGGGTCCTTCAATGTTGGAGACACTGGGCACTGTTCATGTTGGGCTATGGATAGAGCTGGATGACTCCATATGTGCAGGAAACCTGCTCCGCGAGTCCACTGATGGTCACTACAGGCACTGTATGGCACCCATATGGCGGTGCCTACCGCCTGGCCCCTGCGGACTGTCACCGCCAATACCCCAGACACGATCGCGGTAGTCTCAGCCATATCAACATGTGTAAATGGCGGTTGGCATGCACCGCTACCCAGCTCACGGTCACTACAGGCACTGTATGGCACCCATATGGCGGTGCCTACCGCTTGGCCCCTGCGGACTGTCACCGCCAATACCCCAGACACGATCGCGGTAGTCTCAGCCATATCAACATGTGTAAATGGCGGTTGGCATGCACCGCTACCCAGCTCACGGTCACTACAGGCACTGTATGGCACCCATATGGCGGTGCCTACCGCCTGGCCCCTGCGGACTGTCACCGCCATGGACCATGCCCTGGCAGCCAATGGGAAGCACCCTCGCGGTAGCCTGATGCAATTTAGAAAATAGCGGATAGGCGTCTTCCGCAAACGCGGAGCCGGTCATTGGAAGCATTCAAAAGATGCACCACCGCGGTAGCACGCGCCTGGCCCCTGCGGTGTGTCACCACCATGGTCCATGCCCTTGCAGCCAATGGGACGCACATTAGCGGTTGCTTCATATGGCTTTGAAAATCGCGGTAGGCATGCACCGCCACCGTGGAGGTGGACATTGGATGATTTAAAAAATAGCAGACCTGGTACACCAATTGCTGCGGCGTGGGACCACTGACACAGCCCCAGGGGCCTATATATGTGTGGGAGGGTGCCCCACATTTCCACTGCTACCAAGGACTGCTGCCTGACACCCTCCACCTGCTGCTGCTGCCTTCAGGGACTGCTGCCTGCCACCCTCCACCTGCTGCTGCTGCCTCCAGGGACTGCTGCCTGCCACCCTCCACCTGCTGCTGCTGCCTCCAGGGACTGCTGCCTGCCACCCTCCACCTGCTGCTGCTGCCTCCAGGGACTGCCGCCTGCCACCCTCCACCTGCTGCTGCTGCCTCCAGGGACTGCTGCCTGCACCCCTGAACTCCACCTGCTGCTGCTGCCACCTGTCCACAGTGATGTTGAGGACACAGAAGATCCGGGCCAGTCCCTTCACCAGCGAAGAGCTGAAGGTCCTGGTGGACGGGGTGCTTGCACAGTACCCAAGGCTCTATGGTGCCCCTAATGTCGTGGTAAGTTTCCAACAGTGTGAGTGAGAGTGCTGGGGAGGCACACGTGAGGTGGAGGTGCTGCAGTATGTGTCAGTGAGTGTGGGGCTCTGACATGCACTGCCTAGCATGTTTTCTCCAGGGGGAAGGGCTGTGTGGCCTATTTCACACGTTTCCCTGCATGCCCATCCAGATTTGAGGGACATGTATTGTCCTGTCAGCCATACAGTGAAGCAGCAATCGGTAATGCAAGAGTCAGGCCAGTGATTGCTTGTGTGAATGGCTGTGTGGGTCCCAAATGTCCCTCTCAGTGTCAGCCCACCTGGCCTGCACAGTCGCCGCCCAATCCCACAAGTACACATCACTGCATGTACAGTGTGTTCCATGTGTCTTTTGTTCACACATCTTCATCCAAGAGCCATCTCAGCCCTGTAGATTGCACACGACAAGCCTTGTGACAAGGGTGTGTGTATGAGAGTTGATATGACTGTATGTGAGCTCCATGACACAGTGAGCCATTCACAGGGCTAGGTCATTGGGGGCTGCGCAGTGTTGGACACAGTAAGTCCACCAACAACCATGTGTTGCTATTTGATCTATGTATTGCTCTAGCTAACAGCGGACAGTAGATGTGGGCAGACTACACATTGCTTGATGTGCTGGCATCCTGCATGTGAATGGGATGTAGAGGTACTGTGTCCACCCTCCCACCTTCATGGATTCACGTGTGGTTCTCCAAAACCATTATACCATGTGCCATGCATTCTTTGCTCGGTTACACATATCTGTTGATTTGGGATGAGTGAGTATTGTGCCACTGTATTGAGAGTTTTTGGTAGTATACACTGTGTAACTGATGTATTACCCCTCTTGTCTCCCATGCCAGCAGCTGAAAGTCCACCAACGTAAAGCCGTGTGGAGGGCCATTGCCTCCAAGGTGCGTGATCTGGGTGTGTCAAACCGACGGCACAGCCACTGTCATAAAAGGTGGGACGACATCTGCCGGCTGAGCAAGAACGTGGCCGAGATGACGCTGGGGCTGCTACCTCGGAGCGGCAGGTTGGCCCGACGCAGCATGACACCACTGATGGCCCGCATCTTGGCCGTAACACAGCCTGAGTTGGATGCACAATTGAAGGAGCATCAGCAGCAAGCTAGGGGTGAGTATTTGTTGATGGGTGGCTTTGGCAGGGAGTGGCTGCATGTGTCCACAGATTGGACAAACTCTGAGCTATGTGAATTTGGTAGTGTTATGCAGTGGATTGTAAGTGGTGTCTGTGCTGGGTGCATCTGACATGCATTTCTCCCACCTGTACTCACTGATGTGATCTGCGCAATATGCATTGCCATTGCATTCAAAGTTGTGGCATTCAGGTACCTTGTGCAGTGGGGTACTGTGTGAATTCAGATTGATGTTGACGGCAGTGTGCATAATCTGAGTGTGTTTCAATCAATGCATGCAATGACTGACATCAGATTTCAGCTGCTACAACTTCTGAGGACAATGTGCTACAGTACTTGTGCCCGTGCAAGCAACATGGTAGCTGACATGCGCTAATGGCCATTGTGGGCTACTATGTTGGGGTCTGTGTGTGCTCCCCCACTGCTCCATCCATGTACGTAATTGACACCATGTTGTGGTGTTCATCCTTGCCATCCTCGGCCCCCTGTGTGGTCAGAGTGATTTTTGTGTCTGTGTCAGAAGTGGGCCACAGGCAGGATGGTGTGCTGTGTGAGTCACTGGGATCACTTATGGCTGGATTTGTTCTTTACATTCACTGTTGGGTTGATAATTGAGGTGGCAATGTATATTTAGTCAGGGTGATGTGCAACGTGGATGACACATCTTCTTGAATGGTTATTTACTTGCACATGTTACTTCAGTTGGTGCCACTCCACTAACACTACATCTCTCTCTCCCATGTAGCATCTCCCGTGTGCGTTGAGGGACAGGGGACGGACACCAGCGGTGAGGCATCCAGTGCAACAGCCGCAGCGGAGCAGAGTGACACAGATGTGACCAGCGCCGAGGAGGGGGACAGGAGTCTGCTGGAGGAATCACAACCCGAAACACAAAGCTCTACGTCATCTGACGCCAGCGGTGACGCATCCATGTTGGGGGCCACAGGGAACGGGGACTCTGCCTCCTCTTCCGCCACACAGCGTCCAGTGCCCAGCCTCCCATCTACTTCCACTGGTGCTGCCCGTGTTCGCACAAGTCGAAAGGGAAGAGTGTCCTTCACCCCAGGCACTGCTGCCCCGTCCCATGTCAGCCCTGCAGCCCTCAATGCTGAGTCAGTAGAGCTATTGCGCCAGCTGTGTGTGGAGCAGACAGCTCTCCTCAATGCATTCCTAGACCACGATAAAAAGTTGGGCCAGGTGATAGCTTTCATGGAGGGCATACATTCGGATGTGGGTGGGCTACACCGGACTGTGCAGTCATTGTCCTCAACAGTGACGGCAGCCCTGCAACAGGCACATTCTCAGGGAGCAGCTCCTGTCCCTTTGTCCACCCCCCTATCAGTGTGCACCTCTGACGACAGTGACAATGCTCAACAGAACCCAAAGTCCAGATACAGCACACGCAGCACACAGCAGCATCAACAGCCCAAACGGTCCAGGCCGCAGACACCATCCCCACAGAAAACTAAGACCAACCCAGAGCACAGAGCTAAAAGCCTATCAGGCGACACCAAGGGCCAGAGGGACAAGAAACAGGCCTCAGGGTCACAGGCCTCAGAGTCATCCCCCGCCAAGGACTCTCCTGTCCCAAGCACCGCTCGCAAAGCAAAGAAGACAGTTTCCCTGCCCACTGAGGAGGTGTTACCTGCAAGGCTTACACTGGATGAGGGCCCCATGGCTGATCAACCCACAACCTCCACTCCCATCCCGAGCCCTGTGAAGCTGGCACAAGGGGGCACTGTAGGGGCTAAACATAGTAGGAAGGGTTTGGAAGGGCGGAGGCAAGCCCCAGGGAAGCGCACAGCTGGATCCAGCATGTCCCCAGAGGTGGGCCCAGAGTCAGCACCAGGAGCAGGTTTGGTGGTGGGGTTACCTGTTGTGTCCGCACCAGTTCCCATTAATCCCCAGAGAGGGAAGCCTTTCAGGATCCCCAAAAAGTGGAAAGGCACCCCTCCACAATCTCCTGCACACACTGGGCCTGATTCACAGAACTAACTTACGTCAAAAACGTAAAGTTAGTACTTTTTGGTATTCACAGAATACACTTACTCATTTTGGTATTCACAGAATGAACTTACTCATTTTCGGTATTCACAGAAGTTAGTAGCCCTAATTTTAGGACTCCTAAATGCCTTCTGTGAATACCGAAAGTCTTAAAGTTAGGATTTTTCTCAGTTTAGGAGTAGTAAAGTTAGGACTTTACTACTCCTAAACTGAGAAAATCCTAACTTAAGACTTTTCGGTATTCACAGAAGGCATTTAGGAGTCTAAAGTTAGGACTACTAACTTCTGTGAATACCGAAATGAGTAAGTTCATTCTGTGAATACCAAAATGAGTAAGTGTATTCTGTGAATACCAAAAAGTACTAACTTTACGTTTTTGACATAAGTTAGTTCTGTGAATCAGGCCCACTGTGTCTCACCACAGCATCAGTCCACCTCCCCGTGCCACCACCCCACCTGGTCCAAGCAGCCCTCCAGCTTCCCAAGCCAGAGATGTCTCTTCCACAGATGTTCCTCACACTCCCCGGGCAGTCCTCCTACTGAGCACGACACACAGTCACCTCCAAGTCCGACAGACAGGCACATCTGAGTGGTAGTCACCCTCACACACCTGTCTGTCCACAGCGGTGTCTATGATGCCCATTGTAATCCCCATTACTCTGTTGCTGAGCATGGCATGGTATAGTCGCACACATTCCCTGTGCAGCTTCTGATGTAACTACTCTGCACATTGTACTTGCCTTGTGGTTCACTGCTGTTTGCCCCCTGCCTGTGCAACTTCTCATGGACCTCATCTGCACATTGGACTGGCCACTGGCCTTGTTGCTCACTGCTGTTTGCCCCCTGCCTGTGCAGCTTCTGATGTCACTACTCTGCACATTGTACTTGCCTTGTGGTTCAATGCTGTTTGCCCCCTGCCTGTGCAGCTTCTGATGTTACTACTCGGCACATTGTACTTGCCTTGTGGTTCACTGCTGTTTGCCCCTTCCCTGTGCAGCTTCTCATGGACCTCATCTGCACATTGGACTGGCCACTGGCCTTGATGTTCACTGCTGTTTGCCCCCTGCCTGTGCAGCTTCTCATGGACCTCATTTGCACATTGGACTGGCCACTGGCCTTGTTGCTCACTGCTGTTTGCCCCCTGCCTGTGCAGCTTCTGATGTCACTACTCTGCACATTGTACTTGCCTTGTGGTTCAATGCTGTTTGCCCCCTGCCTGTGCAGCTTCTCATGTTACTACTCGGCACATTGTACTTGCCTTGTGGTTCACTGCTGTTTGCCCCTTCCCTGTGCAGCTTCTCATGGACCTCATCTGCACATTGGACTGGCCACTGGCCTTGATGTTCACTGCTGTTTGCCCCCTGCCTGTGCAGCTTCTCATGGACCTCATCTGCACATTGGACTGGCCACTGGCCTTGTTGCTCACTGCTGTTTGCCCCCTGCCTGTGCAGCTTCTCATGGACCTCATCTGCACATAGGACTGGCCACTGGCCTTGATGTTCACTGCTGTTTGCCCCTTCCCTGTGCGGCTTCTCATGTACCTCATCTGCACATTGGAGTGGCCACTGGCCTTGTTGCTCACTGCTTTTGCCCCCTGCCTGTGCAGCTTCTGATGTAACTACTCTGCACATTGTACTTGCCTTGTGGTTCAATGCTGTTTGCCCCCTGCCTGTGCAGCTTCTGATGTTACTACTCGGCACATTGTACTTGCCTTGTGGTTCACTGCTGTTTGCCCCTTCCCTGTGCAGCTTCTCATGGACCTCATCTGCACATTGGACTGGCCACTGGCCTTGATGTTCACTGCTGTTTGCCCCCTGCCTGTGCAGCTTCTCATGGACCTCATCTGCACATTGGACTGGCCACTGGCCTTGTTGCTCACTACTGTTTGCCCCCTGCCTGTGCAGCTTCTCATGGACCTCATCTGCACATAGGACTGGCCACTGGCCTTGATGTTCACTGCTGTTTGCCCCTTCCCTGTGCAGCTTCTCATGTACCTCATCTGCACATTGGAGTGGCCACTGGCCTTGTTGCTCACTGCTGTTTGCCCCCTGCCTGTGCAGCTTCTGATGTAACTACTCTGCACATTGTACTTGCCTTGTGGTTCAATGCTGTTTGCCCCCTGCCTGTGCAGCTTCTGATGTAACTACTCTGCACATTGTACTTGCCTTGTGGTTCAATGCTGTTTGCCCCCTGCCTGTGCAGCTTCTGATGTAACTACTCTGCACATTGTACTTGCCTTGTTTATCACTACTGTTTGCCCCCTGCCTGTGCAGCTTCTGATGTAACTACTCTGTACATTGTAGTGGCCACTGGCCCTGAAGTTGCCCACATTTGTTGTCTATCTATGCACATGTGTGAATAAAGACAGTTGTTCCAGTTGTCAGTTCTGTCAGTGTAATTTCTCAATAAAACTGTTTGTGTGTGTGCATGGTTTACTGTGTCACATGCTCAGTATGGCACTTCAACATTGGCAATGGGTTGTCTCACGTTTCCATGTTTTAGCAGTGGTGACAGGGACTTCAATTCTTCCTGACTCTTTTACTTGTGGGTGCAGTGAATGTGGTTTTTGCAAATTTCTTGTTGTCATCATCCTTCTTTGTCCATGTTGTCTATGGTGTAGACATGTCATGTTTGGAGGCAATGTCAGCACAGTGTGGGAGTTTATGCACAGGCTTTCATGCAGGTTGGCACGGGTCATGGTGTCTGTGTGAGCTTACTTACTGTGTGCCCAGCAGTGTATGTGTACGGTCCTCTATTGGTGGTCAGTAATCCTGGTCCCATGCCTTACTTCCAAAGTGTGCACTTTGGTGGTGGAGAAGTGTGTTGTGTGAAGGGGGTGACTTTGTGGTGACTGTTGATGTGTGTGCACCTGCATTGTCAACTACTCACATGTGTCACCCTGGAGTGGTGTGCGTGAATGTGTACTTGTTGTGCCCTGCAATTGTGATTTGGTGCACATGGGAGTGTTGTGTGCTGCTGATGTGAGAGGGGGGATGTGTGACGTATCCTACTTGTGCTTCTCAATCATGGAGTGTGTGAATGAGGCCTGTGTGTTGTGGTGCAGAGATGCTCTTGTCAGGTAATTCCATACCTATGTGTGTCTGTTCAGTATTTGACTTCATGGCCTTCCTCTCATCCCTGTGCCTTAACATGGGTGGCCTTGCTGTCTCCCTGAGTTGTTGAATTGAGGTGCTTGTGTTTGGGGTTGACTCACTGTGGCAGCCATGTGTGATTTGATGGGCTGTGGGTGTTCTCAGATGTCTGTTGTCTTGCATGTGATGTACACATGCTTGATAGTTGTGTCCTTGTCCTTCCATTTGTGGGCACATCACTTTAGCTTTCATGTATGTTGTCCTCCATTGCTGCTAGCATGTGGTCTGTGTATGTGGCTGTGAGGCAGGGTAGGGTGTTTCTGTGTAAGTTGATAGGCTGTGTGTGCAGTGCATAGTTTGATCATCAATATGTGTGTGTGTGTACATTTTGTGCTGGGGCTCAGTGTTCTTGGCATGTGCGTGGTGTTGTTGTGGTGTGTGTGTTGGCTGGGACCTGGCCTTCTGTGGTATGTGTTTCTGTGCAACAACTCCTTCTGTGGCTATCTCTGCAGTTGTTAGGGATGTGGGGCAGGGTGTGTATTCACCTGTGTTGTTGTTGTGCAGGAGTGGCACATGGAAGGCACATGATATGTCCCTCCAGGGAGAGGGCTAGTGTGTTGTGTTTTGAGTTGTGGTTTTGTGTTGTTTGTACAGTGGCCATGGCTGGCGCTGGCCTCTGCGTTGTGTGCATGTTTTCCTGCACACTGACCGCGGCGGTGACGAGTCCGGGACATTTGTTCATGATCGCGGAACATGGGTGACCAGGATGTGGCGAGGTGTTTTTGTGACAGGTGGGACATGTGTGGATGCTGTGATGGCTGTGTGCCTGTCCCCACAGGGGTGTCTGGTGTGGACATGCACCGTTTTCAAACCCATGACTTGTGTATTGTGTTGCATGCACAGTTGTGTGTGTACGTACCAGCGGCGGCATCCGCGCCGGTCAATGACTTGCAGGTGGTGTATCATATACAGCACCGGAAAGGCGTGTAGGGCTGGATCCATCGCGGTGTGGGCCGGGTGTCTATTTTCTTGCTCCACTGTGGTGTCTCCGCCGTCTCTGGATATGCGGTTGCTCCGCCGCGGTGTGCTGCCCTATTTCCGGCATCGTGACTTGTTCGACGGACGGGACGTCATTCCGCATGGCGGTGAGTGCTCATTGGCTGACACCGCCGCGGTGGCGGGCGCACTTTGATGGCGGTCGGCGTCACACCGCAGCGGACGGGAAATGGGCTCTGTCTAGACATGCTAATATGGCGGGCGTGATGACCGCTGCCGGCGTGCGGTAAATGGCATTTACCGCCACCGCCGGCACCGCGGTCGTGTCTCCGCTCGCCATCGTAATGGGCCCCTAATTTTTTTTATGTATTTTGAAGGTAGTTGTAATGTATTTAGTGTGTTCTGAGTTAGGTTTGTGATGTTAGGACGTTTTTTATGCGTTAGTTAGGTATCAACTGTTTATCTAGTTTTACGTTATTGAGGTCTAGTTAGAAAAGTTAATGTAGAGTGGTATATGTGTTTCTATTGTGTTTATAATGTTGGTAATAATGTTATTAGGTATATAATGTGTACTTTTGTGTAGGTGGGAATGTTTATGTTTTTGTTTTGTAGGTTTTACTTGAAAAAAGTTGTCGGTGCCGGAAAATAGCGTTTTTTTATTAAGGAAGTGTATATTAGTTTTAGTAACTAATAATTATTTACACTTTCTTAATTTTCCGGGTTTCATGGAGCGTTTCTTTTTTTAAACTAATTTTCGGGTTTTTTGATGGTTTCTGGATTATGGATTTATCTACGGAGGATTTATTTTTGGTACAGTTGTATTGTTTCATTTTTTTTTGGGAAACTTTTTATGGATTTGGAATGATCAACTACATGGATTAATTTAGAAGATGTGGAATTTTGAGTCGACAACGGAAACGGTAAGTTTTTAAAATATTTTAAATTTGGGGAGGGAAATAATGTTATATTTTATTGTTGTTGTTTTTTTATTTACTCGCAGACTTAATTAATGTGTCTATATATTTTATTATTTATTAATAAAAATATATTAGACATAGTAATTATTTTTGTGAGGAAATAAAAATGTTTTGTTTATGTTGCTGTAAAATAAATGATAAGTATTATGCTTTTAGTTTGTTTGGAGATTTTACAGTAGGCTTTTTGTAGTAGGGTGTAGTTTAACTTGCTGTTGAAGGTATTGGTAGATTTGCTTAACTTGTTTAGATAGTTTAGGTTTTAGTTGTGTGACAGATTGCTGTATTCTGAGTTCCTGATAGCTCTGTTCTTTTTGTAAAGAGGTTATTAGTTTGTGTAGTGTAGGTGTGCCTCGTTCTGTTGTTGATTGGAAGGCATTATGCCACCCTTCAACAGCGTTATTGGTTTTGGCTTGTTGGTTAAGTGAAGAAAGATAGACATTCCACCAGGGAATTTGGGTTGTCTCCTATGGCCTGATCTATGAAGTCTTCCCACCCAGTTGTCTTCAAAGTAGTCTAGGAGGGGACTTAATTTTTGCTCATGTTGTTGGTAAAAAGGGCTTTCTAGCAAAAGGTTGTAATGTTCAGCAACATCAGTTACTGGCACTTAGGCTAATGCAATACGTTTTTTAATCTGGTATGCAAATTTTGGGGTCTATTACGATGGCGGTCGGATGTCCACCGCCGGGCAAATTAGGATGGCGGTGGTGACCGCGGAGGTGGGAAATTCCGACTGCCGCTTTTCCGCCGGTTGCCAACCGCACTCCTGCCTGGCGTACGGAGCAGGACTGGGATAATGGTGGCGATGCAGAGCAGGCTCCGCCAGCAGGATTATGATGCCGGCGGTAGCCAGCCTTTCCTCAGCGGTCAGACCGCCATGGAAAGGCATGCAGAGATTGTCTTCTGGGGACCCGTTGCGGGCCCCCAATATTTTTGGGGGGTGTGGGTGCACTGGGGGGTATCCACGGTCCCCCCCTACATTTCCCTACATTTCCCTGTACCAGGTGGCAGGCACTGTGCAGTGCCTGCCATGCAGTGCAGGGAAATGCATGACATGCTCCTTTTGACATCGCGGCGGTGCTGCGTGCATCAGCAACCGCCGCAATGTTAAAGCCCGCGGTTATGTTGCAGGCCTTGCGGGCAGTCTTTTCCCGTTACCATGGCGGTCGGGGAGGTTTTCCGACCGCCATCGTAATAGGCCCCTTAGTGTTTGTTGCATACTCTACACTTAGGGGTCTATTACGATGGCGGGCAGACAAAGTCCGCCCGCCACTGCAACGGCAAAAGGGACCGCCCGCCATAGGTGCTGCGGTCCCGCCATTCAAATTAGGATGCGTCCGCCACACTGGCGGGCGCATCCCGCATTGTTTACATTGCGGCGGGAGGTGCTGTAAGCAGCACCCGACGCAATGTAAAAAATGCATGTTGTGGATTTGCATGCACAACGTGACAGGCACCGCGCGGTGCCTGCCACCTTGTGCATGCAAATGCAGGGGGTACCATAGGTACCCCCCAAGTGCACCCCCCACCCCTCCAACATCCTGGGGGCCCGCAACGGGCCCCCCAAAAGCAGACATCGTATGTCGCCATGGAAAGGCTGATCACCGCCTACATCATGATATGGTTGGCGATGTCTTGCAGACACCGCCATCATATTATGGCCCTTTTCCGCTTGGTCGACGAGTCAACTGGCGGAAAAGCGGCGGACAGTCTTTCCGTCCGCCGCGGACCCCCCAGCCATCCTAATATGGCGGGGAGTCACTGAAGCATGGATGGCGGGCGGATCGCCCCCGCCGGCCCGGCGGGGGCGATCCGCCCGCCATCGTAATAGGCCCCTAAGTGTAGATTTTTGTAAGTGTCTCCATAGGCACTGATTGAAATGGTAGTAACATCCTTGGATTGATGTATGTGGGTATGTTTTGAGTATAGCGTTTATCATAGCTTGTTCAAAATCTATAATTATTTTCTCAGGAAAATAATTATTTGTCTCTTGTTTTATTTTATTTCGGATTGCTATATATGTTGAATTTCGCTTATTGGGAAGCAAGGCGTAAATAAAGGGAATGTTAGTATTTTGATGTAGGCCATGGATAGTATATAGTTGGAAGAATGGTTTGGGACAGATTTTGAAGGTTCCATCCATCATCCATGTTTGAGCTTGTTGAAGTTTTATTAAATTGTTTGCAGTAGCAAACATAATTATTCTCTTTTCTTTGCTTTTATTATCATAGAGAATAAAGGGTTCCTCATTGTAAGTAATAGCTAATTCTGGGGGAATTATCACCTCTTCAAAGGTTTTAGGGGTAGGTGTGGTAGTGGTTGTAGCCTTTTAGTGCGAGCTATTGTTCTTTTTAATGAAGCAATGGACGGCATTTGTCCAGTTGCTTCTTTGGGTACTGTAGGCAGCAGTTCTTTAAGAATTGTACTGGTAGGTAATTGTGAACTTGTGCTTGCCTCTTTAATATTATCAAGTGCATTCCTAACTTCAATTTCTGTAATATTAGGAGGATGATTATGTTCCCTTGTGTACATTACAGTTGTTTCCCTGGTAGTTGCACGACCATAACATTTATTAGAGTAATATTTAGAACATTTCCAATTGACTTTTAGGCCAGTTTGTTTTTCCTGGGTGTAGACATACCCCATATAACATAATAACATTTTTCCTTTTTGAGATGATATAAATTGTGCACCTTCTGTCATTTTGATGTGGTAAAATCTATAACAAATGCAAATAAAAATTATTTAAAATAATATATTTGTTAATGATTATATAAATACATTTTTTCACAATATACTACAAAGTTTGCTTTTTGATCTTTATAAATGGTGGCTTGAATTTTTTCTTGGTTGAAGCTTTTAAAGTGGTTGGTTTTCCTGTAAAAAATTGAAAACAGAGTTTAATATTTATTTGAAATATTTTGTACATGGGGTGGGTTGGGTGTTTGGGATGGACTTTGGGTTTGGATGGATGTTTTACAGGTTTTTAAATGCGGTTTGAACAATACTTACTTTATTAGGTCGATGGTTTTAGAATGTTCTTTGTTATTTTACTGTTGTATTTGGATTTTTCTGTAGTGGAAATATAAATAGAAAATATATATATATTAGTCATTTGAGTAAGAAAGTGAATATTATTGCAATATTAGTTTTACTGTTATTTTATAAATGTTAATTTACTTACTTTTAGGAAATAGATACAGGTTTTGGTTTCATGAAGTTCTTGCTTCTGGCAGCAATCCAGCAGAGTTTCGCCTTCTTTGTTCTTTTTGGTGTGATCTGTAAAATAAAAGTAAGATTTGTTGGTTTATATAGGGTTTATTTAATTGTTTGCTTAATTTTATTGGTTGGTTTTAATATTGTGTCTTTTTATTGGTTAATTTATCAATGTTTTAATTGTTTTGGAAGTTGGTTTCCTTATATGGAAAACGCTAATTAAGAGTTAGTTATTTTTTTTTTGTTTCTCTTTACGTTTACATTTATTGTATTGTGTGATATAATATATATGAAATGTTAAAAAGTGAATTTATATGACGTAAGTTTCTATTTATAATTGTTGTTTATGGTGTGTTTATTAATTTAATTTTTACTTATGTGTTAATACTTTGAGAAAAATGTGTTTAATTTTATTTGATATGCAATGTATGTTTATGTGTTTATTTATATTTATTGTGTTTTATTTTGTGTATTTTGTCTATTTTAGCATTGTCGATAATTATAAAAAAACGATATTTTTGCTGTCGATATGTGTGTTATCGATATTTTGGACATTTTGTATGTATTTAAACATTGTTCGATATATTAGATAACTATATGAATGTGTACAATATTTTTGATGTCGATAATTTTTCATGACGATATTGTGGTTTCGATAATAGTGTATTTTTTAAGTAGGTATATAATGTCGATATTATTGTCAACGATATTTTTGTGTCGATAAAAATGTAGGTCGATAATGTGTCTTGCGATATTATGTTAGTGATTCCTTACTATTGGCTTTGACATGGCCTCATGTCATCTGAATTCTGACTCTGCCTTGCTTGAGCTTTTCTGCGTGCACAGACAGGCGCCCAGAGTGTTTGCAAGTTGTTTGGGTTAATCACGTTCAAGGTTGTTTTGTTTAGAGATTGTTTAATGTACCCTGGAAGGCTTTTGTAAGCTTTGTTAAGATAAAGGCTGAAACATGTGAGAATGTAGAGGGAACTTGGGAACTCCTTCTGCCCTGGAATGCTTGCATGGAAACTGGCCAGTTCCACTAAGTTTCCTTGGCGCAGAGGGAAAGACTCTCGAAACTTCTAGTGCATTTTGAGACTATAAAGTTGAGGTTTGTTGACTTAGAAACCGGGATTTTGGAATCCGAATGGGGATGGACGCATCTACTTTGGTACCGTGGAACCCTGGTTGCTGAGGCTCTTAACCCCGTCTGTAAATCCCCCAGTCTGGAGTGGGCTAAGATGCAGTGTTTGCACCAGGTGAAGTGTTTGAGTTTTGATTATTGCCATTATGATGTGTGGCCAGTGGCTATGATCATTTGAGGTGTTTTCTTTGTGATGTGTGAGTGAGTCAGAGCGCACATCCAAAGTAATCATTTGATGTATTTAGTGCATATATCTTTCTGATTTCTTGCAGGACGTCCAGTATTGTTTGCTGCTTGTTTATTCATTATTATTATTCATGCATTTAACTGTTGCATTTACCAAGTGTGTTATTATTGCTTGCATATAAATATATATATATATACATCTCTATATACATTTGAATGTTGTTAATTTGGCATCTGGGAAAGCCTTTCTGTTAGAGAGCATTGCATAAATAAAACCCCAAGCCTCATTCTAAAAAGAGAGTCTTTGATGTGTTTCATTTTATAAAGTGAAACCCCTTTTCTAGGTGGTGTTGTGTTTTATGTCTTCTGCCTCGTCGTGCTTGGGCCATCGTGTGGGGTAGTAGTATTGTGAGGTCGAGGAAGGCAAGACAGGCCATTCCACAGGGTGCACAAAAACCTGCAAAACAGAGTGGTGTGCTGCCTGCCACTTCAAGGCACCAGAGTGACAGTCAAAATCTTCCAAGCACTTCTGGCTTAGAATGTGGAACCACCCAATCAGTGCTATCTGCAGCATAACAGCATCCGGCACCTGCCCCACCTGTCGCACAAACATCAACTCCTCATCCAGCTGCACCAGCACAACCAGCCCCGCCAACTACAACTGCTCAACAGGCTGAAGCAGCACCACCGGCCCCACCTAGACAGGCTATACCTTACACACAGGAGGACCGCAGGTTATTGTTGGACTCAAACGTTCAGGTGGTATCAGTTGAGAGAGACATGGCAGAGGTGTTGACCCACCTTCAGGACACTAAGGGTGCCCTGGGGCTCCTTTTCTGAGCCACATCTGCTTGGACAATGCCCCTTGTACCGTCCCCCTAATCCTTGGTTTTCACTTTTATCTTGTTTATATATGTATAGCATTATGTAGTGTAAGGTTTTTTTTGTTGTTTTTTTTAGAGTTTTATATAGCGCAAACTAGACCCGAGACATCGAGTATCAGAGCGCTTTACATGAGTACCAATTTCGTTACAGAAGGACACATTAATTTTTGTTAGGCACGGGGAGATTAAGTGATCGTCCCAGAATCACAGGATGTTGAGCGTCGTTGCCGAGAGAGGTGTAAAAAGGGGCATGGCCTCGGACCACCTCTCTAAAACGCAGCTCTGTGGCGCTTACTGGAGGTACCTGGTGGGCTAGTTGGCCCCCTGGGACCCTCAGGATTCAAGGGGACTTAATCTTCCAAGTTACAACGCGCCAGGGGCGCGTTTGCACAGTGGTGCAGGGAGGGGCGGGGCCTGATATGGCAAGTGTGCAAGCGCACCCCTGGCGCCTTGTAACTTTGGGGATTAAGTCCCTTCAATCCTGAGGGTCCCTGAGACCAACTAGCCACCAGGTACCTCCAGTAGCGCCACAGAGCTGCGTTGCAGAGAGGTGGTCTGAGGCCACGCCCTTTACACCACTCTGCAAACGCAGCTTCTAGCGCACTGCTGGTGGGGTGATGAAGTCCTCTTGTGTCCTGAGGACCTCAGGACACAAGTGGACTTCATCCTCCGAGCAGCAGTGCGCCAGAAGCCACATTTGTAGAGTGGTGTAAAAAGGGGCGTGGCCTCGGACCACCTGTCTGCAATGCAGCTCTGTGGCGCTTACTGGAGGTACCTGGTAGGCAAGTTGGCCCCAAGGGACCCTCAGGATTCAAGGGGACTTAATAGGGACGTTATAGTTACAAATTAGCATTTAAAAAACCATTGAAATTCACTGAAAAAACCATAGGTTTCAGGCACGTTATAATTAGAAATTAGCATTTAAAAAACCTTAGAAATTCACTGAAAAACCATAGGTTTTAGGGACGTTATAGTTAGTTGGACATTTCACTCATACAAAACCAGAGAAATTCAACCGTTATAGTTAGTAGAGATAACTATAACTTGCGCCCCCGCAATGCACTGCTACTGACGTCACATATTACATCATTCATGACATGGTCAGTGACATCACTGATGACATCTTAAATGACATCACTGATGACATCACTGATGACATCATCCAAGTGATAATCTGATGCACCTCCTCACACCCTAATATAACCTTTTATACACCCACTCTAAAATACAGACTACCATGTTCGAAACCATAGACACACCAATAGCAGTTAGTACATACCCGCTCAGTGATTCCTAGGTCTACACACACATGTCCACTCATTCACCCATACAGTAACTCATACATGCAGTCACTCATCAATACAGCACTATCATATGCACTCATACACCTATACATACACTCACACACCGCCACTCATCCATAGACTTACTCACACACCTACTCAGTCATGCAAAGAATCAATCACACCCATTTACTCACCTATACAGTTATACACAGACCACCTCACTTATTTATACAAATACTAACACATACTTACTCTCTTATACAATCACTGATACAAGCACAAACTCATCCATACAGCCACTCTCACAATCACTCACTCTCACGTATAGTCATTTATATACTCCAACACTCCCATATACTGCCTTTTACATATGTAGTTACTCACACATATACCACTGAGACATCTATTCACTCACCAACACACCCATACACACACTCACCCACCCATACAGCCCTTCACAGATACACTCTTCAACCCATACACCCAGTGAATCACCCACTCACACATCTATGCACAGAATCACCCACCCCCCACCTACTCACACAGATACTCAGGCACCCATAAAGATACTCAGACAACCAATCAATAACCCATATAGATAGTCATGTAGCTACTCACTAAGACATGCAGCCACTTACACACCAACAGACAGACTGATACAGACATTTACACAGTTTACTCACTAACCCATGCATTCAGTAAGATACGCTTAATCAGTCACTTATACAATCAGTCACGCACCTACTAAATCATCCATTCAGACACTTATACACCCACTCATTCTTCAATACACATTGGCATATATATATATAAAACATATTTAAACTTTACAGAAACACACAGTCACTGGATGATGTCATCAGTGATGTCATTTGAGATGTCATCAGTGATGTCATCAGTGATGTCACTGACCATGTCATGAATGATGTAATATGTGACGTCATCAGCAGTGCATTGCGGGGGCGCGAGTTATAGTTATCTCTACTAATTATAACGGTCGAATTTCTCTTGTTTTGTACGAGTGAAATGTCCAACTAACTATAACGTCCCTAAAACCTATGGTTTTTTCAGTGAATTTCTAAAGTTTTTTAAATGCTAATGTCTAACTATAACGTGCCTGAAACCTATGGTTTTTTCAGTGAATATATATATATATATATATATATATATATATACATATATATATTCCAATTGTACAGAGAGAAAAAAAGCAACTCCAGGAGCCCACTGATCAGTATTAAAGGTATTTATTCACATAACAGAAAAAAATATATATATATATTTTTTTTTAGGAAATATGTTTAGTTAGTGTATGTTTAGGTTAAGTTGTCTTTGTTCTGTCTCCAGATGTGCCTTAAGGGGGAGGAGGGTTGATGTTTCATATATGCTGTTATGTGTATAGGTTAAGCTAAGGTATTTAGGTTAGTGTGTATTATAATTAGAATAGTGTAGGTTAGGATAGTTTTTTACATGTAGGTTTAGCTTTGGTAATTGTTTTTTTTTTTAAATAAAGGTATAGTGTTCATTGATTTGTGGTGTCAATGATTTTTAATGTGAATCAAAGAACTTTTGAGTAAGAATTTTGGGACATCAGATTCATTCTCCAAAACGTTTTTGATATAAAAAAATGGATTTACGTCATCTTCTAGGGACAGGCTACTGTCATACTGCTGTTTGATTGGAATTAACAGACATGCATGATATGTAGGCTAGCAAAGGTAAGTTCAGCCATTGCAGAGGGATAGTGTGCTGAATCAGTTGCCATCTTCAAAATTTCTCTGAGTAGAAAACCACTATAGGTAATGGAGACATTGAGCTCCCACAGCATTTGTTCCCTAATGTAGGGATGTTGTGTGGTACTTAGTTGCCTGCATCTTGAGCTATATGAATCACTACATTTGCCTCTCCCAACAAAGTTAATTAGATCAATGTTTGACATTGTTTAACATTGTACTTTGTGTTGGACTGGTTTGTGTACATACTTTGATGAGAATTGGACAGTTCATCAATGTAGTGTACCACTATTTCTTTAAGTCAATATATGTGAGCCTTTGTGCATATTTACAACTTCAATGGTGTAGGCCAGCATTAGGGCAAGAAGGCTAATACTGCGTTCCCTCACTATGGAAGCAAAGGGCTGTGCCCTAGTTCAGACATTACAGCACTACACTGTTTTTCTCCTGAACATGTATATTATATAGATGCAAAGCGCAAATGCAGGCACACTTGCACCATAATACAAGGGTGCCTGCGTAGAGGAAATGTAGGATCAGGTGCTGTAAGTTGCCCCTTCCTGCACATACACTGACAGTCATGGTGCTTTGCTGCCTGGATGTGTCTAGCAAAATGCTGCACATCTATGTATATAAACAAAAGTTTTATTTACACAGCATTTCTCCTTGTTCTGTAACATTTGCACATCGTCCTTGGGCATATGGTGAAGGATCTATCTTAAAATGTGTTTTGGCTGAACACCCATCACTACACCCATTGTCCAACACATTGACACTAAGTAAAGGGTCAAAGTGTGCCTCATTAGCAAGGCAAGGTTAAGCCACTGCAAGTGGCTTCACGCTCACTTGCTTATTGATCCAAGGCCCTATCAACACATGAACATTGGGAAAAGTGACGTTCCAGTGGCAATGGTGCCTTTGAGATTTGACTCATGGTGTCATTCACACATGTTCTGTCATCTCACTAAATATCAGGGACACAGACTAAGCAGACAGCATTTTTGGTAATGTCTTCTGTATTTGTTGTACTGGCTACACTGCTTAGGCATTGTTGATACCTCTCCAGTTTGATGGTCACAGACAACACACATCAGGGAAAATTAAGTGCATGTATTTACATGTGTGATTTTGAAAGATGGGGGGGCCTGTACCACAGAGCCCACTTGTCACAGTCTAGATTTTGTCACAGCAGGATGCCCACAGGGACGGTGCTACTTGCTACCAGTTCAGGACAAGCAAAGGCAATGCTGGACACAATGTAAGTCCTGGAATAGGGAACAAGGATTCAAATGGTAAGTTCTTCAACAGGGTGCTCATCCCCCAGCTACAGGTGGTAACTCGGAGCACCCTCAGGTGCCCACAGCACAGGGGATGGATCAGGAGCAAAGCAGTTTCACCTTCAATGAAACCATTGAGCTTCCCCCATCTCCCTCAATGTGGATATGCAGCAAGTTCCTTGTCTTGAGCAGCTGTCTGAAGTCTCCTTTTGTTCGAAGGACGGAAGCCTCTACAAGCCTCAGACAGCTGTCCCTGCTCCAGCTGCAGCCAATCTCCTTGCATCAGTCTCGCAAATTCCTTTCACTGGTATTCCGTCACTGAGACACCATCTCAAGTTCAAACCCTATCCCCAGGGTCTGAAAGGAGAATGGCAATCTAACCCCTGGACTCCCTTTTCATTCCCAGCTCCCTCTGCGACTGTTTGTGGGTGTTCCAGAGGATACTGGCTCCCTTTTTCATTATTTGATTTTTTTTATATGACTTAACTTTTCAACCCTCACTTGATCCTCTGATGGATCTTGTTTTGTGCCAATGAGGGATTGGATATAGGAGATCCAATATCCGGATATTCAATCAGGATCAGGAATTGGCTAACTGACTTACAAAGTAATAATTAGATTTATGTATCTGACTCTCAAAACCAGACCATACAAGTAAAGTACATTCACCACAAGTCCAAACCTTCTAAAGAAATTAACTCAGACTAAAATCATGCAAACCAATAGGGCAATAAAAAACAATAACATTAGTAACTGATGCTGAGAAATTTCTCTAAGCTGACCTCTCCTTGGCATTAATAAATCAATTTAGAATGCACATTCAACTCAAAGAGACAAGCCATGATAAATTATAGACTCAGGATTTCTAGTTAAAGTTTAGTTTATCAAAGATTTCAAATAAAGGTCATCATATTATTAGTAAACATTTATCGCCTAAAGAGTACAGTGTACTTTAGTAAGCTTGGGCTTGCCATAAAAGGACAAAAGATTCAGGAAAATTCATCCAGAACATGAGTCATAATAGCTCATCGGTAGTGCCCCATTGAGGAAGAGTCCAAGAATGGTGCACACAGCGTATGAGTCAGTCCAATGGAAAGGAGTGAGCAAAATCTGCAATTAACAAAGTTAGCAAAGAGTTCCCAACTGAAAGATGCAGGAAAATCAAAATGCAGTCTCTCTCGAGTCCGTTAGTTTGTGTGAGAGAGTATGGGAAAGTGAGCCCCTTATCCAGTAAATCAATGTATAATATAGTCTTTGGTCACCTCATCATGTTAGAACACTCAATCCATAGGTCAGTTCATGTAGGATGATCGTCATGAGGCATAAAGGGAGAAACATATTATAGAAAGAGGTGGTGCCGATCAAGTAATTTGTAGGGTCATTCGGCATACGTAAATCTCCAAACAATGATCCTTTAGCAGCAGGCACATGAGTGAGTTCAAGAGGACAGTTTCCCATAGCAAATGTTCCTAAAGAGTCAATTTTGTTGCAAGCAGTCCTTCTAAACGAGTCAAGACTCCTTCTAGGAAGCAACAGTTTTGCTTCACAGTGTAAGTTGGAGAAAGCTTCTCACGAGTATAAGACAATGCTGAATAGTAAAATGCAGGCCTAGAATAAAGTCAATTTGAGAATATACAAGATATAAAGTAGTGAAATAAACATTTCATAAAGGTAAATCAATATTCTAATACACCATTTCAACTTATAAACATTGAAAGATGTTAATAATCTGCTTGCAAAGATTGCACGTAACTATGTGCGTTTACTGCAATTCCAAAGTACTAACGTGTAAAATTATTTCAAATTGTAAAATATTAATCTTTTTCAGGTGTTCTTTATTAGTATATATATGAAGATTATTATCTGAAGGTTTCATGATATTTACAATCAGTAGGACAGTGTAGCACTATTTTTACTTTTCTCATTTGGTACACAATTTCACATATGCAGAAGATGGAATTCGAAATGAAACCCTCAATGTCAAGCGTAGAGTTATCTAAATGGAATTAGATTTAATTAATTCTTCAAGCAATTTATTATTTCCATGAGAATGATTAGGAATTTCCCCAGGAGTGCATCACTTTAACATTCTATTACCCGTTGAAATAATTATGCTAAGGTTGATTAATAAAACATAAACCTATTATTCAAATAAATATGATTTCATCTACTCTACTATTATCTGCATGATTTTACGATGCAGAAACTAAGTTCTCTCCCGTTTATTTTTCATGACTCTTTAACGATTAGTTGGTGCACGTTTATTCATGTGTTACTTAAAATGTCGAAAAATCAGTTTAGGTGTCACGTAAAGATTCTGACAGCTTTTCAGCTGCATTATGGGTGCCTTGTCAGAAAAGAGAACAGCCTTGAACCACCAACTGGCAGATGAGACCAGACTTTTATCATTCCTTGAGTAACAGGCTAAAACAATCAGAGGGTCTGCTACTCTTGCATCCTGGGTGCCCCTCTAATCCTGTGGTGTATATTTTCTGCATGTTCACTGCGTGATATGTCCTTGGTCAGTGCATATGAGGAGAGCCCTCAAATGGTCACTTGGTACTTGTCTGTCCAACCCCACGAAAGGAATTTTAATTAACTCCAGACCAGGAGCCCTGACCACCAACGGAAAGGGAGGGGGTTGTCCCAGTATAGGGAGTCTTGGCTAAATGGAGAGAAGAGCTAGTGCCTACCCCAAGCCACCAAGCTTCTACTAAGAATAAGGAGAGGCACAGGAGAGCTGGAATGTCCAGCAGAACATGTACCAGCTCGGCTCACATTAAACACAATAATGGCTCACTATCCTCACCCAGTGAACCCATTGGCTCTCAATACACACATCCCACAGACGAAGAATAGAAAAGAGCCCAGAAAAGGGAGACTACACAGACCTAACCAGGAGGAAGCTGGTAGGGAGACTCTCCTAAAGTGTCCAGGTACCCTGAGTATAGATTAATGCTGCCACCACTGTCAGTCTACCATAGCCTGGATAGAGAGGGTACTAGCCACTCTCTGTAAAAGAGGGGTGCGCTATACATGCCCCCTCGACCTCAGAGCCAAGTTCTAGGGACTCAATCCATGTAAACAGGAACACCCTCAGTGGACATGTGTGATTGTCATGTATACTGAAGTAGAGATCAAGAAACCCTACAGTACTGTCAGGTGACTTGCCAGGAGATCAACATAAGGCAGGGAGGCACTCTCTTCAGAGCCATGCAGAAGACTTTCAGTCCCACTTCCTCTCAACACTTGTCGAACTTCATCCAAGCCCTAATCACCAGAATGCCAGACTACGTGAATGAACTCTAAGCTGGAATCTCCGCCTAACTCACCAAGAGGCTCCAGATCATCTAGAAAGCAGCAACTAGTTTCACACTGAACCTCCCACTCCACCCCCACATATCCACTCTCCTCAAGGGCCTTCACTGGCTCCCCATCCACCAGAGCGCCTATTTTGAACTACTCACTCACACATACAATGCACTATGTACTCTAGGTCCCATCGTTCTTAATAACTGCATCAGCTTTCACCCTGCCCCCATTACATCTTCAATCCGACAACAATCTGTTTGCTTCAGTCCTGTGCACCCAAAGAGCAAGGGCTGGCTTCCGCATCGTCTCGTACTTAGCTCCTATAACCTGGTACGAACTTTATTTTCACATTAGAGCTGACAGCTCACTCCTTGAATTCTGGAAGAAACTGAAACCTTGGCTCTTCCAGTAGGCTCAGCCGAGCCAGCACCTCCCTTCTCAAAGTATCAGCATACCTCCTAGTTGATATACATGCTCTACAAGTAACCATAACATAACATGAATGTTAGAGAGGCAGAATTGCTATGGATCCTTCTGAATGGTCTCTTTCTCTGTGCTGGATCAGTACATCCATCACACCGAAAAGACTTAGGTGCGCCTATCTGACTCACTGTTGGAATGTCATTAGAGTCCCGACCAGCAATTCTATAAGGACAGGTAATACTGCCATCAATAGTTGGTGTCAAAGTAAAAGACAAGGTAAAAAAATTATTTTTGTGTTAGGCCACTGGTCCAAACCCAAAATATAATTTCGCCTGCAATGTCAAACATCCTTATGCCATTCCTGGTTAGCCAGCTCTCATGTGTAGAGAAGGGCACCATTTAACTAGTAGTGTTGTACATAAAGCTTTCAATTTTCATTTTTACCAATAAATACAGGCAGAAAACTATCTTTTCCTGTCTGTATTTATGTTTAAATACAGAGAAACAGAAAATAGTCTTCTTTTGGATGATTCTCCACACTGCCAATCGTGAGTGCCAGGCAGCCTCGCTCCTCCTTTAGGGCAGAGGAGCATCACCCTCCATGATGCGAGCACTGCAAACCTAAATAAAATAGCAATAAAATGATTTTATTTTCCTTTTTATTATACCACCAGTGCTGGTCCAGCCAGAGTGTAAGGGTGGGGCAGGGCAATTCCTGCTGATTGGCAGTAAGTACGACTCGGCCTAAAGTTTGAAGTGCGTATGTCAGTTTGGCCAGCTGTCTTGCATCAGCCACACCAACATGCACACTTCAGACTTCACCAACCTGTGCTGTGTTAGACAGCAGGGTGGAGTGCAGACACAGGCCCCCAGTCTCATTAGGAGTGATGGGTTAGCCTGCTCCAACCAATCGTGGCGCTTCTCCCATGCTAGTTACTACTATAAACAGCAAGAGAGCAGCTGCTGGATTGGTTAGGTTAAGTGGCTCCTGCACCCCTCAATTGGAGCCATGGTCTGACGCCATGGACTAGACAAGTAATGGCAAACCAGGGGCACGCAGCAAGTCACTGTCAGAAATGCTGCTATATTAGGGTAAGTAAATGTTAACATTTTCAACATTGAATTTTAATTAAAAAATGTTAAGGTCAGCAATTTAGTTCCTGTTTATATTGCATGTGTTTTACCTAACCTTGCATTCCCTAAATGTGTTAGCTATTTATTCCAGGGTGTTGTGTTTCTCTATTTTTTGTGCATCGAACTACTCTTGTATAGTAACATGCTTGCCTGTCAAATCGTATTTAGTTTTTTGTTTCACATACCCAATACCAGGTAAAGACCAGTAATACAGCCTAATATGCCCTGCTATGACAATTTGCTTGCAGCAATTTTCTAAAAACTTGCTAAGTGCACTCTCAAACTCCTGATTACCTCAGCCCCTACACTTTATTCACCTTGTACAGGGGCCGCTCGGGCAGAGGGTTGGTGAGGTATAGGAGCACTACTGCATACATTGAACTGAGTCACACCACATGTTTATACCAGGCCACGACTGAGAGCTCTGGTGTGGAGGCTGAAGTCAGTGCGAGTTTCTCACAGTGCCTGTCAGTGGTTGTCCTCTCTGCAGGGCAAAGACAGCAATGGTCACATACTCCAGTTGTAACTGAACTTCTTGTATGATGGAGGTTCACGGTTTTCAATATAATGACAAGGCGAAAGTAAAAGAAAATGCAGTGCTTACATGTGAGTGACTGTATTTTATGTTTGGGGTGATGAAGTGATGGAGATGAGAGGAAGTGCATTCAAGAGAAAGTGAAAAGAGGGTGCTGAAGAGGAAAGAGATGAGGTGTAAGATATGCAGATGAAGGAAGTGTGGAGAGAGAAAAGGGGAGAGGCATCTAACAAAAGTGCACATAACAGAAGACCAATACTCCTTCCACAGGCCTCAGTAATATTTAATTCACAGTGTCTCTGTTTCAAATTGAAACATTTACAATGTTAATTACTTACAACAAAATTATTGTTGCTACTCATTTATCTTATACAGCTAACAACCATTGGCAAAGCCAATAGTCCTGGCTGGTTTTAGTTGTACATCAGTTGCTGTATTATATATCTGGATGCAATAACAGAAAGCTCATAGACAAACCCTTTTTTTGTCAGTTGAGCTTGCTTCCTTTGCTCGTTCACTACATGAAAGTCATACCTAACTTTTAGGCCTCACCACCTTCAAATGCCACCAGCCATCACTGGTGGCAGGTCAGTACCTGTGCAGGGTGACAGATAGGAAAGTTTAAAAAAAGGTTCGCTTATGAAGCTTAAATAACTCCAGATATTCAGCTTTTTAAGCTGTACAACAATACAAATGTTTTCAAACTGACAATATTGTACTGTAAACTGCTAAAATCCATTGGGCATTCAAAAGTGTGTATACATTAATCAGGTAAATAAATGTGTACATATACCCATTGCAGCCTCCTTTTTACTCTAAACACAAAATAGATGTGCATAAATACATGTAAAAGGAGAAAAAATAAATATGGATGAATACAGATGGAAATGTCAAAACAGTAAAAACTATAAAACCAGGAGCCCAAGTTGTAATGTGGACAGTTTCATTTAAGGCCATGCCAATGCCAGGCTATGCAATATACAAACCAACAACTTAACTCAAGATTACATGACATATTATGTCATGACAGACAATATGTAGACTCTTGCAACAGCTCTTTTGATGCACTTTTAGAGCTGAGTGTTATTTGCGGTGCGTGTTCTTGCCTAAACTTGAACATATAATAACACGGTTGGGGCCCCAAGAGTTACAGAGCTGTTAGATTTATTTCGAGAGGGAGTTGGGGGGACACAGCATGACATTTGGGGGCATATTAACAAGAGGGGGAGATAAAATTATCGCCGCTTTAGCGTCCGTTTTTGGCTGAAAAGCGGCGATAATTTTATCGCAAGATAGCTGGGACACGCTAGCGCGTGATTCCGTGAGTTAGCAGCCGCTTTGCATCTCAGCGTTAATGAGATGCAAAGTAGGTGTGCCTCAATATGCTACATGGGTAAATATCGCGAAGGCAGCTTCGCGATATTTACAACAATGCCCCGGCTGGCGTAGCGATAAACAAAATCGCGCTAACCGGCCATTAACGCTGGATTTTGACGTCTGCTAAAATCCAGTGTTAGGCATACTTTGCATGGGAGGTGGATTATGCTGATACGACCACAGAAGTCGTATCAGCAAGGTTATCACCGTTTTCCATGGAACATCACTGGAAAACCAGCGATGTTCCATGGAAAACACCGCTATCGCTGGAATAATTATCGCCATTGCGCTATGCGTTGTTAATACAGCGCTAGCATGGCGATAATTTCCAGCGATAGCCGGCGATAAGAAATCTCACGCTAAGCGCGGCAGCGATAATTATCGCTGCCGCTTGATAATATGCCCCTTGGTCTTTATTGATAGGAAGCCTGGTACCCATGGGGTAAATAGAATTATCCTACCCAAGAGAGCAGCGTTGAGTTTTCATATAGGAAAAATCGGGACTTGCTGCTGTGAAAAAATAATGCCCCTAAATACATGGCAGACACTGAAGGATAGGAATATTTCTTGAATTTTACTGATCTGTACTGACATATAATCCACTCTGCTTTAGAGAAAATATATCTGGAAAACTGTGTTGTAAATAATTAGTTGGCACCATTTTATCAAAGAAAGCATTCTTGGTGGGCGAGAATTCACCCAAAACGACCACTCTTTCTTTGTGCTGTCTGCACCCGCACTTGCTGGCAAAGCTCACTGAATGCAATATTCGGCTGCCATTAAAACATTTTCCAGGGCTGCTTTTAACACCTAGACTGAGTTGGTTTCCCTGAACTGTTTGCTGGAATGAATGTAGCACCTTCGAGACAAAGCACTATGGCAAAGTGCTGATGGGTAAAAACAAAATGAAAGAATGTACCGTTAATTAGCTTTTAAAATACAGAAGCAATAGTTTTCGTCTGTATTACAGGGAACAACATACCCCCACTCGCACTCTGCCTTCGTATGCCAGTCTTTAAGCAGCAGTGTAGTGCAAGTTCAAATTACAAAAAAAAGACCTTGGTCCTTTCTCAGAAAATGCATTCATTAAAAAATGCCTGAAAACGTATCTGAATTCTTATGAAAGGGAGGAGGACACACTGTACAAATTGAATCAGCCCAGCGAAACCGTACAGAGCCACCCTCCCCAAAGAAACAAAACTGTATAGGCTTAAAAAACACGACATTCAACTGAGAAATGAAACTGACATACACCGCCTGTGAAATGCTGTAAAATGCCAGAGCCCCGATGCTCAG
Source organism: Calotriton arnoldi (assembly GCA_963921515.1). Classification (NCBI taxonomy): domain Eukaryota; kingdom Metazoa; phylum Chordata; class Amphibia; order Caudata; family Salamandridae; genus Calotriton; species Calotriton arnoldi. The sequence continues at coordinate 1,487,856 of CAWUFW010004550.1, forward strand.
AGACACTCCTCGTTGTTCTCCTTCAGAGAAGGATTGGTTGATTTATGAAACTACGGGGGTCATTACGATGGCGGGCGGATCGCCACCGCGGTGAGGACCGCCGGCCCGGCGGTGGCGATCCGCCAGCCATCTACCTGAATATTCCCACCGCCATATTAGGATGGCGGTGGGAATGGGAATAGTACCGCGGCGGACGAGAAAGACCGTCCGCCGTGGTCCACGCAAGCGGTCCTTTTCCGACCGCCTTCACGAGACACAGTACAATGGGGCATTGTGGGCGGTGCCGTGCAGAGCACCGCCGTGGGCATACGATGCCTGTCTTTTGCGGCGGTGATCCCGCCGCAAAGGCTGAGGCGGAGAAGTGCCTTCGGGGGCCCGTTGCGGGCCCCCAGAGTGTTGGGGAGGGTGGGGGTGCACATGGGGAGTACCTGTGGTGCCCCCTGCATCTGCATGTACAAGGTGGCAGGCACCGCACGGTGCCTGCCCGTTGCCTGCGCAGATGCACAACATGTAGTTTTACATTGCGGCGTGGTGCTGCTTGCAGCACCAGTCCGCCAATGTAAAAATGCGAGATGCGCCCGCCAGTGTGGCGGGCGCATCCTAATGTGTAGTGCGGGACCGCCGCACCTATGGCGGGCGGTCCCTTTTGGCACTGCGATGACGGCCGGACTTTGTCCGCCCGCCATCGTAATCGATCCCTACATTTGGATCTTTCACGGGTCACTCGGAATCATCATTTCTATGTTCGAGTTTCATATGATTATTTACTTTCGTTAAAGGGTGGACGTGCTGCCTCCACCCATCAAAATAACAATTTCTTTTGTTGTAGAACAGTCTCTTCAACCTCAGATTAGGAAAAATCCCATTCGCCCACTCCCAGGGGTGGCTGAATGAGTGTAGTTGTAGCCAAATCTCCCAGGCATATGACTGAGGTAAAGACTGGTGAAGTGTGTAAGTCATTCCTGAGCCCCAATACTCACGACCCCTTATCCATGCACTGATTATACCCCCATGTAATAAGTCACCAGAAGTTCCTGGATTTCCTCTCCCTAGCCACCTGTTTAATCTTACCCCAAATCTTGAGGCGCATTTCAAGCTTCTTTCACCCAATCAACTCTTTATATTCCAGCCTCGATCTAATAAAAATCTTATCTTAGTCTACAGTATCATGGCACCTCGCCAGGGCATAAGACACCCCTTTTTCCTAATCCAGAATTCACGATCAAACCAATTGCCAATATGGTTATTATAGCTCACATAATCAACACTCAATAGTCATCAAAAAAGGGGAAATCTCTGCAATGGTTCGTTCAAATAGGACCAATACCCTTTTATCATCAGCCTCTTCGAGCCCTGTCATCAACAATTGCTCTACACTAGGCTGGATTAAATTTCTCAGGTCCTGCAGCAAAGTAATTATATTTTTTCAGGGTTCCACTTGACAGCCCTTCTAATGTCCTGCTGGAAATTTGAGGTACTAACTCCCTTAAACGCTCCTTCAAGAGTAGATACTTCCAAATTAATAAGATTTTGTTCCCATAGATTTTTATAAGAATAATCTTCTACTATGGGTCCCAATCATTGTCAGAGCTTGTAATCCTCCCGGTGGTTGGCTGCCCCCCCCACCCCAAAGCCCTATTGGGCCAGAAGGGGGGCGCAGCACAGACCACAACAAGCTCTATTTGTGTGAAAAAGGCCGCTTTATTGAAGACAGGTGCACCTCACAAACATTTTCCTTGGCCTTTGCCGTACAAAACTAAACCTCGCTATACATTTGTTCCCCTACCTTGCCTCCTGCCACCACCCCTAAGGTTTCCCCTATTCCTTTCCCTTGCAACTATTTCTAAACCCCCAATCGGTCATTAATTGTTGACACTTTAACCCTGTAACCTCTTACCTTCTTCCCAAGAACATCTACCTAACTATGGGGCCTATTACGATGGCGGGCGGAGACACGACCGCGGTGCCGGCGGTGATGGTAACACCCATTTACCGCACGCCGCCAGCGGTCTTCACGCCCGCCATATTAGGATGGCCACACATTGCCCATTTCCCGTCCGCCGCGGTGCTACGCCGACCGCCATCAAAGTGCGCCCGCCACCGCGGCGGAGTGAGCCAATCACCACACACCGCCGTGCGGAATGACGTCCCGTACGCCGAAGATATCACGATGCCGGAAACATGGCAGCGCACCGCGACGGAGAAACCGCACAGCGAGAGACGGCGGAGACACCACAGCGGAGACAGAAAAGAGACACCCGGGACACACCGCGATGGATCCTGCCCTACACGCCTTCCCGGTGCTGTACATGATACACCACCTGCAAGTCATCGGCAGCCGCGGACGTCTCCGCAGGTACGTACAGACACAACAGTGCAAGTAACACAATACACAGCTCCAGGGTGGAAAAACTTCGCATGGGAACACCACACACCCCTGTGGGGACAGGCACACAGCCATCACTGCACACACACATGTCCCACCTGTGACAAAAATACCTCGCCACATACTGCCCACCCATGTACCGCCATCATGAACAAATGTTCCGGTCACGTCACCGCCGCGGTCACTGTGCAGGAAACCATGCACACAACGCAGAGCCCAGGGCCAGCGCATGCCAAGGCCACCGTACAAATCGCACAGAGCCACAACTCCATCCACAACACACCAGCTACCTCCCTGAAGGGACACAACATGTGCCTCCCAAGTGCCACTCCTGCACAACAACCACACAACTACAGCCACACCATGCCCCACGTCCCAACAACTGCATATACAGCCACAGCAGGACCCTTTGCACAGGAACACATAGCACAGAAGCCCAGGCCCCAGCCAACACACACACCACAACAACATCACACACAAGCCAAGAACACTGAGGCCAGGCACAAAATGTACACACACACAGATGAGGACCAAACACTTCACTGCACACACTACCTGACAAGTCACACACACACACACCACCCTGACTCACAGCTACATACACACACCACATGCCAGCAGTAATGGAGGACAACTAATAGGAAAGCCAAAGTGAGGTGCCCACAAATGGAAGGGCAGTGACACAACCATCAAGCATGTGTGATGCTCATGCAAGACAAGACACATGTGAGAACACACACAGCCCATCACAGCACACATGGCTGACACAGTCAGGCAACACAAACCACGGTCACCCCAATGCAACAACTCCTGGAGACAGCAAGGACACCCATGTATAGGCACAGGGATGTAAGGAAGGCCCTGAACTCAAACACTGACCAGCCACACATAGGCATCCAAATACTGGACATGAGAATGTCTGCTGCACAACACACAGGGCCCAGTGACACACTACATGACAGCCAAGCACAAGTAGGATATGTCACACATACCTCCTCCCACAACAGCACCACACAATACTGCCATGTGCACAAAACACAACCACAGGGCTCAACAAGTACACATACAGGCACACCACTCCAGGGTGACACATGGCAGTAGTTGACAATGCAGGTGCACACACATCCACAGTCACAACAAAGTCACCCCCTTCACACCATACACTTCTCCACCACCCAAGTGCACACATTGGAAGTAAGCCATGGGACCTGGATAACACATCACCACAAGATGTCCATACACCGACACTGATTGGCACACAGAAAGGAAGCTCACACAGACCCCATGACCCTGGCCTGCCTGCCTGTAAGCCTGTGCCCAAACTCCCACCCTGTGCTGCCATTGCCCACAAACCTGACATGTGTCCACCATAGATAACATGAGCAAAGAAGGAAGATGACAACAAGAATTCATTGCCAACCACCTGCACTGCACCCATAAGTATCACAGTCAGGTAGAAATGAAGTGCCTCCCACCCCTGCAAAAAAAATGAAATGTGAGACAACCCATTGGCAATGTTGAAGTGGCATACTGAGCATGTGACACAGTAAACCATGCACACACAGAAACAACTTTATTCAGGAAGGACACTGACACAACTCACATCAGGACCAACTGTGTTTATTCACAATTTGCATATTGAGACAACAAATTTGGGCAACAGCAAAGCCAGTGGGCATTTCAATATGCACAGTATTTACATGAGAAGCTGCACAGGCAAGGGGCAAACAGCAGTGAACCAGCAAGGCCAGTGGCCAGTCCAATGTGCAGATCAAGTCCATGAGAAGCTGCACAGGCAAGGGGCAAACAGCAGTGAACAGCAAGGCCAGTGGCCAGTCCAAAGTGCAGGTGAGGTACATGAGAAGCTGCACAGGCAAGGGGCAAACAGCAGTGAACAGCAAGGCCAGTGGCCAGTCCAATGTGCAGATCAAGTCCATGAGAAGCTGCACAGGCAAGGGGCAAACAGCAGTGAACAGCAAGGCCAGTGGCCAGTCCAAAGTGCAGGTGAGGTACATGAGAAGCTGCACAGGCAAGGGGCAAACAGCAGTGAACAACAAGGCCAGTGGCCAGGACACAGTGCAGGTGAGGTACATGAGAAGCTGCACAGGCAAGGGGCAAACAGCAGTGAACAACAAGGCCAGTGGCCAGTGACACAGTGCAGGTGAGGTACATGAGAAGCTGCACAGGCAAGGGGCAAACAGCAGTGAACAGCAAGGCCAGTGGCCAGTGACACAGTGCAGGTGAGGTACATGAGAAGCTGCACAGGCAAGGGGCAAACAGCAGTGAACAGCAAGGCCAGTGGCCAGTCCAAAGTGCAGGTGAGGTACATGAGAAGCTGCACAGGCAAGGGGCAAACAGCAGTGAACAGCAAGGCCAGTGGCCAGTCCAAAGTGCAGGTGAGGTACATGAGATGCTGCACAGGCAAGGGGCAAACAGCAGTGAACAGCAAGGCCAGTGGCCAGGACACAGTGCAGGTGAGGTACATGAGAAGCTGCACAGGCAAGGGGCAAACAGCAGTGAACAACAAGGCCAGTGGCCAGTGACACAGTGCAGGTGAGGTACATGAGAAGCTGCACAGGCAAGGGGCAAACAGCAGTGAACAACAAGGCCAGTGGCCAGTGACAAAGTGCAGGTGAGGTACATGAGAAGCTGCACAGGCAAGGGGCAAACAGCAGTGAACAGCAAGGCCAGTGGCCAGGACACAGTGCAGGTGAGGTACATGAGAAGCTGCACAGGCAAGGGGCAAACAGCAGTGAACAACAAGGCCAGTGGCCAGGACACAGTGCAGGTGAGGTACATGAGAAGCTGCACAGGCAGGGGGCAAACAGCAGTGAACAAAAAGGCAAAGACATTGTGCAGAGTAGTGACATCAGAAGCTACACAGGGAATGTATGCAACTCTACCATGCCATGCCCAGCAACAGAGTAATGGGCCTGACAATGGGCATCACACGCACCCCTGTGGACAGACAGGTGTGTGAGGGTGACCACCACTCAGATGGGGCTGTCTGTCGGACTTGGAGCTGACTGTGTGTTGGGGTCAGTTTGAGGGCTGCCCTGGGCAGTGGGAGTAACAACTGTGGAAGAGCCAACTGTGCTTGTGGGAGCTGGGGGCTGCTTGGACCAGGTGGGGTGGTGGCCCGGGGAGGTGGACTCATGCCCTGGTGAGACACAGTGTGTGCCGGAGATTGTGGAGGGGTGCCTCTCCACTTCTTGGGGATCCTGAAAGGCTTCCCTGTCTGGGGATTGAGGTGAACTGGGGCAGACACAACAGGTGACCCCACTACCAAAGCTGATTCTGGTGTGGATGGTGACCCTCCCTCTGGGGACATGCTGGATCCCGCTGTGCGCTTGCCTGGTGTTTGCCGCCGCCCTGCCTCCCTCTGTCCACCAGCTTTGCCCCCTACAGTGTCCTCCCGTGCTGGCTTCACAGGGCTTGGGATGGGAGTGGAGGTCAAGGATGGATTATCCATGGGGCCCTCATCCTGTGTAATGTTTGCAGGCAACACCTTCTCAGTGGGTGTGGAAACTGTTATTTTGCCTCTGCGAGACGTCTTTGGGACAGGGGAGTCTTTGGCGGGGGAGGAAGGTGAGGCCTGTGACCCTGATGCTTGTTTCTTTGCTTTGTGGCCCTTGCTGTCGCCTGATGGGCTTTTCTCTCTGCGCTCTGGGGTGGCCTTACTCTTATGTGGGGATGGTGTCTGCGCCCTAGTACGCTTGGGCTGCTGCTGCTCCTGTGTGCTGCGGGTTCTGTATCGGGACTTTGGGGTCCGTTGAGCATTGTCACTGTCGTCAGAGGTGCACAGTGACACGGGGCCGGACCGAGTGCTGGGAGCCGCTCCCTGACTATGTGCCTGTTGCAGGGCTGCTGTCACAGTTGATGACAAGGACTGCACAGTCCGGTGTAGCCCACCTACGTCGGAATGTATGCCCTCCATGAAAGCTATAACCTGCCCCAACTTTTTGTCGTGCTCTTGGAAGGCATTGAGAAGTGCTGTCTGCCCCACACACAGCTGGCGCAATAGCTCGACTGCTTCTGCACTGAGGGCAGCAGGGCTGACATGGGCTGGGGCAGCTGTGCCTGGGGTGAAGGTGACTCTTCCCTTCCTACTCGTGCGGACACGGGCAGCACCAGTGGAGGTTGAAGGGAGGCTGGGCACTGGACGCTGTGTGGCGGAAGAGGAGGCCGAGTCCCCGTTCCCTGTACCCCCCAACATGGATGCGTCACCGCTGGCGTCAGATGAGGTAGAGCTTTGTGTCTCCGGCTGTGAATCCTCTAGCAGACTCCTGTCCCCCTCCTCGGCGCTGGTCACATCTGTGTCAGTCTGCTCCGGTGCGGCTGTTGCACTGGAAGCCTCACCACTGGTGTCCGTCCCCTCTCCCTCTGCACATACGGGAGCTGCTGCATAGGAGAGAGAAGTACTGTGAGATGAGTGGCATCAACAGAACTAACACGTGCCAATACATCTGCATCCTAGAAGAGGTGTGCAGCACATTGCATGCCACCCTGTGCACACATATATCTTGCCACCCAAAATATCAAGCCAACGGTGCATGTCCGACACACATCCTGCCATAAGTGCCCCAGGTGACTCACACAGCACACCATCCTGCTGTTGGCTCACATCAGACACAGCCACAAAATGGCCTGTGCACACACACTGTCCCGATGTTGGCAAGGATGAACACCACAACATGGTGCACATCACCTACATGGATGGAGCAGTAGGGGACCACACAGACCACAACATACCAGCCCACAATGACCCTGCACACATGCCATCCACCATATCGAGTTCATGGGCACATCTACTGTTGCACATTGGCCTCAGATGTCTGACTGGCAGACATCTGAGGTCTGGAATTGCACGCATTCATTGAAACGCATTCACAGTTGGCACACTGGCATTCCCATCCATCTGAATTCACACACTACCCCACAGCAGAAGGTACCTGAAGGCCACAACTCCAAATGTAAGAGAGATGCACAGTGCTAAAACTGACTTCATGAAGCACCGTTTGGGCAAATGCATGGCACATACACCCAGCACAGAGGCCACTCACAAAACATTGCACCACACAACCAACGTCACACAGCTGACAATTTGCACACTCTGTAGACACATGCACCCACTCCCATCCAAAGGCAGCCTGCAACACATACTCACCCCTAGCTTGCTGCTGATGCTCCTTCAGTTGTCTGTCCAGCTCAGGTTGTGTGACAGCCAGGATGCGGACCATTAGTGGTGTCATGCTGCGCCTAGCCAACCTGCCAGTCCGAGGGAGCAGCCCCAGCGTCATCTCGGCCACGTTCTTGCTCAGCCGGCAGATGTCGTCCCACCTTTTATGACAGTGGGTGCGCCTTCGGTTTGACACACCCAGATCTCGCACTCTGGAGGCAATGGCCCTCCACACGGCTTTACGCTGGTGGACCTTCAGCTGCAGGCATGGGAGACAAGAGGGGTGAGGTTCCATTGACACAGTGCACAATGACAACACAACGAAAATGCAGTAGCACGACAGTGACTCATCCAAAACTCCAGCTACAACTGTAACCGAGCCAACAATTGCTGTGAACATGGTACAATGTCATTGGTCAATCAGACGTACAGGCATGCATGTTCGATGGTGGACACAGTACCTCCACATCCCATTCACATGCAGGATACCAACACAGCAAGCGACGTGTAGTCTGGCCGCAGCTACTGTCTGCAGTTACCTACAACTACACATAGAGAAGATAGCAAAACATGTGTCTTGTTGTTGGACTCACTGTGTCCAACACTGCGCAGACCTAAGTGTCCTAGCCCTGTGAAAGCCTCACTGTGTCCTGGAACTCACATAGAGTGATAACAACTGTCATACACACACCCTTCTCCCACGGCTGCTCCTGTGCAATCTACATGGCAGAGATGGGACTTAGATGAAGAGGCGTGAACCAAACACACATGGAACACACTGTACATGCAGTGATGTGGACATGTGGCATTCGGCGGGGACTGTGCAGGGCAGGTGGACTGACACTGAGTGGGTAAATTGGGAGCAACACAGCCATTCACACAAACGATAACTGGCCAGACTCCTGCATCACCAAAATGCAGCTGCACTGTATGGCTGACACTACAGAACATGTCCCTCTACTCAGGATAGGCATGCAGGGTAACGTGTGAAAGAGCCCACCAAGCCCTTCCCGCTGTAGTAAACATGATAGGCAGTGCATGTCAGAGCCCCACAACCACTGACACATACCGAAGCACCTCCACCTCACGTGTGCCCACCCTGCACTCTCACTCACAGTCTGGGAGACTTACCACGACATTAGGGCCGCCATAAAGCCTTGGGTACTGTGCAAGCACCCCGTCTACCAGGACCTCAAGCTCCTCGCTGGTGAAGGGACTGGCACGGATCTTCTGAGTCCTCGACATCACAATGGACATGTGGCAGCAGCAGCACGTTGAGGGTGGCAGCCAGCAGTCCCTTGAGGCAGCAGCAGCAGGTGGAGGGTGGCAGCCAGCAGTCCCTTGAGGCAGCAGCAGCAGGTGGAGGGTGGCAGCCAGCAGTCCCTTGAGGCAGCAGCAGCAGGTGGAGGGTGGCAGCCAGCAGTCCCTTGAGGCAGCAGCAGCAGGTGGAGGGTGGCAGCCAGCAGTCCCTTGAGGCAGCAGCAGCAGGTGAGGGTTGTCAGTCAGCAGTCCCTGGTAGCTGTGGGAATGTGGTGCACCCTCCCACACATATATAGGCCCCTGGGGCTGTGTCAGTGGTCCCAGGGTGCTGCAATTGGTGTACCAGGTCTGCCTCATTCAAATACATCCAATGTCCGCCTCCGCGGTGGCGGTGCACGCCTACCGCGATTTTCAAACTCGCATCAGGCTACCGCGAGGCTGCTTCCCATTGGCTGCATGGGCATGGTCCATGGCGGTGACACACCGTAGGGGCCAGGCGCGCGCTACCGCGGTGGTGCATCTTTTGAATGCCTCCAGTGACCGCCTCCGCGGGGGTGGTGCACGCCTACCGCGATTTTCAAACTCGCATCAGGCTACCGCGAGGCAGCTTCCCATTGGCTGCAAGGGCATGGTCCATGGCGGTGACACACCGCAGGGGCCAGGTGGTAGGCACCGCCATATGTCTGCCAGACAGTGCCTGGAGTGACCGTGATTTGGGTAGCGGTGCATGGTGACCGCCATTGTCACATACATAACTGGCGGTGTCTCCCGCGATCGTGCCTGGCTTATGGGCGGTGCCAGTCCGCAGGTGTCAAGCGGTAGGCACCGCCATATGTCTGCCAGACAGTGCCTGGAGTGACCGTGATTTGGGTAGCGGTGCATGGTGACCTCCATTGTCACATACATATCTGGCGGTGTCTCCCGCGATCGTGCCTGGCTTGTGGGCGGTGCCAGTCCGCAGGTGTCAAGCGGTAGGCCCCGCCATATGTCTGCCAGACAGTGCCTGGAGTGACTGTGATTTGGGTAGCGGTGCATGGTGACCGCCATTGTCACATACATAACTGGCGGTGTCTCCCGCGATCGTGCCTGGCTTATGGGCGGTGCCAGTCCGCAGGTGTCAAGCGGTAGGCACCGCCATATGTCTGCCAGACAGTGCCTGGAGTGACCGTGATTTGGGTAGCGGTGCATGGTGACCGCCATTGTCACATACATATCTGGCGGTGTCTCCCGCGATCGTGCCTGGCTTATGGGCGGTGCCAGTCCGCAGGTGTCAAGCGGTAGGCACCGCCATATGGGTGCCAGACAGTGCCTGGAGTGAACGTTAATGGAGTTGTGGAGTAGCTGTGCTGCACCTAACGTGTCCTCCAGCTCTCTGCATAGGCCAACATGTACAGTGCCCAGTGTCTCAACATTTGAAGGGTCCTCATGAGGGCAAATGCGCAAAAGGGACATGTCACTCCACGTCACCAACACATACCATATATGGGTCGCAAATACATTGCATGGGCACATACACTCGCACATGTCACATGTGCTGTGTAATGAAATGTAGACTGTCCAGTTAATGTGTTGCATAGCATATGTAGATAATGGTCAATGTCTGTGTGTGCAATGTAACGAATAATGTTGTCTCATTTACTGAACTAGGGCCATCAGCAACTGGCACATTGTGCAATGCACATGCACACACGTGTCCCCCACGCTCAGCCGGTGGTCAGTGTGTAGTTGATGTGTGCCATGTGCAACCTGTGTTGGGAGGTGTATCAGGGCCAGCAACATGGTGTGCTAGGGTAGTATTGCAATTAGCAACATATGCTGGGGGTCATACTCACAGGTATGCACACATATCTGTTAGTATATCACACTGTGCATGCGAATGAGCCGGAGGGGTGCACAGATAATTGCTGCTGGTAAGGGGACAGGTGTACGAGTAGTGTGCCTGATGTGTACCTACTTGTGAAGTGCCGTGTCGGTTAATGGTGCATGTTGTAAGACTTGGGAATGTGTCTGTAGAAAAAATTGATGTGATGCACATTTCATGGTCTTCTGCATTGACATCTGTGCACTTTGATCTGTCCTAGGAGGAGGAGGCCCAATATCCATCGTCCGTTCACAGTCCTGGCAGACATGGAGAATGAGGATATAATCCGCAAATTCAGGCTGGACCGACAAACCCTGCAGAACCTATGTGCCATGTTGGAGCCCCACCTGCAGCCACGTCGGACATATCCAACAGCTTTCACCGCAACATCTAAGGTGATGGCATGCCTGCATTTCTTTGCAACAGGCTCATTCCAGCACACGGTCGCAAGTGCAGGCGGGATGTCACAGCCGATGTTCAGCATGGTGCTGAGGGATGTCCTGTCGGCCATGATGCTCTACAAAGACAGATATATCCATTTTCCCAGGGGGCCTGAGTTGGTGGCTGTGAAGGGCGATTTCTATGCCCTTGGACATATCCCCCATGTCATTGGTGCAATTGATTGCACACATGTTGGGCTTGTGCCACCACAGGCACGTGAACAGGTGTACCGCAATAGGAAGCATTCACACTCGGTAAATGTTCAAGTGGTGTGCCTGGCGGACATGATCATCTCACACGTGTGTGCCAAGTTTCCCGGCTCAGCCCATGATGCCCACATCTTGCGCAGCAGCATAGTTTCTCAGCTGATGGCCAATCTGCTTCCAGAGCGTGCATGGCTTCTGGGTGAGTATGCATAGTGGATTAGAGTAGTGTGTGTGTGACATGCTGTTGTGTGGCATTTTTGGACTGCAAGGTTAATCTGTGTCTCTCACACCCAGGTGACTCGGCATATCCGAACCGCACGTGGTTGCTGAGCCCATTGCGGAATCCCGTCACGCCAGCTGATGTGCGATTCAATGATGCCCATGGGAGGACACGGCGTGTGATAGAACGGACATTTGGTCTCCTAAAATCAAGATTTCGGTGCCTGGACCGTACTGGAGGTGCCCTTATGTACTCGCCAGGGAAGGTGTGTCAGATAGTGGTGGCATGCTGCATGCTCCACAACCTGGCCATTCGCAAGGCAATACCCCTGATCCTGGATGACGATGATGAGCAGCCAAGGCCCCCGCCTGCAAATCAACCCGGATCCAGTGACGAGGGCAGTGGAGAGGAGGAAGGGGTCGACATGCGTCGACAGCTCATCACCCGCTACTTCACTTGAAGGTGAGTGACGATGTAGAAGGGACAAAATGGGCTGATGGTGTTGCAGTTGCTGTGTGGGTGTATGTGAGCTTGCTGACTGCAGCTTTGTGTTGACTCATTGCTGCCTGCCAATGTATGTGTGATTGGTCAGTGTGATACAGAATGTCTCTATGGTGGCTGTTGCTCTGTGTAAAGTTTGTAGATCTGAGTACCTTGTTGACAAGTGTTGTGTGATGTGTGCGATGCCACACCCATACAAGTGACTCTTGTTCTGCGGTTTTCCCTAGGTCCCTTCAGCATCTCACTGCCTACCTACATTCCATTCCCCTGGACCATGTCCTACACGGTGAAGGTTGCACATCCTGTATTAAAGACGGAGCAGACACAACAACATGTGTGTAAGGTGTATTTATTTACAATTGTGACATGCGAGGGTGGAGAAAATGTGAAGGGGGAATTGAAGAAGTGAGTTGACAGTCATGGTAGATGAGATACTTGAGTAGTCCCCACAATGATGTGGAGACCCAGTCCAACAGATAGATGCCATTCACATGGCAGTGTGGTGAAGGATAGTCCAAAAGGTCAATGCAGTGGTGCAGTGGTCTGCCATCATAGCTGGCTCGGGGACTAGCGTTTGGCAGGTGCTTTGGCACGTGAGTCCCCCTGGCCTTTCCTTGGACGGCCCCTTTTGCGCTTGACTGGAGGGGCCACTGCTGCAGGGACAGTGGTGTCTGAGGACTCACCCCCTCTGTGGACGCAGGGGAGGATGATGAAGTGTCATCCTGCTGCCCAACAGGGGGAGGCGGAGGGGTAGAATGTTGCGCTGGCCTGTCCCTCAGAACCGCCACTAGCTGCCCCAAGAGGTCCACAATCTGTCCCATGCGTGTGTCCATGGACCTCAGCAGCAGGAGGTGCTCCCGAGATTCTTCCTCTAACCGGCCCATTCGTCCCTGGGCCTGTTGGTAGGCCCCAAGGACTCTGTCGATGTGGCCCAGGGCTTCCGTCCCAGGATCAGTCCCCCTCTGCATGACCCTGTCCCGACCACCTGCACTGCTGCCACGGTCCTGTCCGGTCCTCACATTGGCCCGCTGCAACCTCTCCCTGGCCTCCGCAGTCGATGTAGTGGGCTGCTCAACCCCTGGGGCAGGGAGGGTGTTGCGGCCAGCTGTGGTGGTGGTGGTGGTGGTGGTGTAGTGGTTGACACACAGGCCGTGACAGCAGCTGTCAGAGGATGGTCAGGGGCTGCAGCTGATGTGGTTGGGGGGACAATGGGTGCCTGGGACTGGTTGCGGCCTGCCACACCAGATGGGCCAGCGTGGAGCTCCTCATCCAAGGAATCCAGGGAGTCCTCATCCAGTTGTCTCTGTTCCGGGGGGGGGACTGGCTCTGCAGGGTGGTGTCATCCTCTGCAGTGAGTTCTTGGTCACCTGTGGGTCAGATGAGAAATGGTCATTGTGTTGCACCCAGCAAAGTTTGTGTTAGCAGTGTTACATCAACTGTTTGTACATCCAGCAGTTGTTCACTGTACAAAATTGCATTGACCGACATCCAGTGATGCATTACAAGCTGTTGTGGTACATGCATTACTTGTCCATATTGGGAGTTGTCAAGACATGACATGCACAATATAATTTTTTTACATTGACAGTCTCATGTTGGCATCCAGTTATTGATCAATCATATGTCATCCATTTACGCGTATGTGTCACTTGTTGAGCCCTTGCAGCGGTTTACTCTGCACATTGAGTGAACATTGTAGTTTCATGCATACCTTTTCAATGTGGTGTACATATCTGTATTTGCAATTCCAGACATGCTTAAGTTTGCTTTAATTAGATCCTAGGTGGTCTGGACCACTGCTACTGTCAGATGGCATGTAGTGGTGTGCATGGTTGTGCTCGGAGTTCCATCTACATGTGTTTCAGACTTTCACACTTTGGTTGCTGTCACAGTTTCATTTTCTTAGGTGTGTGCACACTATAGTTGCCAATGCTATCTGGGTGTGCAGTTGTGCATTGAGAGGCCTGGTGTCCTATGCCAACATGTTTTTTTAATTGCATATCTGGCTGCATGTTATGGCTGTTGATATGTAGTGTTTGCTGTTTTTCCTTGTATTTGAGAGACCTCTCTGTGTGTGTATGATGATGGCTTCCATCTTGGTCCAGTGTGGGACAAGTCAGCATGATATGTCCACATGCCAGTTCTTTTGAAGTGTACATTGCAATGACTGACACATGCATGTTGGTGCCAGGAAGTGATGGGTCTTGTGTGCTGGCGGTCAGGTGGGCCCGTGTGAGTTGTTGTGCAAGCTTCCCAGCCCCACACACCCCGACCTGTGAGATGCGGTTACCTACCTGTGAGTTGGGTGGGTAGCATACATTGCCTGCCACATGATTCTTATTGGGGGTGTAGTGTCCCATCCTCCATAGTGGTGGAACAGCATGCATGTTGCGTTTTGTGGGACGGATAGCCAAACACACTACACCGTCTCACTGTGAAGATGGCTAACTACCGTTTGAGGTGAAGGTGAGCAATGACATGGCTATGTGACTTGGTAGAAATATTTGGATGGAATGTGCGTGTGGTGAGCATAATGTGTGTGTGGCTTTTTGTACCCATTGATTTCAGATTACATTTGGTCATGGGGTATAGCCCCCCATCACTGTTGTCCCACCTATCTGGCTGTGGGGTTCAGTCCCACAACATTTGAAGGCAGAATAAGGCATGGGGTATAGCCCCCCATCACTGTTGTCCCACCTATCTGGCTGTGGGGTTCTCTCCCCCGACATTTGAATGCACAATAGGGCAAGGGGTAGAGTCTCCTAGCACAGTGGTGACATACAGCAGGGTGTACATCTCACCCAGCATACATTTCCACACTGTCATGGTTTCATGGTATTTGTGGACCTGAGAACATGAGCACAGTACTGGTGAAGCAGTTGTTCCAGGGCATCCATACACTGACATGTTGTGGTCAACAGTGGTGTGTGTGTGAGATGTACTCAGCCATGTGCAGACAATGTGTGCTTTTGGGGCCAGGCTATACCAGCACTGTTCAGACAGACAGTATGAGATGTAAACATTGTCAATGCATACACACATTGGTGGTACTAACAAGACACCTTTGACAATTTTAGTCAGACAAGGTGCTGTTCTGCAATGCAGTGCAGCACTGTGGTAGCTGGGTGTGTTGCAGGACATTTGGGATGTGCTTAGTTTAGCATTGCGAGTCCCAGCTGCAGTGTAGTTTTTGGGTACACTGCACTTCCACTGTTTACATTGCAACACTGTGGTGTGACATGGGTGATTTGCACTTTGCCAGAAAAACGGCGAGACACTGCTGCAGGGCAGCATGATCGTTGTTAGTGTTGCAGTGTGTGATGCCTGGCACAGTGTACACAATGTGGGTCATTTTTGAACAGAGACTTGTGCATGGTGACTACAACACAACTGTTTTGCATGATTTGTGTAGGTGACTGTGGACTAAGTGGCATGGTGTCATGTGCGGCTGCACAGACGTCACATGCCTATGAGTGGGACAAGTGCTCCATCATGCTGAGCTGTGGGAGTAGGGGGCCTGTTGTGAGTTGTGCGGCTGTGTCACCAATTAAGAACAACACTCCCGGTTGAAATGGTTACCTACCCGTAAGTTTGATGAGTGACATTCAATATCTGCCACATGCTTGTGGCTGGGGGGAGTGGTCCATCCTGCTCAGCTGTGGGACAAGGGGGCCTGGTGGGAGTTGTGGGGCAGGCCTCCCTATTCCACAGACACCTCCCTGTAAAGAAGGCTACCTACCTGTTAGGTGAGGGTGAAGCACACAATGGCTGAGGCATGCTTCTGGGTGGGGGGAGTGCTCCATCCTGCTGATCTGTGGGACAAGGGGGCCTGGTGGGAGTTGTAGTGCAGGCCTCCCTATTCCACAGACACCTCCCTGTAAAGATGGCTACCTACCTGTTAGGTGAGGGTGAAGCACACAATGGCTGAGGCATGCTTCTGGGTGGGGGAGTGCTCCATCCTGCTGAGCTGTGGGACAAGGGGGCCTGGTGGGAGTTGTAGTGCAGGCCTCCCTATTCCACAGACACCTCCCTGTAAAGATGGCTACCTACCTGTTAGGTGAGGGTGAAGCACACAATGGCTGAGGCATGCTTCTGGGTGGGGGGAGTGCTCCATCCTGCTCAGCTGTGGGACAAGAGGGCCTGGTGGGAGTTGTAGTGCTGGCAGCATGTACACATGTACACATGGTGATGTTGCTAAATACCTTTGGGGGGCTTCAGGGGGAGTGTCTGTTGAATCTGTGAGAGATGTGTTGGGGGAGTGTTGTGCACATGAATGAATTTGAACCTAGGAGGTATTATTTTGTAGTAGTGCAAGAGAGTACATTTGTGTGATGTTAGGCATTTGTTTGTACTTCCAGCCTCCACTCCCCCAGGTATTCCTGAGAGACTCTCTGGATGTAGAATGCCAAGCACCTTCTCCTCCCATTCAGTGAATGTTTTGAGTGGAACGGGAGGGCCACTGCCTGTCCTGTGAGCCAGCTCATGGTTCTTGGCTCTCTTCTTCTTGACCACTGCCTTCAGATCGTGCCACCTCTTCACGATTTCATCTCTATTGCGTGGCACGGTCCCTACTGCATTTACCTTCTCTACTATCCTTCTCCACATTTGCGTTCTTGTTGCTAGTGGTGTCTGTTGGACCTGGTTCCCAAACAATTGTGGTTCTACCCTGATTATCTCATCAACCATGACCCTCAACTCACTCTCAGTGAATTTGGGCATTCTCTGTGGTGACATGGTGTGTGATGTGTCAAGGTGTTTAAGGTGCAGGTTTGGAAGTGGTAGTGGTGGTTGTGATGTGTTTGGTGTGTGCTGTGCAAAGGTGTTAGAGGTGCAGGTGTGGAAGTGGTGGTGGTGGTGGTGATGTGTGTGTGTTGTGCAGATTTGCCTCTCCTGTCATCTGTGGTGGATGTCCCCTCAGTTGTGGATTTTTGCAAAGGATTGTGGTCTGTTGGGGGCTGGATTTAAACTGGTGTCTGTGGGTGTGTCAGGATGGGGTATTGGTAGCAGATGTGGTGTGTGTGTGAAAATGGGATTTGTAGTTTTGGAGTTTCCCATGGGGGTGTGTCTTTGGGCTGTGTTAGGTATTTTTGGGTGCATGCGTTGTTTTAGTTGGTGCACTTTGCGGCCATGTTGTGTGGTTTTCTCGCGACCGCCATTTTTTTAACGGAGCGTCCGCAGCGGTGGCTCGGCTACGGCGCTTCCGCCATCTCACTGATTCATCATTGTTGTCGACCGCGGTGGTCGGAAACAGCGCACTACACCGCGGCGATGTCGGGAATATCATAATTTCGATGGCGGTGTCTCCACTGTGGTTGCAGTCGTTTGGGCTGTTTCCGCTGCGAAACCGACCGCCGCGGACGGGTTTGGGCCTTCTCCGCAGGAGAACGGCGGTTTCTCGGTTCTCCTTTCCGCCGCGGTTGGATTTTTACCGCCGAGGATCCTAATCTAGCCGTCGGTTTTCCCGCGGTAGCGGCAGCGGTGATTTCCCGCTACCATGGCGGTCGGTTGTTTTTCCGTCCACCATCGTAATGATCCCCCTAAGCTTTTCCTATGTTAACTTCCTCGTATTGCCTGTTCCTGGAATAACTTGTTCCCAACCATAAACTTAACGGTGGGCAGTCAAAATATCAAATTTTAAATATCGACCTACACTAATATTGAGTTTTTAATATCGTAGGGACAGAATATCGAAGTCAAGAATATAGTTGACCAGAATATCGACTTTAAGGTAAGTAATATCGATTTTTTAATATCGAAGAAAGTAATATCGAAATCATTAATATCGTTAGCAAAAATATAGTTGTTAATAATATCGATTTTTTAGTGTTATGTATTTTATATGTATGTTTAAAAAAATTTAAAAAGTTTTTCATTATTTTTAAATATATGTATTAAATGTTTAGAAAATAGTAATTTTTTTTAAAGGACATTTTGGGTTTTAGTATCAGAGCGGGTTGTGGGTTTATAGGGGAATAGGGTGGGAAGTAATTTAATTATAATTAATTAATTAATATGTTTTTATTTATTGTTATTCATTGTTAATTTATTGTTAATTAATTATTAATTGGTAATTAATTTATATTAACTGGTTAATTCATAATTATATTAATTATAATTAATTTATTATTAATTTGTATTTATTGATATTGTTAATTAATTTATTGTGAATTAATTATTAATTGGTAATTAATTTTAATTTATTGATTAATTGGTAATTAAATTAATTATGTTATTTTTAATGTGTAGCGGGTTGTGGGTTTATAGGGGAATAGGGTGGGAAGTAATTTAATTATAATTAATTAATTATAATGTTTTTATTTATTGTTAGTCATTGTTAATTTATTGTTAATTAATTATTAATTGGTAATTAATTTATATTAATTGGTTAATTTATAATTATATTAATTATAATTAATTTATTTTAATTTTTATTTATTAATATTGTTAATTAATTTATTGTAAATTAATTATTAATTGGTAATTAATTTTAATTCATTTATTAATTGGCAATTAAATTAATTATGTTATTTTTAATGTGTAGCGGGTTGTGGGTTTATAGGGGAATAGGGTGGGAAGTAATTTAAATATAATTAATTATTTAATATGTGTATATTTATTGTTATCGATTATTAATCGATTGTTAATTAATTATTAATTGGTAATTAATTATTATTAATTGGTTAATTAAAAATTATATTAATGATAATTAATGTATAATTTTTTATTTATTATTTTTAATTAATTTATTGTTAATTAATTATTAATTGGTAATTAATTTTTATTAATTGGTTAATTGATAATTAAATTAATTGTGTTATTTTTTTATGTGTAGCGCGTTGTGTTTATAGGGGAATAGGGTTGGAAGTAATTTAATGTTATTTAAGTAAATATTAATTTAATTTAATAGGTATTTATTAATAATTATTTGGTTAAATAATTATTAATATGTTATTTATTTAAAAAAATATATATATATAAGTATGTTAATTTAACCCCTACGCGATCCTACATTTTCCCTACTGTTGCACTCAATGGAGTGGGAATAGTAATTTTTACCCCTACGCTATCCAACACTTTAACCTACTGTTGCACTCACTGGAGTTGGAATAGTAATTTTTACCCTACGCTATCCAACACTTTCCCTACTGTTGCATCACTGGAGTGGGAATAGTAATTTTTACCCCTCCGCTATCCAACACTTTCCCTACTTTTGCACTGACTGGAGTGGGAATAGTAATTTTTACCCCCGCTATCCAACACTTTCCCTACTGTTGCACTCATTGGAGTGGGAATAGTAATTTTACCCCTCTACTATCCAACACTTTCCCTACTGTTGCACTCACTGGAGTGGGAATAGTAATTTTTACCCCTCCGCTATCCAACACTTTCCCTACTGTTGCACTCACTGGAGTGGGAATAGTAATTCTTACCCCTACGCTATCCAACACTTTCCCTACTGTTGTACTCACTGGAGTGGGAATAGTAATTTTAACCCCTACGCTATCCAACACTTTCCCTACTGTTGCACTCACTGGAGTGGGAATAGTAATTTTTACCCCTACGCTATCCAACACTTTCCCTACTGTTGCACTCACTGGAGTGGGAATAGTAATTTTTACCCCTCCGCTATCCAACACTTTCCCTACTGTTGCACTCACTGGAGTGGGAATAGTAATTTTTACCCCCGCTATCCAACACTTTCCCTACTGTTGCACTCACTGGAGTGGGAATAGTAATTTTTACCCCTACGCTATCCACAACTTTCCCTACTGTTGCACTCACTGGAGTGGGAATAGTAATTTTTACCCCTACGCTATCCAACACTTTCCCTACTGTTGCACTCACTGGAGTGGGAATAGTAATGTTAACCCCTACGCTATCCAACACTTTCCTTACTGTTGCACTCACTGGAGTGGGAATAGTAATTTTACCCCTACGCTATCCAACACTTTCCCTACTGTTGCACTCACTGGAGTGGGAATAGTAATTTTTACCCCTACGCTATCCAACACTTTCCCTACTGTTGCACTCACTGGAGTGGGAATAGTAATTTGATTTCCTCCGCTATCTAATATTTTGTATTTTTTTAGCTAATGTACTGTATAATTATTTTTAAAAATAATTTTTTTTTTTAAATTTGTTACATATATTTATTTAATTTTTATTTATATTATTGTTTTTTGTGTATAGATGTATTTATAATTTATAAAAAATAAATTAAACAATTTATGTTATTAAAATAAATATTAAAACATATTAATAAGTAAGTATATATATATTATATATTATATGTATATGTTTAATGTCTTTTTAAATTATATATATTACTTATAATTTTTAAGCATTTTAAAATATTTTTAACTATGTTTCTTTTAATTATATGTATTATTTACTTTATTTTAGAATATTTTTTTAACTTAAATTAAAAACGATATTTTTAACAACGATATTTTTGACATCGATATTTTTTTTTCGATATTTTTGTACCTTAATGTAGATAGGATGTCGATATTCTTGTCTTCGATATTTTTGCTGCGATATTGTTGTAGGTCGATATTGTGACCTTCGATATTTAGTCAGTGATTCCAACTTAACCTGTAAACATATAAAAACTAGTTACCAAAACACTACTCAGAAAAGTCCCTGCCTGCCCCCGACTTTTCTGACCCCCTCAACCTAGGACTTCTTAGGATACCGTTTTGTGCTCAATGACCTATCTAGCACCTCTTTAATCTGAATGAGGTATAGCTCCAAACCGAAGCTGGACAAATGCACCCCATCATCCCTGAAAAAGTATACCGCCGCGTACCTAAATTCAGGGTGCTCCACTCTCCCAAAACCCTCCTTATCACAAAACAGTCTCATATGCCTATTGATTTTCCTCCTTGCCTTATCGATTGCTGCGGGCCGCTCCGCCCCCCTCCACTGTCTCATAGGGATGAACTCTGACCAGATGTTATAACACCCTGACCACTGCTGTTTAATCTCCAAAAGATTCCTTTTCATTTGTTTCAACAAGGCCAGATCCTTATGCACAACCAAGTCATTTTCCCCCAGGTGTACAATCAAAACATCCGGACAAATGTTACCCCTTATTGATTTGTTTAAAACAGGAAACAATTCATGCCATCGCATGCCCCCCTTTCCCTGCCAGGAAACATTAAACAACGATGTGTCCAATCCAAGGCTCAAACCTTTCCCTTTGCTCAATTCATGGCGCTCAACCCATTTAACGAAAGAACGGCCAACAATCCAGATGGATAGCTTCACCGACGCCGGCCCCGCCACAGCACCTGCAAAGACACATGTGTAAGAACAAGGAAAAAACTATGCTTCCCCCACCCCGACTCCTGCTACTTAATGTGTGTTTTAAAACAATCAGAGGTCCATCGCCCCAAGCGCATTATCCTGTCCTTCTCCCAGCCCTGTTTTGCTTCATCCGTTGTTACCCCAATCCGAAATGAGTGGGTACCATACTCGTCCGGGGCCTCTCCCAAAAACAACAAGGCTCTCCGCATCACCGACAGTAGCTGCACCGCTGTCACCATGTGGCCTGAGCACCTGAAAAAAAATTCCCTGCTGTCTGGAACGTGCCTCCCACTCAATGTACACCCACGGTGCACCGGGCATACCTCCCTGTCACCTGTGGCTCCCATCACTACCCACTTCCCCGTCCCCCTCTGGTATGTTTTGGATTGTTTAATCTTCACGGCAACCTCTACTTCCCGCAAGACCAATTCACTCCATTGCGCGCCCGGCACGCCTTTCCTACCCAGTTCTGAAACCCGAAAAGCCCCAAAATACATCCAAGACATTAGTGTGGAAAACAATACTTTCACTTCCTGATTCCTGCATATCCTCGGAATGACCTCTAGCAAACTTAACAACAAAACCTTAGACACCGGTCTCCTTTTCGCGGCCTAGCCCCTTTCTCTCTGACCCAACCCTCTAGAAATGCGTCTACCCAGTTTGCCCGCTGAGGGTGTGTACCCCCACCACAGCTTTCCCATGAAAGCGATCCCTGCCAGCTTGCCTGCAATAGTAACCCTTGACAATCCTCTGTCAATCATTGATAGAATAAACTGTACAGCATCCTCCTCCCTAGCCCACCTATCTGTCCTCTTCTGTGCCCCCTTCCAGGAATTCCTGCCAGGCCTGCTTATATGCCCTCTGAGTGGATACAGCCAAAGACCCTACCACCAGCTGGAGCATCCTTTGTCTCCTATGGACCACATCCCTGCCGGCAAAGGTGTCTTGCAATTGTCCGCTTCCATTGCTAGACCATGGAACCTCTCCCACTGTGAACAAGACAAAGTATCCGCAATGTCATTGTCCACCCCAGGCACATGTCTGGCTTGAAACAAGATGTTGTGTTTCAAACAACTAAGTACAGCATCAGCTGTACTTAAGTACCTGGGCATCAGCTTAAGTACCTGGGCATCCCTTGCAGATTGCTTATTCACCACTTGCACCACTGCCATGTTGTCCACCCTAAAAATAACCTTTGTGTGTGCCAAGTCCTGTGCCCACACTGTAACAGCAACCACTAACGGAAATAGCTCCAAAAATGCGATGCTCCTTCCCCCTTTTTTTCACTGTTGTGGCCACTCCTCAGCGCACCATCTACCTTACCAATACAAACCAAAACCCCCAGCTCCTGTTGCATCTGAGTATATGTGTACATCCCACTCCCACTCTTTGGGCGTCGCCATTGGGATGCCATTGAATTCTTCCAAAAACTTTGTGCCACATTTGTAAATCCTCTTTTGTCCCTGCGAACAAGCACATGTGATGATGTGGCAACGTAAGGTCAGCCAATGACCTTCAACAATCTCCTACAAAAAGTCCTTCCTGCCCGTACTACTCTACATGCGAAGTTGAGATGTCCTAGCAGCACCTGCACCTTCCTGACCTTCACTTTCCGTCTAGCCAGCATGTCGTCTATCAGCAGCATCAACATATGCAACTTTTTCCCAGTCAGTAGGCGTGCCTCCATCGCCCCCGAGTCCAATTCAATGCCAAGAAATGACAACACCGTCCTTGGCCCTTGTGTCTTCTCTGGTGCCAGGGGCACTCCCAATTGGCCCATGAGCTCTTGAAAACTTGTCAGCTGTTGCTGACAGTCCATTGAAACGGTTTGGCCCACCAGAAAGAAGTTGTCAAGGTAGTGTGTCACTGTCTCTTTACCTGTCTGCCACGAGAAAACCCATTGCAAAAAGGAGCTGAAACGCTGAAACAATGCACAGGATATAGAGCAGCCCATGCCTTGTCCACAAATATTTGCCCGTCGAACTGTATACCGAGTAGCTGGAAATAATCGGGGTGCACCGGCAGTAAACGGAAAGCAGACTTTATGTCACACTTTGCCTTTAGGGCTCCAGTTCCTACCCTCTCTGCCAATTCTCTGGCCACATCTACTGAAGAATATGAAACTGATGTCAAGTCTCCAGCTATAAAACCATTAACCGAAGCCCCTTCTGGCCATGAGAGGTGTTGTATTCATCTAAATTGCCCAGAAACGTTCTTGGGTACCACTCCTATTGGTGAAATTATCAGGTCTCTCATGGGCCACTCTGTAAATGGGCCTTCCATGCGCCCTTCCTCAACTTCTTTAAACAATTTTTACTGCACTATTGTCTTGTGTGAATTCACTGATTTTAAATTATCTGCCCACCTGGTGGACCGTGGTCCTTTATACCCTAGCCTGAAACCTTCTTTGAACCCGACTCTCAATAATGCGGCATCCTCCCGGTAGGGGTAGTATGCCAACCATTGCATAAGCATGGTTGTTTAATGGGTGTACAAGCCCTTTCCCATAGTACCTTGAGCTCCTCTACCTCCCCTGCCCCCTGCATTCTGGTGTGCACCTTGGCTGAACTGTTGTCCCTGTCCGTTGTATCCTGACCCAAAACATTGCACCAATGGGTGTCTACCTGCACATTTCGAGCACTCATGCCTGAATTTGCAGTATTCCCTTGCGCATGACCCTTTGTTAAAATCCCAGCATGCCCCTTGCATGCCGCGTGTGTTTTTTGCTGCGTATCCCTCCCCCCCTCGGGTGGGGCAGTTCTGAAAAGGGCGGTAAACCAAAGGAAGCCCACTATCCGTGTAGGTTGTTTTCCCAAACTTAACCTGAGCTCTCCTGATTACTTCCATGTATTTAAAAATGGAGACACACCTCTCCGGGTATTTCTTGCAGTATATGCTCACAAATATCAAGAAAGCCGCCAACCAATTTTCAATGGTCATGGCAATTTTAAGTCTTTTAGCCAGTTCCAGCTCTTCTTCTTTTGAACCCTCTTTTGCCCTTAGCTCTCTATGCAGTAACTTCAGCATGTCTATGTACTCCCCTTTCCAAATATTTTCTTTTGTAGACAACATGAGGTGTGCTCCCAGTGGCTTCGTCACCCCCATGTATGGCAACCTCTTGAGCTTTATCTCGTGGCTCTCTTTTGTCTCGTCTGCCTGCAACCCTTTACCGTCCTTGTCTCCCCCTGTTGTCTCGTTCTTGCTGGACCCTGTCTCCCACCCTTCTACCTGTCGACTTCCCACTGCCCCCCTTTCTTCTTATCTCTCTCCAATTCTTGTGTTTCCGGGCCCACCCCTGTATCCTTTACGTATGAACCTTTCAGCAGGCACACCTCTCCCTCAGTGTCGCTTCTCTGTGCATCCATTCCTACCGACACCTTAGCCTTGGGATAGTCGAAAACAGCTTACCCTTTCTCGCCCTTACCTGGCGTCAAGGTTAGTGTCCTCCCTGGATTCCACCACCTAACCAGTTGTGCAGGGGGTAGCACCATGCTGTCCTGGGGCAGACGCCGTCTTTTCTTCTCCATCTGCAACACACCAGGCACATTGTTACTACACCCCCCATCCTCCCTGCTTTCCCTCCTCGTCTTCAACAATCTCCCCTTCTTCAACGCTATCCTCGTCGTAATCCAACTGCAATGGCTCCTCCCCTATTATTTCTTACACTTGTGCCTCAGCCCTTTCCCGTCTCCTGCGAATTAACTCTTCCAGGTCTAAGCGTGGATACCGCTGCACTGCAACAAGCCCTCCTGATCCCACTCCTGGGTTCTTGCCCTGTAATTTACACAGCTGCCCTTGAGGCCGCATCGACACCATGGGGTTGCTGTACCACTGATCGCGCCTCCATCCACCGTTTAAGTGTTTGATGCTTGTCCCTCGACGTGGTCCGGCTGTCCAACTGTGAGATTGCCACCCCTTCCGCTTTGTAGCTCGGTAGCTCGGAGCCGCATGTGACTCACCCGAGTCTGTTACCTCCCTTGCTTGTTGACCCTGTAATGGAAAAGTAAGGTCCAGCAAACCGGGGTTAATGCCCTCACCTACTCCTGTCGACCCCAGACACCACTGCCAATACCCTCCCCCCTCCTGACCCCTTTCTGCGCTAACCCCTTCTGCCCCTTCGCCTCGCCCCTACCGCCTCACCTGTTGCCTCCCATATCCACAGAATTCCCCCACCAGGTCCCTCCCCCCGGCACGTATATACCCTGGCCGGTGGACCCAACCCGTCCCGTGGCCCCCTCCTGCTCCTCCCCATCACTCCACTCCAGCATTGCCACCACTATGGCGGAGGCTGGTCCCCTTACCTGTCCCTCCTCCCCACCCAGTACCCTTCCCTTCTTGACCCCTCTGTTCCCTCTCAGGGGCTGTGGCTGTCTCCCCCGTGACCACCCCCCTTCTTCTGTCCAACAAGGCTTTAGCCCTGCAGGGGCCCTCTCCAACCTCCCCCACAAATCCAGTGATGGGGTCTGCCCCCACCTGGACCCCACCTGTTCCTCCCTGCTGGTGGGCCTACCCTCCACCACCCCTCCCTGTCAATTAATCTCCCTTCCCAAGTTCCCCAAAGAAGTGCTGCTTCCCTCCCATCCCTTCTTTCCTTCCCTCTCCCCTACCTTCCCCTCCCCTATTCTCCACACCTCCCCTTCTCCAAGCCCTCTCCCTTGCCCCTCCCTTCTCCTCTCCCAAGCTGTGAGGGAAACCTAGGCCCCCGCTGTTCCTGCCCACTCGATTTTTCTCCCCCACCCCTCCAGTCTGGCTTTTGACCACGCTCCTCCCCGCCTCCTGTTTGACCATGGCCTCAGCGTTTTCCGAAACCTCCCTGATGGCCTCCGATCCTGCCCCGCCCGCTCCTTGCCTCAAAACCGGCATGGGACTGTGACTCCTGCCCCCCCTCCTTCTTTTCATGTCGCGCACGGCCTCAGCGGCCGCCACTACCTCATTTGTCCCCTCTGTGCCGGCCCTGCCCGCTCCTTGCTTAAACGTGAGCGCTGGATGCCGAGCGGCACCCCGTCCCCTCTTTCGTGAAGGTGTTCCGCGTGCGGCCGCTCTTCCCAGGCGGACGCGCGCACCTACCCGATTCCTGCCTCCGCTTGACCGGGACCACAGCGGTGAAAAGGCCCACACCGCCGTAGCAATCCCTCCTGCCGCCAGCCGCACCGGCCGCGCCTCCTGCTCCGGCCGAACGGCCTGCTTCGGCGAGCAGGCGCATGGCTTGTGCCACTCTGGGGTCCTTCATTGATGGTAAGGACGCCATCCTTATCTTTTTTTATCGAACTGCACAAAAAATTTGGCAATTCTAACAACCACTGCCCTAATGCCCAGCATCCAGAAAAAACGGTTGCCGTGTCACCTTACTGAAATGGTGACACGGGCGACAAAATGTCCGGTTTTAAACCCCGAGCCCAAATTAAGCCCAAAGAGCCCAATTGGGCTCTGGGCTGCACCAATGGCCCAAAAAACCCAGGGGGGCCAAGCCTCCTGGTGGTCGGCTGCCCCCCCAAACCCTATTTGGCTGCCATTAAAACATTTACCAGGGCTGCTTTTAACACATAGACTAAGTTGGTTTCCGTGATCTGTTTGCTGGAATGAATCTAGCACCTTCGAGGCAAAGCACTGTGGCAAAGTGCTGATGGGTAAAAACAAAACAAAAGAATGTACCTTTAATTAGCTTTTAAAATACAGAAGCAATAGTTTTTGTCTGTATTACAGGGAACAACATACCCCACTCGCACTCTGCCTTCGTATGCCAGTCTTTAAGCAGCAGTGTAGTGCAAGTTCAAATTACAAAACAATGGCCTTGGTCCTTTCTCAGAAAATGCATTCATTAAAAAATGCCTGAAAACGTATCTGAATTCTTATCAAAGGGAGGAGGACACACTGCACACATTGAATCAGCCCAGCAAAACCGTACAGAGCCACCCTCCCCAAAGAAACAAAAATGTATAGGCTTAAAAAACATGACATTCACTGAGAAATGAAACTGAAATACACTGCCTGTGAAATGCTATAAAATGCCAGAGCCCCGATGCTCAGAGACACTCCTCGTTGTTCTCCTTCAGAGAAGGGTTGGTTGATTTATGAAACTACATTTGGTTCTTTCACGGGTTCGCTCGGAATCATCGTATCTATGTTCAAGTTTCATATGATTATTTACTTTCGCTAAAGGGTGGACGTGCTACCTCCACCCATCAAAATAACAATTTATTTTGTTGTATAACAGTCTCTTCAACCTCAGATTAGGAAAAATTCCATCCACCCACTCCCAGGGGTGGCTGAATGAGTATAGTTGTAGCCTGTTGTAGGCAATTCTCCGAGGCATATGACTGACGTAAAGACTGGTGAAGTGTGTAAGTCATTCCTGAGACCCAATACTCACGACCCTCTTATCCATACACTGATTATACCCCCATGTAATAAGTCACCAGAAGTTCCTGGATTTCCTCTCCCTGGCCACCTGTTTAATCTTACCCCAAATCTTGAGGCGCATTTCAAGCTT
The DNA here is from genome assembly GCA_963921515.1 of Calotriton arnoldi. Classification (NCBI taxonomy): domain Eukaryota; kingdom Metazoa; phylum Chordata; class Amphibia; order Caudata; family Salamandridae; genus Calotriton; species Calotriton arnoldi. The sequence goes on from CAWUFW010004550.1 coordinate 1,515,709, forward strand.
CTTTCACCCAATCAACTCTTTATACTCCAGCCTCAATCTAATAAAAATCTTATCTGAGTCTACAGTATCATGGCACCTCGCCAGGGCAAAAGACACCCCTTTTTCCTAACCCAGAATTCACGATCAAACCAATTGCCAATATGGTTATTATAGCTCACATGATCAACACTCAATAGTCATCAAAAAAGGGAAAATCTCCGCAATGGTTCGTTCAATTAGGACCAATACCCTTTTATCATCAGCCTCTTCGAGCCCTGTCATCAACAATTGCTCTATACTAGGCTGGATTAAATTTCTCAGGTCCTGCGCAAAGTAATTATATTTTTCAGGGTTCCACTTGACAGCCCTTCTAATGCCCTGCTGGAAATTTGAGGTACTAACTCCCTTAAACGCTCCTTCAAGAGTAGATACTTCCAAATTAATAAGATTTTGTTCCCATAGATTTTTATAAGAATAATCTTCTACTATGGGTCCCAATCGTTGTCAGAGCTTGTAATCCTCCCGGTGGTTGGCTGCCCCCCCCCAAAGCCCTATTGGGCCAGAAGGGGGGCGCAGCACAGACCACAACAAGCTCTATTTGTGTGAAAAAGGCCGCTTTATTGAAGACAGGTGCAACTCACAAACATTTTCCTTGGCCTTTGCCGTACAAAACTAAACCTCGCTATAGATTTGTTCCCCTACCTTGCCTCCTGCCCCCACCCCTAAGGTTTCCCCTTTTCCTTTCCCTTGCAACTATTTCTAAACCCCCAATCGGTCATTAATTGTTGACACTTTAACCCTGTAACCTCTTACCTTCTTCCCAAAAACATCTACCTAACTAAGCTTTTCCTATGTTAACTTCCTCGTATTGCCTGTTCCTGGAATAACTTGTTCCCAACCATAAACTTAACGGTGGGCAGTCAAAATATCAAATTTTAAATATCGACTTACACTAATATCGAGTTTTTAATATCGTAGGGACAGAATATCGAAGTCAAGAATATCGTTGACCAGAATATCGACTTTAAGGTAAGTAATATCGATTTTTTTAATATCGAAGAAAGTAATATCGAAGTCATTAATATCGTTAGCAAAAATATAGTTGTTAATAATATCGATTTTTTTTTGTGTTATGTATTTTATATGTATGTCTAACATTTTTTTAAAAAGTTTTTTCATTATTTTT